>OZ024927.1:85525256-86065689 GCA_964017235.1 Sabellastarte sp. h YS-2021
GTCGCCGACAGGATCGGGGCTTAATCCTTTGGTGGAACAAGGGCATAAGGAAAATGATGGATTTGACAATGTATTAATATAGTTCTTCATGTACTGATCCTATGTTTTTTTAATTAGGTTACAATTACAGAAATAGGATCATTCTTTGGCTACATGTAGTTTGCAACAGAGAGTTCAGAAGGTTGTGCTAGCTGATTTCAACAGGCCTTTTTAAAAAACAAAAAGAGGTAATACAATACTACTTTGTCTTAATACATATAAAATTTTTAATTATCTGAAAGAACAATTTACTTGACATGTTTGCACAAGTGAAATGCCTCTTAAATTTTTCATTACTAATTTTCATTTGTGAGAAATTCTGTAAAAAGATATAAAAACTCTATGGTAGAAATATTATTTAATTAAGATATATATATAATAACAATAAAAAACACAACAAATTTATACTTAACACCATGGAATGTAAAGTTCATAGTTGTGTCATTTGAAAAAGAAAAATTTTTCATTACAAGTTTGGTATATATTTTGAATTTTAAGCAAAATGGACAATTACTAACTACAGAATAAAGACAAAGAAAGGCTATATTTACAGATAATTTATTTAAAACAAAAAAAATAGACTCTCTTCATGCAACAAAAAGTGGTACACATATTCATCATTTTTTTAGTCAATGAATTTTAAAGTCAAATGACTATATTTTTAGACATCCATCCAGGGTTGTTCTGTGCTAAATCCGAGACAATTGTTTTAGTCGTTGTTGTCAAAAAGATTTAAAAGTTTGATATGTATTTCTCACTGATGATTCTGCAAATTTCACTGTTGTTTAAAATAACTTCTATTTTATGTAAGGGGTTGATTTACTCATGTAGTATTAAGGTATGACAGTTTATTTTTAATATCAAGCAGGGAACCTTGATAACAGAACCAGTGCAGGCATAATCTGTAGTTTTTCTTTTTTTTGCTAGTAGAACTAGTGAACAAAACTGTAACATCAGTGAGGAATAAACATCCAAGCTACCCAGGTAAATAAATGTATACCCTTATATTTGCTGAGAGTTTATGCACATAAACTAAAAGCTATCCATATGAGTGATGATGTTATTATGTAAAAATATGGTTATTACAAATTCAGCAAATTCCTCTAGGGTGATAATAGAGAAAGAAACCAAACATAATCTCACCAAATGTTGTTGTTTACACCTTTGGAAAATTTACTTACACAAATATTACTGCATTCTTTCTGGGTTAAATATTCCCTTGTGAAGTGTATGTTAAAAGCCTAGTCAATACTAAAACCAGCACTGGCTCATTGGAAGTGACTTTTTGAAAAGTTGACAATTTTGATAACCTAGCCTCAATAAGACTTATATCTAAATATGTGCTATAATGTACTGAGTAAAGTAGCTCACAATGAAACATTTATTAAAGAGTTTCAATATTAACATAGGTTATAATAAAATTGTATCATTAGAAATGATGGAAATATAGTTTGTACCAAAATTACTGGTAAAATGGACAGATATTTTGCTATTTGATGTCAAGTTAGATTAGCTGTCCAATTTCGTTTATTTTCATCAATTCCACAAATCATGAGTTAAAAAATAAATTGAAAAACAAAAACTACTTTTCACTGTAACTATTGTTATCTGTTAAGAACTTATCTTTTGTAAAAGATTATGTGAATGTTTTTGCTGTCCTTTTTTCCTGTGTTTTAATGAATATAACTTTAAGAGACAATTGAGCTTACCATTAGAAGACCATAATGCCATCATATATTACATGGGTACTCTACTAAAACTATACAACTATCTCAAAAACGTCCAGACTCATTTTGGCTGGTGAATTTAATGAATATACCTTTATTACAACCAAATGTCTCCCTATGTTGTTCATAGAATTACTTAAGCTTTTGTATTATACGAGGCCATTATGATTAAAGCACCAATTTAAAATTCTATTCGTCCTATGGATATTTATCAACATGCTCTCATTTTGGCGACCATACCGTAGCATAATATGATTACAAACAAGTGATGTTATACTAAATTTAAACATGATGTTGACAAATATTTAACAGTAGTCACAATGCGCTCTTTTAGATACTGTGACATTGATCCTTCAATATCTGCACAAACACATGTACAGTCATCGCAACTTAAAACTGTACTAGACTACTCCACACTGCACTCTGCTACACTGTAGTATACTATACTGTGGTGTACTGTATGATACCACACTATACTTTACTACACTTAATTGTACCATACTGTAAGATACTGTACTCTTCAACGACACTAGGGGCCTCCCACCTCTGAGATCGGGGTTCGCTTCCCAGCCCGACCTCAAGTGGGAAAGCTGGTAGTTGCTTACTGTTGGTCGGCAGTTTACAGTACAGAACCTTGACCAACTGTATGTACTGGTTTCCTCTGCCCTCCCAACTATCCGTTGTGATATGACCTGTACAGTGTTGAAAGCGACGTAAAACCCCAAATAAATAAATATTCAATGACATTAAGTACTTTGGATAAGCTGGTAGTTGCTTGCCATTGGTTGACAGTTTACAGCACAAAACCTAGACTTGCTCCCAAGTGTTTGTATTTCTCATTCCCCAAATCCGACATACATGGAATCATTTTGACTCCATCTGATGGGTGGGAAAACTACTGTCTGATTTTCCAGTAATTTGTAGTGCGTGTTTTTCTCAGTACGTGGACAAACACTTCCTGTGACCCATGAGTAAAGTCCTTTTGTCAGCCCATAATTCTGGTACAAAAAGTCATAGAGTCCTCATATAATACCTTAGACAACAGGACTTGAAGAAAGTTTACACAAACCCTTAACCAACTGTGTGTACTGGTTTCCTGCGCCCTTCCAACTACCCGCCACAATATAACTGTTAAGGTACTAGGCGTGACGTAAAACAATATATATGAATGGAAACCTTATTATTATTATTATTATGAGCCCCTGCAAGGCCAGTATCATTATCATCTGGTCCAGTTCTGTGTCTGTACTTCTCATCTCCCTTAGGTGTAGTGAAATCATAAGTGAAGGTTTCTCTCTCGTGGGTTTTATTGTCTTTGGCAACCGTCCAGAGTGTTATATCATAGCTTGTATATGGTTAACCTCTCAAACACGCATGCACATAGATATTTAACCACAAATGCATATACACATATATTAAATTGAAAATAGAGCGGGAAAAATCTT
The DNA here is from genome assembly GCA_964017235.1 of Sabellastarte sp. h YS-2021. NCBI lineage: Eukaryota > Metazoa > Annelida > Polychaeta > Sabellida > Sabellidae > Sabellastarte > Sabellastarte sp. h YS-2021. Next base: position 85,528,468 of record OZ024927.1, read on the forward strand.
TTGCACGCGTGTTAACTGCACTTGATATTTGGTGGAACCAATAAAAACTTGGTTTAGACTTTTTGGACGTTTGTCAATCTTCGTTTAAATTTTTATGCTTAGTATGCTCCAAAAGTAGACGGATATGAAAGGTAATGTTTTTCTTTGTCAAATTACAACTTGTGTAAGAGTGGATACAGACAATAACTCGAGAAGATTGCTATAACCTGGAAATATTTGAAATATTAGACAATTGATGCAATTCCAAACTTGGTTGCCACTTTGACACAATCTACTTTCTCTCATTTTCTCTTGAATACTTTGAATACTAGTTCACTTTTGCAAGAAGAGAAAAAAATCAACACCAATACTTTACTGCTGAATATTGTTCTGTAAAAAGATTAGTACATAGTATTACTCTACAAATAGTGAACACATTTGGGCTCATAATAAACTAAACATGGGCTTTTTATGCACCTCCACCCCACCCCTTTGGGTCGTATAAGTACAGATCCTCATTGGATCTGACATTTCGAGAGAAGGATCCAGGTACCTGGTGGATCCAAACATACAACTACTAGATGAGGTGAACTTGTAAATGATGAAAATTCTGTATCAAAATTCGTATTTTAAAGGCCCAAACACACCGAACTGATCTCATAGATATGTTAATTTATTTATTTGGGTTTTAACATAGGTTTCAACACATTGTATAGGTCGTATCACAGCAGGTGGTTTTTGTGGGCAGTGGAAACCAGTACATACAGTTGGTCAAGGTTCTGTGCTGTAAACTGCCGACCAACGACAAGCAACTACCAACTTTCCCACTTGAGGTTGGGCTGGGATTCGAACTCCGATCTCAGAGGTTGGAGGCGAGAGTGTTATACAATACAATAGAAATACTCTTTAAACTGTGAAAAAACTTCAGATTCAGACCAAAAATAAAGTTCTTCTTAAACTGGAAGTCTATACTACATGCTTTCTTATATCTACTGATCTGATAAAGCTGGATCTGAACATTTTAAGTTTATACATGTGGACATTTACGAGAGCACTCGGACAGTGGAAACCTCCGCCATGGATCTTTTTATGTCGTACTCCAAGATTTTTCAAAATGTTGCGGTTTTATGTGAAATTTGTTGTTGGTGGGGGGGTTGTATATCTCATAATCTCATTAATTATTCCACTAACAAAATGGTATGCCTGGGCGTACTGGCTTATGCATAAGCTATGCCCCTGACTTACTCTGCTTAAGTAGAATTACAAATGTTACATACATAATTAGAAAAGTAATATTGGTTCCACAGATATTTTTTCCATTCTTTTGGAAAATATGTACTTATGTAAAAATCTCTCATATGCATAATGATGAACAGTTTGTGCATAGCACTCGTACAATATTATCATCTTTGTATATAAATGTCATTCATGAAGTGTCGGTCATTTTTAACTTCTGCTTCTATCTGAAGGCATGATTTTATCAAAATTACCCCAACACAGATTTACATATACCAAATGCAAATAACAATTTTGTGATAAAAACTACAGGAAGCAGTACTTAACCAGATTAGATCATAATATTCCCCCTCATGCTAAAAATATTTTGGATTTTCCCAACTTTAAAGGCTGACTTGAGATGTCATCATTTAAATATGTCATAAAAACTTTGTTTTTCACAACAGCACAGTTTTTTATGTTGTATTTATTCCTGCGTAATATCTCCTTTAATAGAGGACTAATGCCACTTGACCAACTCCATCTGCGCAAGTGGAGGCCAAGCTCTCCAGTGACTGACATTCCCCTAACTGAAAGATCTCAGGGAAGACAGGTCATCTAACCTCTGGCCATAGGTTTGAACCTAGTTTATAACAGCACACAGGAGTTGGTGATGGTCTGTCTTAAAATCACACACTAGTTGTTAAAAATGTACATAAACCCAACTCTAACCAGCTGCACCGGAATTATTACCTCTGCCAAGGAGATATTGAATTCATGTCTGTCTGTCTGTCTGTCTGTCTGTCTGTTTGTTTGTTAATACAAATACTACTGGTTGGATGTTAATGACGAAAAAACTTAAAAGATGAGACTTGCTCCAACTTAGATCCTGTTACATTTTGAGACTGATATGGAGCACTGCTTGAATAAAAAAATTATTAAATATCCGGATTTTCCCAATTACATATTATCATGTGCCTTGGTGAAAGTATTTGCTCGCCGAGTGCTGTTTCATATGGGCCTATGTGGTAACACACTCACCCCCTACCTCTGAGGTCGGTGGTTCAAACCCCAGACCCTATGTGAGAAAGTTGGTGATTTATTGCTGATAGTCGGCAGTTTACAGTACAGAATATTGACTAACTGTATGTAGTGGATTGCTCTGCCCATAAAACTACCCGTCGTGATATGGCCTAGACAGTGTTGAAGGTGATGTTAAAACCCAAATAAATAACAATGTTTACTATAAACGATCCAAATATATTATCTCATCACATCGTTGTTGGTTGGTATATGCCTTCATTTCTTGTTACCTCATCACCTCTCAAATAAAAGGGAGGGACAAGCAAATACTAAACTGTGGATAGTTGTCAAATTTTTAACAAAAGGTAGAGTCCACACATGGTTTGATCCTACTCATCGAAATCCAGACCGCAGGAGTAACTGTTCCACTTTTCTGGTTCTTCAGCTCAAAAAGTAGTCAAATATTTTGGTCATAGTTTTGCCTTTGATGTTCCTAAGATTTAGAACAACCTACTGGACAATATACCTCTGTTGTCTCATTCAGCAAAAAAAGCTTAAAGGCTACCTGTTTGCTTAGCAGTCATAGATACTCTACCTCACTGTGTCTCACTGGTATCACTTGGTTATGTCAATGGACTAACTCCTATTTAATAAGATTATGCATAGTTGAGCCTTTTAGAGTCTGCCACAGGGAGTTTGAGTGCAGTACTGTACTATAAAAAAATCCTTATTAGATTAGATCTTATGCAGGCATAACTGATTTGGCTTTTACACTGTGTAGTTCCGACTGCAACAGGTAATTGAGGGGAAAAAGAAAGCATTCTACATACTACTCTGTCAAGATTCCGCACTAAAAACAATTGGACACTGGTTTTTAGCCATGACGAACTTTCCCACACTAGGTCGGGTCGGGATTCGAACCCAAAACCTGACATGTGCTAGGAAGAAGGGGGCAAGTGTGAACCCCACTGCAATAACAGACCCCACTTTGTGTCTCTGAAGCCAAAGTAAAGCAGCAGTACATTAGAAACGGATATTGCCCAAAACACACACACAAAAAAAATAATTGCGATCCAGTTATCCAGATCCGGATAAAATCAATCTTTGAGAAGGATCGAGCCTAGGTTAGAACCCACCTTGTGTAAAATATGACACAGATTCCATGTACAGTTTTCACGTTGTCTGCATGGGCAGATAAACAAGCAGACTGTGCAGGGCGTGGGCAAATATAAACACTTCTCCCCAAACATGGGGATGTCATGTTGTCTGATGTCAGTTTCTGATAATGTTATCACAAGCACATTCTGCATAATTTTATGATATGCTTTTTTATAATTTTCAAGGGGAAATTTTGAGAAAATTATTAAGCAATAGAAAATGCGTTGAAACTTTTTTGCATGTATATATATATATATATATATATATATATATAAAACACCCCGCCCAAAATTTTCCATGCATCATATGAACTTCCTGTAGATTTATTATGAATAGGAATGACGTAATAAAACCACCAAGTGAGTGTTAACGACTGAATAAAAAATAACAAAATACTAATACCCATACAAAATAGATAAGCGTAGGCTGGTTTATTAATTACACTGTTATTTTGTTTAAAGTCTTTATCAATGAGAGCAGGTGGACAGGAAATACTTTGGCAGTTAATTGTTCCTTTTCAAGAGTTGGAACAATATCCTGAACTCTCGCTAAAACCTGTTGTCTTGGCCTTCTACAACGTCCTCATATGTAACTTTACTCTGTTAAATGGTAACACTCCATCAAAATATTGGAAACAAAATATTCAATATTTCTATTTTAAACATCAGTCCTGTAGAGGTAACAAATTATGTCTGCTTTGTTCTGAAGAAAACAGGAAATATTAACAATTGCAAGTTCAACCCATATATTTTGTCTATAACGTGCTCATACAAAACGTTGATGTTTGTGGATTATAATATAAAAGTCAAATTCCGGATTTACGTCCATATGAACAAGAAAGATCATATCTTATCTGGCCTTCTGTATATTCCTTGTCTTATGATAAGATTGAGATCACAAGGAAAGATGTGGGAGACAAAGTGACCACATTCCAAACTTTATTCTCTTCTCTTCTGTCCTATTCTGTACTTCTATAGCACTTTTTACAGTGCTCCATAGACATAGTTATAAGTTTATAAGTTCTGGAGCAAATGAAGAAAAATTAATAGATTTTTAGATCCTGAATTCAGTTTAATGAGAAAACCCAGTTGGTTTATACGAACCAGCTTAGCATATGTTCAGTTTTGATGCAATATGAATCCCCCATTTGGTGTTCACTCATGCATACTGATAAAACCAAATGCTGATGCTACTGGGCATAAAAGTATAGTGAGACAGGAGTTTAAACAGGAGCACACGTAATTAATTTGTAGTTGTATATCAACACCAATGATATGCATACCCCTGGATCTACTCTAGTCCACAAACTATCACTTATCGTCACGGTTCTCCCTTGTGCCTCCTAATATGATTATGAGTTGGGCCAATGGTGATGGTGATGAAATGCATGCAATACATAATCACCCTTTGTCGTGTATAAGTCTTGTTCACACACAGATCTAGGTCCGGTTCAGACACAATTCTACTTGACAATGCGTCAGTACTTGCAAAATGTGAAGCTTTGCATCCATTACAAGGACTATGGACATGTTAAGACACAGAAGAAGAGGGAGTTCAGAGATTAAATGGCAGATGTGGGCACCACAGCTAAGTCCCCCCCTTTAAGGTTTTAAACACAGGCGAACAGTTATGATTTAACTAAAAATACAAAGTTCTCTGAGTCTACTTTAACCCTGCTCAACTGGAGTAAATTTAACAGTCTGAACGCTAGGATATAACATAAACCTCCACACATGTGGACAGTGGGCAATAATCAGTGAAATCTGACAGGATTATCTCACACAGTGCTGAAAGGCTGACAAGTTCACTAGTGTAATTAGCAGATAGGGCTTTAGTGAGATTTATTGAGTGTTGTCATGGCCTAGCAATAAGTTAAGGCTGTACTCAAAACATGTAACACATGGGTAGCTTGCTGTCATGTCTTAAGTAATTTCTTAATTTCAGAAGTATGGTCACGGTTGGAAGGAATGACTGATTCAAAGTAACACCTATTATAGAAACTGTTGAAATAATATCTGGCCTGGGATACTAGTTTTTCAGTCTTTCAGGGAACCTGTCATTGGTCTCATATAAGACTCAAATTTATACCATATCATTATTAGAAATGTACACAAATATTTATAGACTTCCTCCAAGTCTATGTATTTCTTATTCCACCAAATCTGACATACATGGAATCATTATGAATCTATCATGATGGGTGGGGGATATTACTCTCTGATGACATATACTTTTGTCAGCACCAAATTCTCGAAAAAAAAATCATTGAGTCCTCCTAATAGTGGTATGTACTGGTGTAACAGCCAGCATATGTAAGAGTAGAAGGTATAAACTGAAATTTCATTATGTCAACTGAAAGTTTTCCATAATTACACAGAACCTCAAGCAAGGCCTGGAAACTGTTATCAATGTTTCTTGATGACAATTCAAAAACAAGCATTTTTCTACCTAAGAATCTATATTTTCTAGGGGTATGACTTTGTCAGAAAATCAGGGACGTGTTCGATCCATGGATTGTGAGATCTTATGTTGGGCTCATATCTGTTAATCCATCTTAAAATAAGCCACCCACTTTGAATATAATTGTATTATGGGTTTATATTGAATTTTATCTTTACAATCATTTTTGAATGTAATTATCCTAAGACAAGAAGGGCTGACATTCTGTAACCCATCCTGAGACAGGCTACCAAACTTAGGACCCCAAGATCGGTTATAATCCATCTTAAGATGGGCTAACTCTAAAGCTTGGCTCCAACATCTATGGAACGAGGACTTCAATATGGATATTTAATTTCTAGTGTTTGCCAAATATGCACTTTACTGATGTTAACAAATAATCGACAATAACATAACAGCTATCTGTGACAGTAAGAAAAACATATTTGAAAAAAAAAACTTACCAAAATTATGATTCAGCCATGTTATGCGAAATAAAACAACATTTTAATATTTTCACAAGTACCTGACTCACTGGTTAGGAATCGGTATTTCAAGAATGTCACTCTATATATATATATTAAATTCCAGGGCATCCTGTTAGAAACCCTACGTTTTGTTGGACTTTTTGAAAAAAAAATATAGATACAAATGTTCATGTATATACAAAATTATACACAAAAGACAAAAGGTTTTTTGTGTTGTTTTTTTTTTAAATTTTTTTTATACTCAGCGCAATATCTCCATATACTACTGGGCCAGTATTCACGAAAGGTCTTAGCCAGGGCTTAGGCTTAAAGTTGAGACTTTTGTCTCAAGTTTCTGCCCAAAAACTGCTAAGACTTTTGTCTTAGGCTTAGTGGTATTCACAGAGAATTTAAGACCGGTCTTAGGCTTAGCCAAGGGCTCAACTTTAAGACTGGTTGGTAGTGTGCTTAAATTTGTAAAGAGGACTTAAATATGGCCGCCATAAACTTTTCTCCACTTCAAAATTTGAAATGGCTGTAAATAAAGTATAATTATACAGAACATCTCACTAAAGCAGTCTTTGGGAATTTATATGTGGTAACAAGGTTTTCCATTTCAAAACAGCACTTTTCCGTAGATAAAATGCATTAAATGAAGGATATATGTCACCAATAGTATAGTTTGAATAGAAAAGAAAGGTCACATGACACAGAAAACCACTGTGGTTATTTGATAATCTTGGACTTAGCTAAGTCACCCTTTGTGAATACGGTTTTCAGACAAAACTTAGCTGAGACAAAAGTCTTAACTTTAAGACTGGATTTAAGCCTAAGACCTGGCTAAGTCTAAGACCCTTCGTGAATACCAGCCCAGGACTCAAAGCGCTATTTGACCCATTCGACTGAACAAAGCACAGTCCAAACTCTCAAATGACTTGCATTCCCCTCACTGAAAGACAGAGGCTCAAGGATGACCATTTATCAACGTCCTTGAGGTTCTTTAGCCTGCCACTGGGGATAGGACCCAATGACAGAGGACCGCCATTTTAAGTGGTCATACGAGCCACTATGTATCTGCCTGTACCTGGGTTTGAACCCACGTCCTCTGCGCTCTTAGGCGAGTGTGTTACCCGCTAGGCCAGAGTGGCAGATATCTTCAATGTTGATATTCACAAATAACTATTTGGGCTATAAATGAAAATGTAAAGAAGTGATAAACATAATGTTTAGCTATTAAATATAATCGACAAGCATTTTACTTCTATTTTCTTTTTTCTGCTTACAGTTTTCCAGAGCTAATGACATTTTTTTTGTGTAAATCTGAAGGGGTAGCCTTACTGAAGGAAGAAGGCTCAGTGATGTAGTGGGTAACATACTTGCCTCATACCTCTGAGTTCAGTGGTTCAAACTATCGGCCCAACCCTATGTGGAAGAAATGGTAGTTGTTTAATGATGCCACGCAGTTTACAGTGCAGAATCTTGACCAACTAGTATGTACTGGTTTCCTCTGCCCTCAAATTGCCTACTGAACATTTATCCAGAGAAATTCCAACATTATTGAAGACTCAAAGTTATACCATATTGTTTCTTTTACAACAAAATCACTCATGAATGTTTTGAGATACAAGCTGGCCAGGCTCTGACTTAACACTATGCTGACCTGAAAGACAGTACATGTGTTTTGTAAGGGCACATTATATTATGCAATCTGAACCTTTATTATGTAAATTGCCCCTAATTTCAAAGATACTTAAGCCTTAGGTAAGGCTACTTAAGGGAGCATCATGGATCCACTTCATCCAGGGCTCAATTTCACGGTGATAAGTGGCGTATAATGACCTGAAATCAATACATAGTAAAAACCAATAGAGTGGCTGTTCATAAAAAAACACTAGCCTAGTTTAATACTTTAAGTGAGTTAAACTAATATTATAACAAGGACTTTCATTTCACGGTGATAACTGGCGAATAATAAACCTGAAATACTTACAGCAAAAAGTAGGCCTACCAAAGGCTCTGTACATATTACCCCCACTAATGTCACCAGCTGATTTAGGTCATTATCAACATATAAGGACCTGGCGGTTATACATAGCAAGCAGTGCCTGGTGGAACAGAAATCCTGGGGCGGATTTCATGAAAGGTCTCAGACTTAGCCCAGTTTCAGACTGAGCCACTGGCTCAAATCTGAGCCTATTGGCTCAGCTAAGTCTTTGTCTCAAATGGTTTTCACAGAATGGGTCTCAGTTGAGACCAAGCTTATCAAATAACCACAGTGGTTTTCTGTGTCATGTGACCATTTTTTTTTGTATTCAAAATATCCTACTGATGACATATATGTTCCTTGTTTGACACATAATATCTCTGGTTAAATACCATTTTGCAATGGGAAACCTTGTAAACTTGTAAAAACACCCAAAGACTACTTCAGGGGGTTGTTTTATATACTTGTACCCTATTTTCAGCCTTTTCAAATTTTGAAGTGAAGAAAGAATTATGGCGGCCATATTTGAGCCTTTGTTTACAAAACTTAAGCCCACTTTCTACCAGTCTCAACATTTGAGCCAGTGGCTCAGCCAAAGCTGAGACTGAGACCTTTTGTGAAATCCATTAAGGCTGAGCCCATGGGCTCTAGTAAAATATTCCAATAATTTGAGACAAAAGTCTCAAGTTTGAGTCTGAGACCGGGCTAAGACCTTTCGTGAAATCCGCCCCTGTACTGGCAAAAATCTCTGAAAAGAATTTGCAGTATCAATACAATGGATAAGAGTTCCAATCATCTTTGAGAAAGACTGAGCTTGGAGTAGACCCTACCTTGTGTGAATATAAAACCCAGTGAGATCAAGAGTTTTTAGGTTACAGAGCAGAAAATGTACAAAAATCCGTAAAACGTTATAGAGTCTCCATCTGGTTTATATTTGAAGAGGACTTGCCATGGTATATCCCACCTTATGTGAAAATATCACACAATATAGTTTTGCAGTTATATGCCCTGATAAATAGACAAAAGGACGTGATTACAATCCTCTTAGCCACCCACCCACCCCCCCCCCCCCCCCCCCCCCCTCTGGGGTGCCAGGGTAAAATCCACACAGCTCAACTGAGACTTAATCCCAGAGTTAGATGACTTGAGAATGACCAGAGAAGGTGTTGAAATGTCTTGACACCCTTTCCTGCCAGACACAAAGATGGTCAATAAACGGGTTCAGGTCTTACAATGCTCTTGATATTTTTTTTCAAAATGGTGTTGATTCTTATCAGGCCAATATAGAGATTGGCCCATAAAGACTCAATCCACCTGTACACAAACTACTAAGAGACTGACTTTAAGTTTTTGCTTAACTTATTTCTTTCTAAAGATTGATTTTTGTAAGTATCTATAGCCAAAATATATGGGAGTCTATGTGGAGTTTCACCACAATTAAAAATACACAACTGTAATAATAATTTGAATATATACGTGCCCGTGTAGTTATTTTATTTAAGGCGGAACTTAAACCTGAAAATGCAAAGCAAACATACTCACCTGTCGTGGGGTCTGTTGATTTTCCAAGTGTCTGTGAAAGTTTTCAACACTCAATCTGTGTTTTAAACATGTCACATCTGCCAGAACCAGAGGGGATGATACACTTGTTCACAAGAGAAAGATTATAATCTCAAAACCACCTAAGTCCTTTACGGAATATATTTAATATATTGTAAGATCAGAAGGCAGATTATGCTGGATTATAAACTAGTAAGTTTCAAAATATAATTCTTGTATTTAAGTCTTAGTCTTACCACAACAAATGCCTGAAAATATAAAAAGCATCTGTGTTGTTATTTTTGTCGTACATTTTGTAACTTTCTTTCATGATAAGTTTCTACGTACATACAAAACCTACTGTGCATAAATTATATAAAAAATGGTTTTAAGTCTTGCAGTACTTTGCGGTAGTTTATATCTGCTCTAAGAAGGGGTTCAGTGCTTATTAGATTTGTCAAATAATGACTGAGCTGTTACTTCTGTGGACTTGGGTTCGTATCCACCAAATGGAAGCTTGTAAAGAAATACTGCTACTCTCTCTAAATATAAACCTGTTCTACTGCTACAAAAAGGCGTGAGAAATTCAACCTTTTTGTTTACATCTGCCTTATCAAAAGCATGATCATTGTGTTTTACAAACAGGACCTGATACACGTGTTTTTTGTGATAATTAGGTGATAATAATACATGTATGATGATGAAGTCTATATTTGCTAGATGAATCGGCAGTGTGATCAACAATTAATGGTTAACTGCTCATTAATTCTATCTGAAGATTGCTAGTTTCCTAGTGTTCTGTGTTAAGTTTAGAATAAAACATATATCAACCCCTACATAACTGAATGTGATTATACAGACTTTCTTGAAGCAGTGTGGTTTGACACTTATTGTAAGTAATAATTCAGCGAGGCTTTGTCTAGAGGGTAAAACTTGCCCCATCAAAAATAGTCTTTGTATATGTGTATGTTTGCAATATCTTATGGAACTAATGTTTAATTTGATAACCTATCATTTCAGAATGATTTTATATTCACCGTTAGATAGAGTCTACAAAATCATAATACTGAAGAACTGGAAAATATTCCATATGACACAACGCACATATTGAAACAGATTTCTATGAAATGAATCTTTTCTGTTATTGTATATAAATTGATGACATTCTAAATTTGAGCCACAAATAAGACTATTAAAATGATACAAGTGTTAATTGGAGGGGAATGAGATCCATTCCAGAATCTGACGACAGCTATATTTATAGAAATATAAATATATGTATGTCATTGTATAAACAAGCCCTTGTATAAACATCAATATGATTTATGCAAGAGCCTAAGATGTAGCCATACAAATATCAGTTTCACAGTAAACCCCTACAAACATTAATTTATAACACTGCAATCAAAAGTGAGTTTCCAGTTTCATAAATAACATTATGCAGAAACAGAAGGTCACTTATCCACATTTGACCTTTCAAAAGTTACATTTGTGTGTATGTATTTGTGTGTATACATAAAACAACTCTTCAGTTTGGATACTGCTCTCAACATACAAACATATCGGCAGTTTAGTTACACATTTTAGAATGTTACATCACTTATGAAGTCAGCATAGATTTGCTGAACGTTTTCGTCTGCGGTCCCACCACAAGAAAGCGCGGGAAGATTCAACCAATGAACGACTTGAACACAGAGAGTGGGCTGTTCCATTTACTTCACCACGCCTCCTTACACTTCTTCCTGTGTTTCAGTACAAAATTGATAGGCCTGTGTACTCTGCAAGTCTGTTGGCTTGTGGCACACCACTTGGACAGATGGGTAATGTCTGTATTGTAATATACACTGTTATATAATGTGCTGTAATATTATTTGAATATTTATATACAGGGTTGTTCTGCTGTTTATTTCAATAACAAAGTAGACTGATAAGGGGTTCTTGTGCTTAATTGTTCTTTTATTATGATATCAATTCATATAGAATGTATCAATAGTAACACAATTAGCTAATGCTGCCTTGGATATCAGATTCTGCACTCTGAGGATAAATGCAGTTGATGAGTACACCAGTGGAAGTAACAGATGCATAGTATTGATTGAATCTAGTGGAGATACTTTGTTGCAAATGTGAGTACTGTACTCAATATCAACTACAATTGTGAGGATATATATACTAGTAATTCAATTGAATTCTCTCACTCATGGATTTATGTTGCAGTATAGTATTGTGTATGTATGAAGCAATAAGTGTGTGAATATCACTAGAGGATACACACAAAGCAAGATTGTGGAAGTTCAGCAAGCTCAGTGATAAAGAATGCTCTCTGTGCAAAGTCTGAGGACTATGGACACAGATGTGAGAGCAAGGGACCTTATCAATAGAGCAGAACTATTCAAAAACAGAAAAGTGCAAGAAGTCAGAAGGCGTCTGGATTTCGGCGGGGAGGCAGGAGTGGCAGGGGACAGCAGCCCCCATAGTTTGGCAGTCACCATGGAACCAAATATGGAAGACCTGAGTTCAAAACAGGCCAGAGATCTCCAGGAGAAATATAACTTTAACTTTGTAGAAGAGGAAAAGCAGGAAGGTCCTTTTGAATGGGAAAAGATTACTGAAACTTCTAACCAAAGTAAGGATGTTCCAGAGTATTACTTCCGCATGCCACATAAGAAAAAAGTGCGGAGGATTAGTCCCGAGGTTTTGGAAGCTAGTCGGTCTTCGCCCAAAGATGCATCTCAGAATCTTCTTTTAGGGAAAGGAAGCTCTTCACCAAATGGCAGCAACTCTACATTCAGGTTACCCACAACTACACCAGTCACTAGGCAGCTCTTCAGTGGAGAAAAGGAGACAGGGAGTCATCTCTTCAGCTCCATGGCTGGCACCACACCGCAGACTACCACTACTACTTGTAGCTCAGCTGGTGACAATAATGATGCAGGCAGCAATATGTACACTAGCTTTATTACAGGGACACACGATGATCTGACCAAATTTTCTGACAGTATTCTCAGTTTTTCTAGTGAAGATTCTGCAAAAGAGAAAAGTGCAATCATGCACAAGCCATTACCAATGAATGGTCGTGCTCAAGGTGACCAAATCACTGGTGAAGAAGATGTCATCGACAATGTCACAGAGGAAGAATTAGCTTCAGCCACAAGGTATCAATCACAGGGTAACAATAATGGTATCAGCCATATGGATAGTTGCAGCCAAAAGAGTGGTGTGGATGAACTAGTCAGTGTGCCACTTAGTCATAGTTTAAACATACCTGTTGCAAAGACCCCACCTCCCGATCCAGGGACCAGTATTAGTTCTGAGGAATCTTCTGGGGATTCTCAACCCAGAGATGAGACCCCAAGTACTTCTGGCATGGGAGGGAGGAAAAGAACAGGCGACGACATCAGAGGTAATTGGTGTTTTATTCTTATTATTTTGTGTAGGTGTTTACCAGTTCCAGAGTTATATGGGTTTTACATTTAGCTTACATCTTGTGTATAAAGGTATTTTAATGGTGCCAAATACCACAAACCTGTTTCATATTAAAGCCGAAAATTGATGACTTAAAAGAACATCCAGAATAATCAATTCCTTTGTCAAATGGGACACTGAAGAAACTATCTTGACATACAGCAATAACTGTTTTCTAATCAATATACACGTTGAAGCAGCGAGGCTACTGTTAATAGAATGATTTATACAAAATTTTACAGTTTATGGCTACAGATGCCATACAATATCTGAATGGCCAGGATGTTGATTCTGACAGAGAAAAATGCTGAATTTGAAGAGAATTTTGTCTCATAATGGACACATTTCTTTTAAAATGAAGTAATATAGAAAAGGTGCAAGATTTTACAAGAAAACAATGATATCAAAATTATAGATCTTGTGCACAGACCTAATACCCCTTTCACACTACATAAGTATTACCCATGGTAACCCGCGTTTGGTGAAACATCCCTGTCCTTGTATCACTGCCTGATGTCTGCATGCGACCTTGTGCGTCAGTGGTGAACCATCCATTACCCAGTGTGTCCTATGCAAGTTTTGAAAAAGTTTCAAATTTCCGCCTCAGATTTTGATACTGTGAGCATGCACAGACAATTTTACGCATGCTCATATGAAACTTTTACAACAGTAACCAAAGGTGTGGTCTATGGTGTACATAAGGTTGTGATTCAGCCATCTTTCGGTGTGATACGGTGACATAAGTTGAGTTAAGGTATTGGTCGTTTCGCCACATGTTCGTCCGATGGCTACCAAAGATGAGTTGAGGTCAATCAAGGCCTGGGGGCAGTTTGACAGCTGAGTAAAACTTCTAGCTGTGTGACACACTGCCTGTAGTGTGAAAGGGGCATTAGAGAACTGAAGTTGTTTGACCCATCTAATGTTGGCCCAGTATCCCCAAGATGTTTTATCAAATATCATTACAACTTTGCTCATTCTATATCATTACAAATTTGAACCATAAAATACAACATGACTGATAGAGCAGGATTTGCTCACTATTTAGCATTTGGAAGGTTGACATTTTATACACACATTCAGATCATTTTACAACTTCTTGTGTTGTTAATTTTACAAATGCCAAGCACCTCTTTCTGCTAAAATACCTTGACATTTATGTATACGTATTTGTAGAAAAGTGCACAAAATGGTGATTAAAATCTACAATAAAGGTCAATTCAACCTTTTAAAATATATTTTGAATTTACACTTCTCCGGTATGTTGTCTCCGATCTAGTTCTAACACTGCTTATTAAAGAAAGTCATGATCCAGAATCCAAGAGTGAAAATATAGTGTTTAATTACATTACTCTCTTAGATTTAACATAATTCAATATTTAGTTACTTGACCACATTTGACTGGAAACTGTGGCCTAAATATTATGATGCTGGTTAGGGAATATAACTGACGCAACAACAAAACTGTACTATGGAGGTTACTTATGTGAATATATTTTCACAGCTATTGGTATACAAAGTTCGTGTTTTGGTAACTTAGTACACTAAGAGTTTGAACGTAGTTGAATTCAGTCCAAGGAGATCAAAGTACATTGAATTCACCAAGTCTAAAGAAAAAAAGCCAAATACTTATACATGTGTGCAGAGTGTTTGGATTTTCCCTGTGTTGTTGGTTTCTTCCAGTTTGTCAGACTTTATTTTGAAGTCAAGTGATTGAGAAAAAAAAAATAAATAAAATATTTACTTTTTGAAAGTGCAGAATAATAATTGAATAATCCACTCTACTGTTTATCAATAGGTTGTATATTAATTATGAAAGAGCTTTAAGATGTTAAACACATGAAACTTCCAAACCCGCCCAAAAACACTGAACTCGTTAAAACTTGAGAGATGATACATTGTCATATAAGTCCATAAGTTGTATTTGTAAATACATTAGCACTGTGTAGAGAGATTTCACCGTTACCGCTCTAACGAAAAAAATATTATAGCTAGCCTTCTCAAATTTGCAGGATATAGTCATAGCCATAAAATCTTGCCTGGGAATATTTTTGGCCTCATTTTGAAAAACAAGATGGCCGCCACAGGCATTTCTTTGCAGTCATGAAAAGTGCTTATATCTCCCTTATTATTGGTCCTAGAAGTTTGGGATGGTAAACCAACCTATAGGAAATCATGGGCTGGGAATCTTTTGGTGTGGTCAGATTTGACCTTGGACCCCTCCTTCAAGGTCAACCAAGGATAGCCAAACTTAAAAGTGCTTATAACTCACTTATTATTGGTCCTAGAGGTTTGGGATGGTAAACCAACCTATAGGAAATCATGGGCTGGGAATCTTTTGGTGTGGTCGGATTTGACCTTGGACCCCTCCTTCAAGGTCAAATGAGGATAGCCAAACTTAAAAGTGCTTATAACTCGCTTATTATTGGTCCTAGAGGTTTGAGATGGTAAACCAACCTATAGGAAATCATGGGCTGGGAATCTATTGCTGCGGTCAGATTTGACCTTGGACCCCTCCTACAAGGTCAAATGAGTATAGCCCAACTTAAAAGTGCTTATAACTCGCTTATTATTGGTCCTAGAGGTTTGGGATGGTAAACCAACATATAGGAAATCATGGGATGGGAATCTATTGCTGTGGTCGGATTTGACCTTGGACACCTCCTTCAAGGTCAAACAAGCACAGCCAAACTTAAATGTGCTTATAGCGCGCTTATTATTGGTCCTAGAGGTTTAGGATGGTAAACCAACCTATAGGAAATCATGGGCTGGGAATCTTTTGGTGTGGTCGGATTTGACCTTGGACCCCTCCTTCAAGGTCAAACGAGCATAGCCAAACTTAAAAGTGCTTATAACTCGCTTATTATCGGTCCTAGAGGTTTGGGATGGTAAACCAAACTATAGGAAATCATGGGCTGGGAATCTATTGCTGTGGTCAGATTTGACCTTGGACCCCTCCTACAAGGTCAAATGAGTATAGCCCAACTTAAAAGTGCTTATAACTCGCTTATTATTGGTCCTAGAGGTTTGGGATGGTAAACCAACATATAGGAAATCATGGGATGGGAATCTATTGCTGTGGTCGGATTTGACCTTGGAGCCCTCCTTCAAGGTCAAACGAGGATAGTACACAAAATCATGTGCTGGGAATCTATTGCTGTGGTCGGATTTGACCTTGGACCCTCCATCAAGGTCAAACGAGGATAGCCAAACTTAAATTGCTTATAACTCGCTTATTATTGGTCCTAGAGCTTTGGAATGGTAAACCAAAATCTAGGAAATCATGGGCTGGGAATCTTTTGGTGTGATCGGATTTAACCTTTGGCCCCTCTTTCAAGGTCAAATGAGGACTGCCAAAATTAGTGTTTATATCTTGCTTATTCGTATTCCTAGAGGTTTGCAGTGTCACACCAACCTATAGGAAATCATAGGCTAAGAATCTTTTGATATGGTCAGATTTCACCTTGGGCTTCTCCTTCAAGGTTAAGCGATGTTAGAATGGCTTTGGTGAGTTTTCTTCTGGTGGATACAATTTGTATCAGTTCTCCGATGCGATAGGTCTAGTTTATTATGCAAACAAAATAGTGGACAATATGTAAAAAGTAAACCTTATCAAGTATATTTTTAAATTGTATAACCTCCTAAAAGACAAGATACTACTACCACTGCTACTGCTGCTACTACTACTGCTGCTACTACTAGTAGTAGTAGTACTACTACTACTACTATCCCTGTCTTACTGACTCGTGACTTGTCATGGCTTAACTTGTGATAAAAATAAAGAAATATAGGCCATTCTGATAATTTTCCTAATTATATGTTCCAATATATGTTTACACATATATCTAAAATCACAGGGGTAACACTTATCACTTTTGTTATTCTAACAGCCAAAAAATTGGGCAATGTAATACCTTGATGCCTGTTACATGGACATATCTGAGATATGAAACAAAACAAGTGACACAATGAACCATTCCAGTCTACGTGTGGCATAAAAAGTAAATTCATGTTGATCTTTTAAACATAATTGCTTGTCAAAACTTGGAAGAAAAAACCCACAATGTCTTCAACTGTCAGGCATTATTCAGAGTATAAAAAGAGTTTAAATACAGGATACAGAAAAAAGGTCAATGGAAATTTATTGCTAACAATGGCAAGATGTGTCACACATATTTAGCTTGACAAAAAGGCAATCACAATGGGGGGAAAAATTGTATCCATTAAAAATGACATTTAGAACTGAGTCAGAATACAATTCTTATTTCTAAACTGGCGATGAGACAATGACAATGGTGTTTATAACTTCCTCTATACAAGGTGATTATATTTTCCACAAAGAGATGGAAGATTTGCACTACTGTTTCAGTTTCAGAAATATAAACTTTGTGGTTTTACTATTGCTTGTAATTTGACACTCGACTAAAATCAGCGCAAGCTTTAACTAAAGAACTGTTTCAATTTGTGGTCAATCAGGATCATTGGTACAAAAACAAATCACTGTGATATATGCATTGATTGGTTAAATGCCAATTTACTTACCCTCTATTAAAGATACCCTAAAATTTGATAAAGATAGCTGGTCTGGTTTTCTCCTGATAGCATTAATTAATGTTCAAATAATTGTACGGGAGGTGTTGCAAAAGGTAATCCATAGTATAGGTGATACAAAGTTTGAACTTAAATGACACCCATATTACCTGTAAATAATTGTTATGCAAGTTCATGTTGTAATTCCACATGTTCATTAAATAATTTGTGGGAAAATTAATTTGCATATTCATTTCAAAAGGTAACACTGGTTCATAATATAACTATATTTTTTTTATTTTTCTCCATGTTAATTGTAAAGAAAATGCTTCCACTGACACTTCTATCAGTAATTAGGCAATATGAAATATTATCAGAGATCTCAGGAATTTCGTGAAATTACTTGATGATTTAAGAATTTTAAGAAAAGTACAGACCAAATCAAGAATTTAGCAAAATCCCTAAAACATTCTGGAAATTATTTTACAAAATTACTGGGAGTGGGGTTTACATAACTTTACAGTAACACATCTATGTATATATAACTAAAGTATATTTTGATATAAACACTTTAAGTTTGTAAATCTCACTGTCACTGAATAAGCACAAAAAGAAATAATGTCCTCTTTTTAGAACTAGTGTTGTCAAATTAATTTTAACCAAGAGAAAATTACTTCAGGTTGAAGAAAGAAAGAAAAAGTGTCATTATCTTCTGCTTTCTCTCAATTTAGTTTATAGCTGTGGGCATGAATGACTAATAAGTGAAATTTTCATGCAAATTATACAGAAATGAAGAATATATAACAGGAGGCGGTGGCACTTGTTGAAATATGATAAATCACACTGTTGCTTCAATAAGAAAACCCATGGCGAATATAATTTGATTGTTCTTTTTTTGCACAAAGAAAAAAGTGAGATTGAAAAGTAAAAAAAGGACATATTGAAGACATGAAGCACGATAGGTAAGGAGACAGGTATTGTACCGGGGTTATAGTGGAAGAGTTTGGAATAATGAATTATTCATCATAATTGGTAAATAATTGAAAGAATTAGCTCACTGATATATTCAGAGAATGATAAAGGATGTGATTTCGTTGAGTTGGAATAAAATAGATGGATAATTGATAAGAAGTAGTTTATGAATTTAAACTACTGTGTTTCTTATTTGTGAAGGTTATTAAAATGATTTTGATGCATTCCCACATTTAAACCGTTCCATTAATAAAGGAAGAAGTCCCTGTGGCTGAATGGTTAACTAGTCTTTTTTGTTCAATTAATTAGTTCCACTCCTGTGGTCTTAGGTTTGAACCTAGCTCATCACAGTATGAGGTTTCAATGAAGATCTGTCCTGATGAAATTTATCTCTAATCGATACCATAGCAGTAACGGATTGCTAATGCGCAGGTTAGACGGAGGATTTTTTTGAGGCAAATATTTACAAAGAGAAATTGCTTTTAGGAATAGAAATGATGGGTAGTTTTAAGGGTAGAAGAAACAAGTTCATGCAGTTTGTCAAGCTAAACCACAGACCAATAGCAAACACCTACCAGCTTTTTTCACTGGAGGTCAGGCTGAGTTTCAAATAAAACTGAAGTCAATTATGCTTAAAATCGTTATAATGGTTAGACCCCAGTTACACACATTGATGGATGACCCGACGGATCGTGCCAGGTTTCCTAATTTGGAAAATGTTTGAAAATGTTGGGTGATTTACGGATCATATTTTCTGTCTGTACAGTCATCCATAACATCTGTAATGTCCGTGTGAGATCCGTAATGGCATGCTGCGGTAGTGTAGTGACATGTCAAGGATCAGATAAGATCCCTTGGCCATTACGGAAAAATCAAACTGTTTGATTTTTCTGTAAAGTCTTTATGTACCTTAATATCTGTAGCTCTTCCGTATCTCATCCGTGAGTGTACTTACTGTCCGTAAACCCATCCTTTCATCACCTTGTGGCATCCTTTTCATCCTTGACGCTTCCACGTCAACAAATACCTCCCAAAACATTGCCAGATCTAACCGGATCTGCTATGCTAAAGACGGACACGAAAATGGTTTGTGGATTAAAAAAACAGTCAATAGACCAATCCTTTTTGCAGTCTTTTCATCCGCAAACCTGTCCTTGGGACACCGTGGCCGTCCGTAGGAGATCCGTAGCAGATCCATGGCAGATCTGTAAATATTTTACATGACCCACCCTCATCCCTTGCCACTTACCATATATGGAACCGTGGCCCATGTCCGTGGCGCATTCGACTATGTGTAGCTGGCCCCTATTAATATTATAGAGCTAAACTACTGTACCAGGTGAAGTCTGGCACACCCACTCCTCTTATCTTATTGCATTTTAGCCGTATATTAAAACAATGATGTCTTTTGTTATAATAATACAGAATTGGTTCTTTGTATTTTGAGCGTATATTCATATATGTTTTATATATAAGTATAGTCACCCGTAGTAACTTCTTAGGGATCCTATTATAAGTGGAAAATTTCACCAGACTTTTATTTTTAACCATTTTAACTGATGAGCTTCTTTTATGAAAATAAATTCCTAAATAATTGTAAGTCTGAATTTATCTCTCTTCAATCGAAGCTAAACATAAATCAAAAATAATCTGTGGCAACTTCTGAGCAACCTGAGGATCACTGACATATTCTGGTAGCTTTTCTACGTTATTTGTATTTAACTATATAACTAGTTTTATTCATTTGTTTATTCAGTGTTTTACGTCAAACCTAGTGTATCTGTATAGGTTATATTGTGATGGGCAGTTGGGGGGCTAGAGGAAACCAGTACATAAGTTGGTCAAGGTTCTGTACTGTAAACTGCTGGCCAACGGCAAGCAACTACCAGCTTTCCCACATGAGGTCAGGAGTGGGATTCACGCTCTGACGTCAGAGGTGGGAGGCGAGTGTTACAACTGTGCCACCATGGCGCCCCTAACTAAATAGTTTTAACCATTTTTATTTTACCGACAATCCCATGCACAAAAGTTCATATAATATTTATCAATATATATTATATGAATATAAACCTACAAGTAAAAAGTCGAAGATACTTTAAAAACATTAGAGTTTATACAGGAGTAGTCAATGTTACCAATTGGGTAAACTACAAGTGCTGAATTAAAAAAAAAGAACACCCTTAAATCACCCCTCCCCCCATTTTACCCCAACCCTCAATTCGGCTCGTGCGCTAGGGGCCGTGGGAACGTACGCCTACATTTCATACCCCAAAGGGTTTTCCTTCTCATAATTGCCCCCAGTTTGTTCATACATTTATCTCTTGGCTTTATACCTTGTCTTGAGCCATATTTATATCCACAGCACACCCCTGATTATACACTATTACTTACGCCATTTCAAATGGAATGAACAGTCCCTTACATGCATGGCTACTTGCATCCAAGCTTGCACATATAAATAGGGCATATTATTATGAATTTATATAGAAATATATAAAGGCCAAAACAATAGACAAGTTAGTTTTACATGAAATAAATTTAATACTCAATTTTAATGTTGGATATGGGATAGTGGGGTCTAGTTGTTAAACAAGTTTGACTTTGGATACCGCTCGCTTGAATACCTTGGCTATGGTCACCAGTTCGAATCTAGCTTATTCTACCATATAACAATGAAGACCTAACTTGATATGACACCAGTTAAAAGTAATATAAAACATCCACCTTGATCTCTCTTATGTTTTGTATGAATCAGAGGAGATGCCAATGGCCAGTGCTTTCCAAGTTTTACAAAATTATCACTTGGACCTTGGTTCAGTACCAGGGGCCGTATTCATGGAAGGTCTTAGCCAAGTCTTAGGCTTAATTTGGCTATATTCTTATACAAAAGTTAAGCCTAAGACTTGGCTAAGACCTTTCGTGAATACGACCCCAGGTACATGCAAATACATAGTGGCTTGAATGATTGTCCTCTGTTCTAGAGTCCTACCCTGATTGGCAGAATAAAGAATATCTGGAAAGTTGATAAATGGTCATTTCTGAAATTTTTCCTTTCAGTTTGGGGAATCTCAGTTACCAGAGAGCTTGGTCTGTACTTGTGCAGACGGTGCGGGTCAAATAGTGCTTTAAATCCTGTAGTAACAGAGATATTGTGCTGAAAATATAAGAATACCCACAAGGCAACACATACATGAGACACAGATGACCTTATGTAAATATGACCCCAAATATGACCTTTTGTAAACATGACCCCAATATATGACCACAAATAAAACTCCAACACAGATTTAAGCATTTTAAATATAGCCACTGTTTTTTTTCTAAAATGTCTCATTTTTGCTAAAAACATTGAATTTCCTTTCTTTATCCTTTATCATCATATGCATACAAAACATAATTTATAGCATGATCAACATAAAACAATTTCCCCACTAAGGATGGAGATTTGAAGGTGGAAAGTGAGAGATAAACTGTATATATTTGTATACATTTGAATAAAAACTCTGAAATATGATTTGCTAAGAGTTTCCCAGGCACCAGAAAGAAGTATATTCTAAATTATCCTATACAGGCCAAATGAAAAAAACTCCCCCCTCCCTCTTTTTCTTCTCCCCCCAAAAGGCCTCCTAATTTCTTTTTGGACAAACTTTCCCATGAAGATTTTATTCCATATATTTGTGTTAGTTATCATAGACATGATAATGAATGGGGAATAAAATACAGAGAGTGATAAATTACTCTCAAATCTAAAAGGAAAAGGTCCTCAAAGGTTACGCTAAGTTACTCCATAGTATCACTCACTCCTTTACATAAAATAGAATAGTGAAATACTAGAAAAGAAGTAAAAAAAAGATTGAATGCAGCTACTATTCATCTAGGCAAGGTCTGTTTGTTTGTATACCATAGTGTGACCTCGTGATGCATATCTTAAAATAAACGCACCTTTATCTTTTATTATATACAATTGATCTGCAAAATTGTTGAGATTTGCTTTTTCCAAAATGGTGTCTTGTTTTATTTAGCATTTCCAAAGGCTTATTATCTTAATACATCATTTAAATACTTTCAATTTTCTGCTGGCTTGCAAAATTAGCCAGTGGTAATAGTTTATATAGGATTCCTCAGAGATTTGTTCATATTTTTCTTGCCCCTGAAAATCGGGAAAGCTACCAAATATCTTTAAAATGGAAGAGTCCAAAGAATTCTGTTTTGTTTCTCATGAACAAATGAATATTAAGTGGTGAGCAAGTCTATAACTAGCTTTAGCTCAAGGCCCAATTTTCTTTTTAATAAGGGAAAACTTCCAGTTTACATAATACAGTTGAATAAACCTTTACATATACTGGTTTTCACACCAGCATGATGTTCTCTCTCTGGTGACCTTGTATCGCCTAACACATACAAATGGTTTATGAATACTTAATATTTGTGTACATGTTGTTAAAAAGAAGATATGGTATATGTTTGAGCCTTGATTAAGGCTAGTTTATCAGGGGTGTGGCCACAACGGCTTTTGAGGGAGATTTTCAGGATACAGGAAGGTCATAGAGAAGGCACTTATCATGTTACTTTCTGTGGTGGAAATTATAATATATACGGTCTTTATTTATATCCTGTAACTTCTCAAGGATTTTGCTCTGTTTAAAGATGTGTGTTATCCAAATATTTAGATTGCTGGCTGAAAATTTTTAAAATCTTACATCTAAGAAAACATATGTTTTTACCCGCACCGCACGTGTGTGTAAACAAGGTAGTTTATGACAAACATATGCGTTTGTGGCATATTGTTTTTCAAATTAAAAATCCATCTACATTGTTTGTAATAATAATGCATTCTACATTGTAAACATGTATTTTTTTTCAGATTTCTTCCCTGAAAAGAAAAGAAACATTGAGAGGGTCAAAAGAAAGGTTTTTGATGATTAATCTGAAGTAATATAGGATGAATTATCAGCCACATATGCTATAAATCTTTGGTAAGTAATGTATGTAGAATATATAGTCAAACTGTTGTAGCTTCAACGAAGAAAGCCATTGTGTAAACAGTAGACATTGAAAAAAACCCAAACAATTGTGCTGTTAGCAATTACTTTCAAAATTTCCAGGTCTAAAATGCTAGCTATTATGCTTGGTTTGGTAACTTGGCAAAAAAATCTTGGAAGATAATTCCTTACTTGGACTTTTTAGTTAATCTGTAAAGTAGGGTACATTTCATTTCCTACAAGCATGCACTGACACAAGGGAGAGTAATGTCTAAAATCTAATATGCTAGTTTATGATGCTAGGACCTTATAAATGTAATTTCTACTTGATGGATTATGATCTGATTTATGATATTTGGGTTTAACAGTGCTTTCAACACATTATTTAGGTCTGTCATTCAGGGCAGAGGACGTCAGTAAATACTGGATGGTCAAAAGTCTGCACTGTAAACTGCCAGGCATCAAGCCATTGCTAACTTTCCCATATAGGGTTGAGTCTGGGATTTGAACAAGACCATCTCAGAGGTGGGAGGCAAATATGTTACCCACTTCACCATTGAGTGCCCCCCTCGAGGCATGTGCCAAATGACCAAGCAGCTATAAATGAGATTTTCTTGTTTGGCTTACATTTTACCTGGTTTTGAACACATTGTGTAGGTAATAGGGCAATAGGTAGTTGAAGGGATAAAAAACAATGCACTCTAGTTTGTCCAAATTGTCCACTGTAAAGTAGGAATTCCACCTGTCCTTTTGTTGGTATTAACATATATATTTTGGTATCACAACGCTTAGAGACATACTAAGTGATAAGCGCTATATAAAAATCATGTGTTATGTTATGTTATCACGGGCACAGACAATAACAGAAATGTATACAAATTAAAAAGGCAGTGAAGTTCACACTTAAAGTGATGTTGTTACCAATTTTTGAACAACGGCGTTTAAAGAAGTTTCGAACCAGTGATCTCATAGGATGGAGACGACTCTTGCAGTAATGAACTTAAGCCATCTAAAATATGGATACCATTCTGATGTTCTTTAATAGAAGTATATATTTGCATCTATCTTGGTCCAAAGTAATCTTCTCTCTGTTAAACATTGTATTGAAAAAAAAAAATTTTTTTTCAATACAAGCGGAATCACTCAAGAAGCTGTGAAGGTATTATCAAAGGATGCAAAACTTTTGCTTTTCTGAAAATCCATAAACTTATGTTTAAATGATACAGTATAGACTATGCTTGATATAATATTTGACAGATATATAAGTCAAATCATTGTACAAAGTTGATTACATTTAATAGAATATGTGGCATGAGCATATTTAGAACAACCAATTTAGAAATACATTTTGACAAATATTGATCAAGAAAAATGAACAGTTAATATCTAGATCTAGGGTTTTAATATGAAACTAGATGTTTTGCTGCTTTACAAGTATAATTTGAATCCTACAAAAACATTATCCTACTAAGTGACTTGTAACTTGCAGTTGTACACAATACTTTTATGCAGAAACCAGATATTACTACCCAGAAATTTACCAAGTGATTAAATGCAACATGACCTGTTTGAAATCTGGACCAAAAGGACAGGCCAGTTTAAAATTAGTTAGATCACGCTGTTGGGTTTATGCCAACGAATATGGGCCAAACATAAAACCTCATAGATCATGTATATTGACTGTGCAGAGAAGAATGAAAAAATAGGAACCAATCTCTTCTTTGTACTGGTGAAGTAATCTATAAAACGTCTACAGCATTTTTAAATATTTAACTCAATGACAAATTACACACAACAAAAAGGAATAGATGTTTTGCAAAAGTATGCATCCTGAAGTTACTGACTTCATATTGTCTTTAAAATGTTTCTGTACAATAGTTTATGCAGTAAAAAATTAAAATGTTCACGTAGAAGCAAAACCTTCAGATATTACTGTAAGTGCATCCTATTCATGAAGATCATGCTATCTGTTAGAGAGAGAAACAGAGAGGGAATAGCATAACCTGAATGCAAACAACCTTGAAACCAGAAATCTAAACAAACTGGGCCAAGGGTGGAGATTTTTTTACTGTACATAATATTCACTGATAAAAAAAATTGGCCAACAAAACTAGCCCAAATTTTGGTGAAAGGTTGGTTTTATTATATAATTATCTCTTTCAAAGGGGAATTTTAGTTTCAAGGTTTAATAAATTTGGTTTGGATCTGATTAGGCTAAAATGTTCAGTAAGTAATGAAATCATGGATGGAAATAATATACATATATATATATATAATTACCTGCTGCATATTATTTGGGCTGTACTTCAGCTATATTTTAAACTCTTGAAACAAATGGAAAGGTGTATACATATTAATGTAATAATTGTAGGTTACCGTCTGTTTTTCGAACATTTTGAAAAATTGTATCCGTTTTTTTAATCTGTGTGACCTCTGGTTAATATTCAGTGAAACAAATTTCATGATTAGAAGGACCTCTGTGGTCTAGTGGTTATATTTTAAAGGTTGATACATAATAATTCTACTCTCATCTTAGTAGTATTAGGATTAAATCCAGCCCGTAACAAGATGTAATGGAATTATGATGGTCTTGAGTTTGTTCCAAAATGTCACCAGATAAAACTTCCCTATCACTTTATTGTATTCAGTTACCATTACTTTGTGGGGAGACATTAGAATGTACTAAGCAGTAGATTATATTATAAATTCAAGCTCTAACCTATCTTGGATTAGTACTTATTTAGGAGGCAAATTAAGAGTTTAAGCCTTGTCACAAGGCTATGTAAAGCTTAAATCTTCTGGATGTCCAGTCTCAAATCCAGCTGTCTAGTAATACAATAATCTGTCTGCTAGTGTTTGTCCCATGGGGTAAAAGCCTGAAATAACACAGCTGCCAGCTCTCACCTTGAGTATTGCATGTACACAAAGAAAGGTAACCTTGCTTAAGGCTCAATTTCGCATGATATCTTTTCAAACATGCACACAGTTATTTGGTATTCATAAAGCACTCATACATATTAAGAGATAGAACTTTATCTCTTTCCCTTTGGCTGTATGCTGCTATAATGGTCGGTACATGTATGAGTACACTATAGAAACTGAACCTCCATTATCTGAACTGAAAAGTTCCCTAACTGCAAAGAAACTTGAGCCTTCAGCAAGGCTAAAAGGCAGGAATCCTCTACCACAGTGGAGATCCCTATTTCTGGTAATGGCTTTGGGGATCTTTGTTTCATCCTGAGCCAGATTTGAAGATTTGACCTATCTTAATCAAGGTAATGGTTAACATGTATACTTAAAGTTTATGGTTAACTTTAAGCTCAGAAATGAAAGAATAATGTTTGTTAAATTACAGACAAGGTCAAGGACATTACCAGTCATGTCTGTCAATCAAAATCGCCAATCATAAAAAATGAATATAGAAATCAAATCATCAGTGTTAGATATTTATAACAGCAGAAATATGACTGGTTATTACATTAAAAACATGTAGATAATATATATGCCTTGCAGTTATTGCTAGTTTGGCTTGGAGCCCAAATGATTCTGAGAGTCTGTAAAACTGCCAACAACAAAGGTCCCAAAAATAACAGTCAGTGCCATGCATGGTTGCCAACACAAGTGTTTATCCATGTGTGATCATATAACTGACCCATAGATTGGATAAACAGAAACCTATATTTTCATAACAGAGATATAAACAATATATAAAAACTCCTTACAAGAAGAAAAAAAGGAGGGTAGAGATTATCATATGAAGACCCAGATCAAGAGAAGTAAAAGGCTTAACCACCCACAACCATAGTAAACTAACCCGAGTTTTGTAAACACAGATCCAGGTGGTTCAACGGACATGAAAGGGTTTGTCTGCTATCCTTGCCAGTTGGGGGTGATTACCTTGGCATGTGGTTAAGATTTACCAATCAGGGGTCATATTTCTAAAGGCAAGCGCCACTGAATTATGACTGATTATAAGGGGTTTGTCCAGACATCGGTGAAGCTGTTATTGCCAGGGTAATTTATCTCTGGACTTGTGTGAAACATCACAGAATTAAGAAGTTTCAAAGGTTAAGGCCTTGGGTAGAGATAATATAAAACAAGCTAATCAGGAACACAATGAATGTAATAATGGCTATATATTAATATCTTATGCATAATGAGATAATAATAATATTTTAAATAATGACATATGCATTTAATTTATTGTCATATCCTGTATCTTATTTTGTTAAATGATGTTGCATACAAATATTTTATTAAAATTTTTAGAGCCAGATTTTGCCACAGCATCAGTACCCTAAAGTCATAGAGTTTTTAACTCTTGCAAACAAATATTAGGCCTACTTGCTTACAGTTGAAGTTGATACACTTTTTATGGTGTGCAAGAGTAAGCAGATTGGGAACAGTGGTGTAATGGGTAACAGACTTGCCTCTGACTTTTCAGGTCCTGTGTTCTATTACTGGCCTCACCTTAGCCGGAGAACTGGTGGTTGATTGCCAGTGGATGATGGGTTTCAGGGCAAAATGTTGACTAAACAGTTTGCACTGCTTTCCTACATCCCTCAACTATCCAGATAATATGTTGAATGTGAGGTTAGGGGCCACGATGGCAGAATGGTAACACTCTCGCCTCCCACCTCTGAGGTCGGGGTTCAGTTCCCGGCCTGACCTCAAGTGGGAAAGCTGGTAGTTGCTTGCTGTTGTTCAGCAGTTTACAGTATAGAACCTTGACCAACTGTATGTATTTGTTTCCTCTGCCCTTCCAACTACCCGTTGTGATATGACCTATACAATGTGTTGAAAGTGACGTTAAAAACCCAAATAAATAATAAATGTGAGGTTGGATGGTGACACTACATTCAGTCAATCAGTCAATGAATCAATCAAAATTTTACAGTAGGGTATCCGTAGGGTATGTCCCCATCCGATATGTGCAGATGGACCATTCCAAACCATACATACAAAACAAATCTGACAACTCCAATCAAGTATTCATTGAAGCGTTCTCTCAGGAAATTGCAATAGTTATTTATCCAACAAAAACAAACAGGGTAACTCTTGAACACCTGATGTTGTCAGTCTGACGTCACCAGCATAGTACAAACAAAAATGAAAAGGCAATTTGTATTATATAACCTGGATGATAAATTAACCAAAGACTGGTATTTTGCCTAACTGAAACTTAGGCTCTCAATACATACACACTATACAATGTACCAATTATCCTAAAATGTTAAAGTAATACAATAACTTGCAAAACAGGAAAAAGTAGAATGCATTAACAATACAAAATTGTGAAAACATTTTCACGGTAGTAGATTGTCCACCAGATATTCAGGCAAGAAAGGCAGCATTCAGATACATCCTTGCTTAATTTGGTCCTGAAATACTGCATGCTACCGGCAGTTCTAATGTAGTCTAATCTGTTCATTAGATGGTGTTGGGGGTCAACATTAATAAATTTGCAAAGTAAAGCCTAGCTCATGATGGTTGATCCTCAGAAACCACCTTTTTGAAATGGTATATTTTAAGTGCAAGCCTTCAGTTGTGACAGAAAAGATGTACCAGATTCATCAACCCATACCATGAGTCAGAAGAAACACATTTTGTAAATATTACAATCTCAATAACATTACATAGGAGAATAGAGAGTCTTGTCAGACTAGGCGACGGGTGATGGACACTTAGCTTTAGCTGTTGTTGATGTAACAGTTCAGGGTTGAGTTGAACTCAAACTCAGTAATCAAAGAATGTTCCAGTCTGCTTAGCATAAGTGACCTGTGACGGGTTGATAGGATTCTACAAAGGTTCAGGTCAGTCTTTGTGAAGTGACAGGGTCTCTGAGATGACCAAACACATATCACATGTAACCCCTTCAGATGAATGCCAGGAGGATGGATCAATGACCTCATGAATACAATAACTTGTGTCTTGCTTTTTAATATGTACATTGCGCATGATATGGTAATAAGCATAAACAAAGACTTAAAAAAATTATAAAGGCATGAGCCGACTCTATATTGCCACTTTAGTGTGATACAAGAAGTTAATTGTGGGTGTGGCATATAACCCAAAACTGACAGTTCAGATAAGTACATTGAAAAAAGCACAGGAATACCTAAAAACATAAGATAAATATACTGCAAATAAAAAAAAAATGAATTTAGTTGTCATTTTCATAAAGGTCTAAGCTTATAGTACATTGAATGTCATTATTTGTTAACCCATGATATCCATAAAGTGTCAGTGATATGTCATAAGATTACATTGTTCTTATATTAAGTCTAAACTATTCTTTGAATGGACACAAATGATGGGTAGTATAAATAGAAGTATATATCAAAGTAATGACTGCTAACATTCAAGAACCACATTTAATGCTTTTAAAACCATCTGAAAAGAAAACCAAACCTGGTAATGCTTTAACTGACACAGACAAAAATACCCATTTGATTGACCACACACATCATTCACAACAAATAACTGATCATATCTGGCTTGCCATACATCACCACTTGACAGTCCATTTTTCAATTTCACTTCATGCAAATGGGCCCAATGCAAAGAAAGACCAACACATGACCATAACCTCTTGTCAATTTGTAGCTTTCTGTTGTCAAAATAAAACATGTCATAAAACTTAAATATGTTGATTTTTTTCAGAGAGTATATATATATATATATATATATAGATTTCTAGACAAACAGTAGTTATACTATATATTGTACTATAAATAACAAAAACTGATATTATGTTGATGTAAATTATTGATGCATAAGCAACAGTAAATATCGATGCTTTACAATAAATGAAGAAAATGTGACTTTTAGTAGATAAGGTCCATAGCCACAATAGACTAGAGAAGTGTACAGTAAATTGTTATCAGTTTTCAGTCTGAGAAATGATATCACCGAAAAACCCAGACCACTTTATTTAGTAGCAAAACTAAAATTCGACACTTTAATAGATAGAGGATCTAATACATTAGCAAAGTCTCTAAGTCCCCCAGGGGTATTTAAATTTTGTCATAAATTAATCTAGTATTTCCAAAGGTGCAAAAGTATATTGAATGGTACTTTTATTTGTTATGATTAACAGAGAATATATTATATAAGACATGTATGTACATAGAAAACCAAGGCAACAACAGCAATAACACCAACTAGGGTTAATTTTCATATATATTTTTCTATGTTCTGTGATCTGGTACAGTTTCCGATTTTCACTACTTTAATTACACTAGCCTTGTCAAGGCTATGGTTAGTCTCCTGTGCATGTAGTCTAGATATATGTTCCTGTCTGGTTTATTTTGAAGCAAATAATACCCTGGGGAGCATATTTAAATTGTCAACATAAACTGATTATTTTATGGTCTTTTCTTTGCTAGCCATCAGGGAAGATTTATAGTCTTTTTATATCTTGTTGAAGAACCATCTCCATTTCAAAACTGATCGTGAAGACTAAACAAAGTTTAATATTTTAAAATGCTTCAACAGAACCAAATTATAGCCGTACTAAATTTATCTCACATATTTTAACATAATAAAAACTATAAAGACTGAAAAATTTACAGTTAACTCATGTCCTTGGAAGCACTAATTACAGAGCTATGGTATTATCGCCCATAACTGATATTGCCAATACAACAACATAGACTGACTCTTGATTATCCAAAGCTAACCATTATCCAAACTCACATGATGTCTCACGAACAAGTATGGGGTGGGAGTATTTTGTTGTTGTAGATCAGGGTTGTATTTGGGTAGTGGTTTTTGTTCCGTCCACCTTGTATTTGGGTAGTGGTTTTTCTTCACACCACCTTGTATTTGTGTAGTGGTTTTTGTTCAGTCCACCTTGTATTTGTGTACTGTTTTTGTTCTATCCTACCTTGTATTTGGGCAGTGGTTTTTCTTTAGACCACCTTGTATTTGTGTAGTGGTTTTTGTTCAGTCCACCTTGTATTTGTGTACTGTTTTTGTTCTATCCTACCTTGTATTTGGGCAGTGGTTTTTCTTTAGACCACCTTGTATTTGTGTAGTGGTTTTGTTCTGTCCACCTTGTATTTGTGTAATGGGTTTTGGTCTGCCCACCTTGTATTTGGGTAGTGGTTTTTGTTCCATCCACCTTGTATTTGGGTAGTGGTTTTTGTTCAGTCCACCTTTTTTTGGGTAGTGGTTTTTGTTCCGTCCACCTTGTATTTGGGTAGGGCTTTTCTTCAGACCACCTTGTATTTGTGTAGTTGTTTTTATTCAGTCCACCCTGTATTTGAATTGTGGGTTTTGTTTCAACCACCTTGTATTTGGGTAGTGGCTTTTGTTCCATCAGCTTGTATTTGGATTGTGGCTTTTCTTCAGTCCACGTTGTATTTTGGGTAGGTGCTTTTGTTTCGTTCACACCACCTTGTGTTTGGATAGTAATTATGGTTCGGATCACCTTGTATTTGGGTAGGGTGCATTCCAAGAGATTTGAAACAGCTCAGACAGTGACTTGCCTTTGGGATCATTGTTCTTTGAAAATGTGTGAAATACTCACACCAACCTCTCATAAGCTGTAATAAAATATACATGGTGGAATGGCAGAGGAGAGGTGTGTGGCATAAATTTACTGGGCTGCTTTTTCTGCAGAGTGCATTAGCCAGATATGAGGTCTCAGTACAGTGCCATAAGGGGGAAACCAAATATGTACAGCTACAATTGCAAAGAATATGGGACCTACACATAGGCTTTTGCCGAACTACTTTATGAATAATGCACCTTAAGTGTATCGGGTTTTGCATTAAACTTTTTTTACATTTTATGAATTCGGTCCCTGTTTCAAAGTGGGAATCTTTTCACTTACAATAAATATATATATGTTTTTTTATTTCAGAGTAATACAGATGACAGAAGAGGCAGCAATATTAAGCATATCCTAAAGAAATCTAGATGGTACGAATGGTGAGGTAGTATTTCAACATGATCTGAACGAAAACTCCAAATTAGCAACTGTTAGAAGACTTACTCCACATGCTTACTGAATATCTACAAATACACATGTGTACAGCTATCACATGTTTAGAAATACTGAACTTATGTTGACACTGATGTCCAACGTATAGCATTAAGTTGATTTTTAAATTTTTACTTTAGTCAATTTTTAATAATTTTAATGATACTTCTTTGATTGTGGAATGTGAATTGTACATTGAGACTTACATGTGTTCAAACTTTATTGTAATCAAAGTAAATATGTGTCTTTGTTCATAAAAATGGCTCCAAATGAAATTGGTCTCATGTCAAAGATTGTGGTTTGAAGTCTGAGGTTATATTTTGGTGTTCACATAATTTTTACATATTTACAAAAGTGTTTTCTGATTACCATAGCGAGAAAAAAGGCCTTATGCTGAAAAGCCCTACAACATTTGTCAAACTTGGAGAAAAGTCCTACATCCATTTTTTTAGACAATGGAGAAAAGCCCTCTTCTTAAAATTTTTTAGATGGTACAAAGGATTGAAGGCTACACTCATGAATAGTCGTCCCTTTCAACACTTATTATCTAAAACATCTGAGTATTTACAATTCAAAGAAGTGAAAATTTTTGTAATACAATAAACAAATAGGGTGTTGCATTATCTTAGGCAGATATTTTGATACATACATGCTTATACAAAACTTTATTGATTTATGATGTTTTGTTATGTATTGACAACCTTTATATGAGTGTAAAACAAATGTGAGATACATAATCTTGAAACACTATTATAAACCACCTTTATAACTCTACTTTTAGAAATGTAATGTAGGGTTTTTCTGCACAGTATGAAATAAATGGTATAGAGTTTTTCGCCAAAGTCTGAAAAAAAGTGTATCAGGCTTTTTTCCATGTGAGTCAAAATGTGGAGGGCTTATTCTCTCTAAGGCTTTTCTTCTGGATCCACAGGAGAAAATAATATAAAAATATTTGAAATGTTCCATTTCTGAGGTCTGTAATTCGAACCTTGGACCTGCCCTTATTAGTGAAAGTTGGTAGTTGGTTACCAAAGCCCAATCCTTTCAAAAAAATCCATCGTAGATCTATCATTACCATACCAGAGGGTCATCTTTTTTATCTTACAGCAATCTTTAACCTATCTTAACAGTTGCAAAGCAATCCTTTCCATCTTAAGTCCATCTAAAGTGGATCTTTAAGGTCCGTTAAACTTTTTGGGAAGCTATGTGTAGC
Organism: Sabellastarte sp. h YS-2021; assembly: GCA_964017235.1. Taxonomy (NCBI): domain Eukaryota; kingdom Metazoa; phylum Annelida; class Polychaeta; order Sabellida; family Sabellidae; genus Sabellastarte; species Sabellastarte sp. h YS-2021. The sequence continues at coordinate 85,562,420 of OZ024927.1, forward strand.
ACAATCGGAAAACTGTCGGGAATAGATCTTAAATGTATATTACACTACACCCAGGGATTGTGAATGTTTTCATATTTTGCAATCAGGAATTAGGTTTACGTTCGGATCACAAAGGTGGAACAGCCCTATTGAATCCTAAATCAGTTTGAGTCTCAGATCTTAGTCGTCTTTATGAATACAGTTTATACCATACTGTTGTGCTTTCAACAAGCTTGATAGATTTTAAAATCTTTGATTCATGTATGAAAAACCGAGTGAGTTTTGCAAGCTATACCCTGGGGCCGGATTCACGAAAGGTCTCAAGTCTCAAATCTGAGATTTTGGTCTCAAATCTAAGATTTTTCTTAGATTTTTCTCAGATTTGAGACCTTTTGCTCAGCTGGGATTCACAAAAGATCTCAGGCTAAGATTTTTCTCAGATTTGGTCTCAAATCTAAGACTGCCTAGGGGGTGACTTAAGTTTTCATAAAATAGAATATATATAATAAAAAGTCACAAAACCAAATTAAAATAGTGAAGTATGACATATTGTTTCAAAATATGAATATATATTAAGAGTTTGTACAAAAACAACAGTAAACATTTACATTACAAATTTACATGAGTGGCTTGTTTTGCTGTTATAATCAGTTTTTTTGAATGTCAGTACAAATTATAGTAAAAAGACAACATTTTGCTTGATTGAAAATATTCTAAAATGTGAGTATATATGGTTGAGAGGTAAAATATAAACGTGTATACTTTCCACTAATCTCAACAAAATGTTACACCAGTTTTGATTGGTCCAGACTCAAAACTTGGATGAGATTTTGGTCTCAGCTGAGATTCCTTTCGTGAATCTCAACTTAAGCAGAATCTCAGCTGAGACAAAAATCTCAGATTTGAGCAAAAGCTCAGCTGAGATTTGGCTAAGACTTAAGACCTTTTGTGAATCTGGCCCCAGGTCAATTTTCCAAATAAAAATATAAAAATTTTGGATGAAACAGTTTACCAGTCGTAAGTAGGCTCTTTCGTGAGGTTACAATTAGGGGTGAAATTGAACATATACATCCCATTATCTTGTAAAAGTGGATGTATAGTATTCATTTTAAAGAGTTTTATATTGTATTGTGTCTTTTTATGATTAAATATAACATAAATTGTTTTATGATGTCTACTTTTGTGAGAGTATATTAAAACTCTTATTACACAAAGCCTCTTATGAATAAGCTGAGACGAAACCAGGGGGTTCGGCGAGGGGGGGGGGGGGGGGGGGTTCTTGTGAAGGAAAATAATGTAAATATCAAGCCCCTTTATAACATGTTGCAAAACAATTTCCATTACTTATTCCATATTGCTTAACTTTAACTTACTTTAAACTCTGACTTAAACACAGGTGTTTTCTTCTGTATTTTTAAAACCAGCTTGGAAAATGTGCCTTTAAATGTATTGATCATTATGTTTAGGCACCTGTTAGTATTTAAATTGAACAATCAATGATGTATCTAAATGTGAAACAGTACTCACAATTCATAATATTCCCATATGTTCTGACAAGGCTGTGTTCAGGTTTTCCTTATGTTCACCAAATGGGTTTGTTATATATGTATGATACATGTGGCCACAGGGTGCCATTATAAGATATCACTATTGAGTTTCAATAGCATAAAAAGTGACACATACAATAATGTACTTTTTCAAAATGGAATTAGACATTTGCACTGGTGGTACAGAGGTTTTTTGTTGGTCTGAGTAGCAAGACTTGTCTGTTAGGAGGCCACATTTGGCGCCAAGCCAACGCACGTGCATCCAGGGTAGTCCAGGCTTCTTCGAAATATACTTTTTTTTTCTCTTCAAACATTGACTGTGAGTTTTGATTTGAAAATTTCCAGGCACTAAAATGATATACACATATGTTTCTGTAGAGTCATTTGTAGAGTATTTGTTTTCTCCTCAAAACCCAAATAGCCCTGAAACTCTTCATTGTTGACAGAAAAAAAACTTCATTACTTTTAACATTACGTTTTTGATACGTATGGAAATTTAAAATGAGTGGATTGTTTGCAACTGAGTAAAACTTCATGAGGGATAAAGTTTCAATAATGTTTTCCTAATCAATTTGGAGCTTGATATGTTTATGTTAAATATGAATTTTGCAAATGAAGCATCATTTCATGGTTGAGATCTGTTTCATATAGGATTTTAGATACCATCATAATTTTAGTGCTGTCTCACTTCATTTTGTTTGTTCTTCTGTTATTTTATTCATCATAAATGAAAAGTAAATACGTTTAATATATCAACCTAGGGCCAGTTTCACAAATGATTAGCCTGGACTTAGACTTAAAGTTAAGACTTTTGTCTGAAAATAAGGCTAAGTCTATGGTCTTAGAGGGTCTCACAAACCTGCTAAGTCTAGGTTTTGGCTAAGACTAACCGGAAGCGGTCCAACGATTAATTTAGGGAGGTGATCTATATATTTATTCTTTATTTTCAAGCATTTCAGATTTTGAAGTCAGAAAATTATGGCGGCCCTATTTAAGTCTTTCTGTACAAAAATTAAGCCCACTCCCGGGTAGACTTAGTCAAAGCCTAGACTTAGCAGCTTTGTGAAAACCTCTAAGTCTAAGACCACAAACTTAGCCTCATGTTTAGACAAAAACCTCAACTTCAAGCCTAAATCTGGGCCAAGTGCTTTTGTGATACGGACCCCTGATTTACACTTAAGCTTTTTTGCACAAGCGACTCCACTGGATGCCTGTTGAGTACCATAGCATGTTCAAAACCGCAACATTAGTCTACAGATTTCTCTGTTGTGGCTCCCTGAGCTATTTTGGACCATACTTGTCACTGAGGAGTTGCTCCTACAGCACCAGGACTAGTTCCTGGCAGTTCCTCATTTCTCTCTTCTCTATACACGAGTCAGTTAAACACTAATAGTTTTGCATTTGATGCTGCTAAGATTTGAAATGGCGTTCCAGACAATGTACACAATACATCATCTGTTGCCTCTTTCAGGAAAAATCTCTAATATTAAACGTTTGCAAAAGCCTAGCCACCATAGCCACCTTGCCACACCCTGTTTCTTCTTAGGTATGACTTGCCTTTTTCATAATCCTACGACTATTCAATACATTCATGTATAGTTGCACCTTAAAGTCTATCAAAGATTGAGATTAAGTGCTATAAAAGTCCATATTAGATTGGATTGGATTAGGTTATCTGGGGCCGATTTCACTAAAGGACTTAAACTAAGTCCCTTTTTTGGCTAAGTCAGGGACTTGAATCTAAGACTTTGGTCTTAGCTAGGTCTGGGACTTAAATGGATTTCACAGAAGGGTGACTTAGCTAAGTCCAAGCTTATCAAATAACCGCAGTGGTTTTCTTTGTCATATGACCTTTTAAACTTCCCAAAGACTACTTCAGTAAGGTGTCCTGTATAATTACATTTTATTTACAGCCATTTCAAATTTTGAAGTGCAGAAAAGTTTATGGCTGCCATATTTAAGTCCTCTTTACAAAATTTGAGCCCACTACCTCCCAGACTTAAAGTTAAGTCCACTGACTTAGCAATTTCATGGATTTAGCTGCTTTGTGAAATCTGCTTAGTCTAAGACCACTGACTTAACATAAATTTAAGACCAAAGTCTTAAATTTAAGTCTAAATCTGAACTTAAATCTTTTTGTGAAATCGGCCCCTGAATTTGAACAAGGAAAGTAGTGTAATAATCATAATAACATTGTCTCACAAAACTAAATAAACTCGCATTGCTGTAGCATGCAAAGCCCTTGAAAGTCTCAATAAGTTGAATTCTTTCTCTAAGTATATTAACAGGGCGTGCTTATTTGTATCAATGCATATTTTTATCAAAAGAAATTCATTCTAAATTGCACATAATAATAAGCACTACTACACAATTTGTGTTCTGTTATGTGCACATTTACGGTGGGTAGTAGTGTATTAGAAAATTTTAAAGTTGGTCCTCAGCCGAGAAAAATAATTAAAGTTTAATTACATTTTAGATACAACTTTGATTTAGATTTTGGACTTGAGGCCTTTATTGAATCATTTCCCAGGTGGATAATATGTCTAATTGCCTCCATTTTGTTCACTTTTCCATGAACAATATGTATATACCAACATTTTTTTGCCTTTTAAGTCTAGAACCATACATGAGTCACTTAATTAAACCCTTGTTATCCTGAGTGTGTACTTTAAAGAGCATCCAAACGTAATGCATTATTTAATAATAATGGCTTCATTTTCATTTTATAATCTTTTCTGCTGTTTAATTATTGCCATTGGTAAAACTGCCTGAGGCATTGAGAAGTGTTATTAACATGTAATGTCATTTGCTTGATATTGAAAATGAAATTACAGGGTAGATACACAGAGTAAATGAGAATATGTTATATTGTATATCACACAAATCTGATCTTTTCATTGATGGAGATCTGAATCAATGGAACATTGTAAATATTTGTACAGTGAATACGTTTATGTTATTATAATTTAAAAGTTGAGAAATATGGTATTTATGTTGTAGTTTTGTGTAGCATTTCTAGGCCCGTATTCACAAAAGGTCTTAGCCAGGGCTTAGGCTTAAAGTTGAGACTTTTGTCTCAAATTTCTGCCCAAAAACTGCTAAGACTTTTGTCTTAGGCTTAGTGGTACTCATAAAGAATTTAAGACTAGTCTTAGGCTTAGCCAAGGGCTCAACTTTAAGACTGGTTGGTAGTGGGCTTAAATTTTGTAAAGAGGACTTAAATATGGCCGCCATAAACTTTTCTCCACTTCAAAATTTGAAATGGCTGTAAATAAAGTATAATTATACAGAACACCTCACTAAAGCTGTCTTTGGAAAGTTTATATGTGGTAACAAGGTTTTCCATTTCAAAACAGCACTTTTCCTTAGATAAAATGCATTAAATGAAGGATATATGTCACCAAGAGTATAGTTTGAATAGAAAAGAAAGGTCACATGACACAGAAAACCACTGTGGTTAATTGATAATCTTGGACTTAGCTTAGTCACCCTTTGTGAATATGGTTTTAAGACAAAACTTAGCTGAGACAAAAGTCTTAACTTTAAGACTGGATTTAAGCCTAAGACCTGGCTAAGTCTAAGACCTTTCCTGAATACAGGCCCGGGTGTAGTTTTACTTGCAAAACAATTTTCTTCACTGCCAGAGGAATGTTTGAAATATTCCATATTAGATGTATAGTTGCACAGCTTATTAGAAGAACCTGTGGTATACGTACACATTTAGGAAAAGTAATCCGTGCTAGATTATTTTTGTTATTAATCAGATTACACAATCACTTAGAACAAAAACCTTTTGAAAACGAAATCTTTGGACAGCTATTTATTTCTAAACATTGGAAACCTAATTTGCATCTCTTATAATGTGAATAGACATGCCTTACTTTTTAAATATGTTTTTTGGCCGTTTGGCCAGTCACAGGGCATTAGAAGTTCTAGACAGTTAGGTAGGCTTCTTGGCTTCTGTTCTTAGTCAGAATGTATCATATTCGCCAGACAGTAAACCCAGAGGTTGTTGATAAATTCTGCCAATATTTCCACGAGCATGTCAGATTATATTAGTACCAGTATCAGCAATGAAATATGACGTTAGTTTTTGTCTGCCTCTCTATAAGTCTCATTTCTCAGCCAAATTGTATTCATAATTTGTGAAGCCCTAATTGTGTTCATCAATTCCATTGTCTCTCTTATCAATAAAACTAGTAGACTGGAGGCATCTTATGTAGGCAAAATCGTGTACTGGTGACGGCAGCATTTAATTGATCTAGACAATAGGAAGTTATGCTAGTCAGTACTCCTATCAAACATTGTTAACTGCCTTTTGAAAGTCAATAAAAATTAAACTATTTACATGAGCGTCTGTTGTTTATTTTAGAGTTAGTCTTAATCACATTTTCAACAATGCTTTAATAAGCTTTCTTTTTCCTTTTTTTATTTTAAATTTTAGCATGTTGTTAATTATGTTATGTCAAAACAATAAATCCATGTGTTTGAAACACAGAAGGGTGGTATTACTGAACATGTTGAGTTTAAGTTTTCTCGAAAGAATAACAGAATCGCTTTATATTTATTGGGAACCTTTGCATGCAATAGTTTCGCAAATATACGCACACCACTTACATGATGAGGTATACAAGTTAAGTATTTAAGCAAAAACCTAAACTCAACATTCCCGGTGATAACCCAGATTTATATTGATTTGAACCAGACTGGGGATTTGTGCAATGAATGAAATGTATATAGTTTTATTGTGTAATTTTAAGTGCATGTATTTTCATTTGTAATTTATGTTTAGCCTTTTGATGTAGTATATATATATATATAACGTATGTTTTGTACATAAATAAAAACGTGTAAATAGTGGAGCCTGGGTGGCATTTACTTGGCATTAGTTTGAAACAGGAGTCTTTTTCACTTTATAAAACGGTTGCATTTTCTTCTTGAACCTCATCTTTATTTATACATTGGTTCTACTATTTGCTTAATGTGTATGCTATAATCAGATGAGACATTATTTCACCTCGGCCACACTTCTGTGTCCTGGGGTCACAAGCTCCAAAGAAAGAGGCTCATGTACTTTTGCTTGTGTATCATTGTGGTAGGGTCAGCTTCGTGTTTTGGTAAAGACATCTTCAGTGTAATTCTGTGGGATAAGCATTTGGATAGAACGCTTTTGACACACCATGGAACACGATTTGCATTGAAGAACAATTTTTTAAATGTTTGAAACATCATGAGATATATACAACTGTAGCCTAGAGCTGAAACAAGTAGCAAAATTTCCTAGCCAGGTAGTCGCTTGCATTTACCGTCGACTAACCGATTAACTGTTTCTGGGGTTTAGCATGTATGAGAAATATCGAAAACATCACATGCATATGTGTTCCAGATGTAAAAAAACAAAATGGCGGATGGCAAGATGCTGAAAAGCAAAGAATTCACCAGATTATTGGGTAAATTGGCTAATAATGTAATAATTTGAAAATAAAATGCATATAAAATGATTTAATTTCATATGTTTTAATGTCTTAACCGAGATACTCATAGTTCCAACGATCGCATAAAATCCACTATGTGGTGATATATGCTGTAGAGTTGAAGCGGGAGGGAGAGACTGGATGGATGCAGGGGTTGGTCTCTTTTCTGAAGTATAAGGAGGGGATTGTGAAACCGAAGTAAAATGTGTACAGAAATGACTGCATGACAAGGTGTGACCTGGCCATTAGCTTAATGAAGTTTATTTTAAAACACACCACAGTCCAGTCATATTTGCGTTTACTTTTATTGAAATAGTTACTAAAATGAGCATTTCTGATGTGTGATTTCTTGAATATAATTGAATATAATCTACTCTTATTGATGTAAACATTCTAAGTGGTGTTGTTAGTATGTAATTCAGGAGAGCACAGTAAACATCAAAGGTCTACAGATAATATTAGTGACATAATGGAAATATTATATACAGCGTTAAATGTCAAATCTGTGCCCATAATAGGGAAATATAATTGTTGGATGGATGACTTGATGGCAAATATTCACTTAGTATTTGCTTGCTTCTAGTTTTTATCTTGTTATGCTAAGAAAACGAAGAATTGTTCTATTGTTCTATTACAATTGTATGAATATTCAAGATGCTAATTGCAATATGTTAAAATAAAGTCTCTATTTAGTATACATAATATGTCGTTTTCTTTATGTGTCCTTACATTATTGTATAACTAGACATATGAAAAAATATGTTTGTAGAGAACCAGTATTTTGCTTGAAAACTTTTCTTTTGTCTGAGATAAACAGAAAACCAGTCCTTTTACAAAAAATATAGAAAATATCTTTTGTCATAACGTTTTTGTGGTATAAATTTTCCTGTTATCTTATTTTCAAAATCACCATACAACGAGACCAGGAAATTTACTACTTCATCAAACATCTTTTGAATTGGCACAAGAATCTTTGGTTTTGATACCAAGATGACATGGTTCTTTGGCGCCTTCAGGTTGAGATTTAGAAAAAGCTATGAGATTTGGACATTGTGTGGGAAATCCATCTTAATATGTTACAGTGCACTAATACATTGCTCCATGGAACTAATTCTGGGTTAAACTATTCAATGTTTAAAATAAACAGGTGTCAATAACCCTCTGGTGATCAAATATAGTAAATTATCACTTGGCTTTTTCACTGGCAAGGAAATAAGTTATGGCAATCTGTTAGAGTTGAGGTCTGTTCCACTATGTCAATCACCCTCTCTAATAAGTTTGCAAACTTTTTAATTGGCTGTTTGGGAGTCAGACAGAACTCTTTGTCAATAGAATCACACTACACTACAGTCAGTTTTGTCAATCTGCTTGAAACCATCGCCTGATGAATATTAGAATTTATCTAGATCAATCCGGATTGGTAACCTTCACACATAATCCTATAACTGGCTTCCATCTGAGTGAACCTGAGTCATTTATTATTTATTTAGTGTTTTACGTATTGGTTATATTTAGAACGGCGAAGGAAACCGGTACATACAATTGGCCAAGGCTCTGTACTGTAAACTGCTGACCAAGATCAAGGAACTACCAGTTTTCCAACCTGAGGTCAGATCAAGATTGAAACTCCGATCCCAGAGGTGGGAGGGGAGTGTGTTTACACTGAGGCGCCATGGCCCCAAACAACCTGAGTCAATTCACTAATCTGAATATCAGGAGTATCTACTGAACATATAACCACTACCATAAAATCTGACAAACATTACAAAATGAAAGATATGACAACAGCATAATTTTCACAATGAATACTGCATAAAATAATTTGAGCACACTTTTCTGTTTATATATTTCTTACAAGGTAAGATTTGTGTTGAATTATTGCTCACTTGAAAGAATCAATGTCTGCCCAACAGCTTATACCCATCTTTTGTATACATTGTATTTTACAGCGAATGATGTACCAATGTCAATCCATCTTTGCCACAAATTTTTAAACGATAGTAGATATTTATAAGTATCCAATGGTTTTCAGTGCAAAATCTTGACCAACCAGTGTGCATTACTTTTCTGCATCTCCTCAACTAGCTTTCATGATATGACTGGCACAATATGTTGAAAGCAATGTAAAAGGCAAAGAAATTGAATAATATTGAAAACCAGTTTTCACAATTATATCTCCACAACTCTGAAACAAACATTTTTATATATCTGTTGTTGTAGAAAATTAGGCAATATTTTTTCACTGTTCAGATAATGTTGCATAAAGTCAATAACTTGATACGAAAAAATAGCCTATTCTAGGCTGTTAGGAAAAATATCATCTCAGACCATGTAAGACTTGTTTTATGTAACAAATTCACTTAACTTTCAAGTTCACTCAACAACAAGTATAACAGCCAGTAACATTGAAATCCTTGTAAGTATTTGGAAATTTCTAGTTGCCAAAATAAATTTCTAATTCAGGAGCGAGAGTCAAGAATAATCTAAAATGTCAGTCTAAAATCTTAGTTGTATTCTCAAATCTAAATTCATTAAAGACTTTGTCCTTGACCAACAGGTGAAATTGTATGCTATTCCTTGTTCAGGTTTAGATCTATTTTTGTAGTCTCAATTTGTGCCAAACATCAGCTAAGAAAAGTTCTTAGGATGATTATGACGATGATGATGAAGTGACATTAACATCTTACCATGATTTTATCTCCTTGGAGTGATTTATTTCCTATGCTTTGTAATGTAATGGAAATATCTTTGCAAAAAAGTTTAAGCCTTTTGAAGACTAACAAAGATAGAGAAATATTGTTCGAGACACATCGGATGGTGTTTTTGTTTTGAAAAGCAACAACAAGCTGTGTATTGAAGGGAAAGGCATTTTGGAGTGCTCTAATAAATATATATTGGAAACAGTCCAAAATATATATTTTCTTATGTATGTGCATAAACAAAAAATTGAGAAATCTGAAATTGAGGTTTGTTTGTGTATATGATCATATTATGTTACATTATAAAACATCATATATTTATTAAATCTACATATGCATCAATAAAGAAAAGCAAATTTCACTTTTCCCTTCTCATGAATCTATAAACATACATACGCATATCTCCATGCATTGTGAGTTAGCCTTGCTTAGTCTCCATGAAACCATATGTAATATGTGATGTATATTTTGTACATTTCAGCATAAGAGAAGACCCCCCCACACACACACTTATATAATATGGGGTCTATAGGATGATAAATATATACTTTAAATGTATTTTTATCCGTCAATACTTTTGACTTGTAGTGACTAATGGGCCCTTAGGGCTGGGTATTATAAATATGGATGTGATTGTTATTTCTTACATTATATTCTATGTATACATTAAATATATAAGTACTAACATAAGATAAAGTTATATAACGCTTCCATGATCTATCAGATATTGAAGCAATGGATATTCAAGCATGTTCACACAGCATAACAAATAATAATGATAATTGCGTTGACATAATACAAATTGCTAAAATCTGTCTATGATTCTTGTTTATTATATACTCTTGTTCTAATACAAAATACCGACTACCTACTTTCGTTTGGTTGTTTTAGGAACAGGCAAAAAACCCTTTGCGTTATGAAGAACTAGCCCTTGAAAACGGCCGCCAGATTTCACTTGGCATGGTTAATCTTTTACTGAAATAAAAATAACCTATACTTATAATATAGATCAATGTGATTAAGTATCTTATGTTTTGACTTGGTTTGTGGTAAAATAGAGGCTAGTAACTTGTAATATATCATGAAGACATATCCTTGTCCAACAGAGAATTTTAGTGACACCCCTTGGTTGATCCAGACCAACCTATACTTCTACCAAGCACACAGAAAGGAGGATGATCATTTCTTCTTTGGTCAGGCCCTACCATCACAAAGAAATCATGAAGAACTTCTCATTATTTGTGGAGTAATCCTAACCAAAAGAGAAAGCGAAAGTTACTGGAAAAACAGTGAAAATGGGACCTTTGAAATTTGAGAATTTTTTTGGTATCCGGAATTTGATCCAGATCTTTTCCAAAATTTAATCACTTCTTCCTGTGTTCAGACACTACCTGCATGAAAATGTCAGAAAGATTTAGTCATTACTTTTCATGTCATCGGGAACAGAAACAAACAAATAAATCCACTCATCCAAGATGCAGACTTCGAAATCTCACCGCATATTTCTGAATGCAGTAGCTAAGTAGCTAAAATGGTAATAACTAAGTACAAAAAGATTTTTTCGAAATTTGGTCATGCTCTATTCTGACCAATGGCAATGTTTCATGAAAAAATGAGAACCTTCCAAAATTGTGAAACAAACATATATACAAATGTACAAACCAACTGACCAACATACTTCAAAATCTCCGGACAATTTCGAAGTAACTAACAAACATACTGACTGACCAACATACTTTGAATTAGCAAGATTTTGAAGTAACAAACGAACTGACAGACAAATTAATATATGCAAAACATAACCTCCTGGGAGTAATTATGGTTTATGTACCCTCACCAAATTAACAACAAGAGAATAAAATACTGGACTTTGTTCACTTTAAAATAGTGGTCCCATATTCCTGACTATTGCCCCAGACAGACATTGTTCTATATTTACATTCAATACAAACAAAATATACAAGTTAATGATTTTAACAATGAGAACAAAATCTGGGCAATTATATTTTTCAGGAAACATAATTAGAAAGATCAGGCAAAGTCGGAGGAATGTCAAGCATGTTCTTTTAAATAAAAGTTAGGGACTTTGCTTCCCAACTACTAAAGTTAGTTTCTTCAGAATGATTTATCATAATGCACAAACAGCAAAGTCAAATCGAGAGGGTCAGGACAGGCTCTAGTCATATCCTATGAGCAATAAGTCTTATTGTACAGCAATAAATCAAGTCATAGTGCTTTTATCCAGTGGAAACTATGAATTGAGCTTCATTACACCGCTGCCGCAGTGTGTAGAGAGATTTCACCGTTACCACTCTAACATAAAAATATTATAGCTAGACTTCTCAAATTTGCAGGATATATTCATAACCATAAAATCTTGCCTGGGAATATTTCTGGCTTCATTTTGAAAAACAAGATGGCTGCCACGGGCATTATTCCAACTTTCAGCAAGGAGCTTTGTTGGCCCTCTAGAGCAAAGAGTACGATAGGTAAAGATTTTAAATTTGCAGGATATGTTCATCATTACAAAATCTTGACTGGCAATATTTTTGGCCTCATTTTGAAAAAAAAACAAAATGGCTGCCACAGGCATTTCTTGTCAGTCATGTCAGTCATAAAAAGTGCTTATATCTCGCTTATTATTGGTCCTAGAGGTTTGGTATGTGAAGCCAATCTATAGGAAATCATGGGCTGGGAATCTTCTGATGTGGTCAGATTTGACTGTTGTCCCCTCCTACAAGGGCAAATCTGGATAGTCAAATTTAAAAGTTCTTATAACTCACTTATTATTGTTCCTAGGGGTTTGCTATGTGAAACCAACCAACAGGAAATTATTCACTGCGAATCTTCTAATATTATCAGATTTGACCTTGGGCCCTTTCCTTCAAGGTCAAACGAGGATAGCTAAACTCAAAAGTGCTTACAATTCACTTATTATTAAAAAGGCTGTTTATCTTCAAAACCATGTTAGTTGTGCTTTTACTTTGGATACATCTTGCATCTGGCCACAGATGTGTCCTTGGTATAGTTTTACTTGGTTTCTCAGCAAAGTCAGACTCTTTTCAGATACCGGGTTAATTTATAGATATAATGTTTTGTGTATATTTCAATTTGAAAATGTGTTTTTCCAGATTAAAACAAAAGAAATATTACTAAGTGTCAGGGCACATATATAAAACAAACAATCTGGTACGGTACCATCATAAAATTGGAAGTGGAATGGCAAACTTTGTGATGCATGAAATCATCAGGAATTTTATTTTTAAAGAATTTGTCCAGTATTTAGCAGATTAGTAGGTGTCATCAATGTACAGCATAAACCTCCAAGAAAAATGGTCATGACTTCCTTATTTGTTCTGCGATTTTGAATTTTTTCACCATTGAGTTCTGTGTTCAATCCTGTTCAACCGAATTGATATTTGGAGTCGTTAAAATTATACAATGTACATTTTATTTGATTTAATGTGATCATTTTTAAAAACTCAATAAGCATTCTTTTGGAGAATTGGATTTATTTAAAGGGTGGAGGAAAACAGCGTGTACTAGCTGGTCAAGATTCTGCACTGTAAACTTCTGGGCATCAATAAGTAACTACCAACTTTCCTGAGGGAGGTGAGTGTGTTACCTACCATTTATGGGGGGAATCTAGATCATTATGGTACTGTGTGTAACAATCAGTTATGTCTTAAATATATTATTAGTTCATTTCTTTTATGCTTGTAGAATGTTATTAACCCAAATTTTAGTCATTGCATTCCCCGGATAGCATCCGGTGGATACTATGGATTTCACTTCGTTACACCGCTGCCACCATGTGCAGTGTGTAGAGATTTCACAGTTACTGGTCTAACAAAAAAACTGTTATAGTTAGACTTTTCAAATTTGCAGGATATATGCATTATTACAAAATCTTGCCTGAGAATATTTTTGGCCTCATTTAAAAAAACAAGATGGCTGCCACGGGCGGTTTTTGACTTTAAGCAAGGAATTTTGTTGGCCCTCTAGAGCAAAGGGTGTTATAGGTAGAGAACTCAAATTCTCAGGATATGTTCATCATTGCAAAAATCTTGACTGGAAAAATTTTTTGCCTCATTTTGAAAAACAAAGTGGCCACCACGGGCATTTATTTATCAGTCATGAAAAGTGCTTTTGTCTCCCTTATTATTGGTACTAGAGGTTTGGTATGTAAGCCAACCTATATGCTGGGAATCTTCTGATGTTTTCAGATTTGGCCTTGAGCCCCTTCTTCAAGGTCAAATCAGGATGGCCAAACATGAAAGTGCTTACAACTCACTTATTATTGGTGCACTGTTAAACCAACCTGTAAGAAATCATGGGCTAGGAATCTTCTGATATTTTCAGCTTTTCCTTTGGCCTCTCCTTCAAGGTCAAATGAGGTTAGCCAAGCTTAAAAGTGCTTATTATTATCTTAGAGGTTTGTCATGTGAAACCAGTCTACAGGAAATCATGGGATCTTGTGATGTGTTCAGATTTGACATTGGGTTCTTTCTTCAAGGTCAAACGAGGATAGGAAAATTTAAAAGTGGTTATCGCTTACTTATTATTGGTCCTACAGGTTTGCAATGTGAAACCAAACTATAGGAAATCTTGAGATAGGAATCTTCTGATGTGTTCAGATTTGACCTTGGGTGTCTGCTTCATCAAACGAGGGTAGCCAAACTAATAAGTGCTTACAATTCGCTTATTTTTGAAAAATGCTGTTTATCTTCAAAACCATGTTAGTTGTCCTTTTTTGGTGGATACAGCTTGCATCTGGACAAAAATGTATCCTTGGTCTAGTTAGGTTGCTTTTGATAAGTATTTAATAAGCTTTCATCTGGCCAAAAATGCATCCTTGGTCTGGTTAGGTTCATTTTAATAAGTACCGAATAGGTACATTGTATTTTACAGCGAATGATGTATCGATGTCAATCCATCTTTGCCACAAATTTTTAAACAATAGTAGATATTTATAAGTATCCAATGGTTTTCAGTGCAAAATCTTGACCAACCAGCGTGTATTACTTTTCTGCATCTCCTCAACTAGCTCTCATGATATGACTGGCACAATACGTTGAAAGCTATGTAAAAGACAAAGAAATTGAATAATATTCGAAACCAATTTTTACAATTATATCAGACAGCCACAACTGTGCCCACTTAAAAATCTGAAACAAACATTTTTATATATCTGTTATAGAAAATTAGGCAATATTTTTCACTGTTCAGATAATGTTGCATAAAGTCAATAACTTGATACAAAAAAATAGCCTAGTCTAGGCTGTTAGGATATATATCATCTCAGACCATGTAAGACTTGTTTTATGTAAAAATCCACTCAACTCTCAAGTTCACTCAACAAAAAGTATAACAACCAGTTACATTGGAATCCTTGTAAGTATTTGGAAATTTCTAATTGCCAAAATAAATTTCTAATTCAGGAGCGAGAGTCAGGAAAATTTAAAATGTCAGTCTAAAATCTTAGTTATAGTCTCAAATCTAAATTCATTAAAGACTTTGTCCTTGACCAACAGGTGAAATTATATACTATTCCTTGTTCAAGTTGAGATCTATTTTTGTAGTCTCAATTTGTGCCAAACATCAGCTAAGAAAAGTTCTTAGGATGATTATAATGATAATGATGAAGTGACATTAACATCTTACCATGATTTTGTCTCCTTGGAGTGATTTATTTCCTATGCTTTGTAATGTAATGGAAATATCTTTGCAAAAAAAGTTTAAGCCTTTTGAAGATTAACAAAGGTAGAGAAATATTGTTCGAGACACATTGGATGGTGTTTTTGTTTTGAAAAGCAACAACAAGCTGTGTATTGAAGGGAAAGGCATTTGTAGTGCTCTAATAAATATATACTGGAAACAGTCCAAAATATATATTTTCTTATGTATGTGCATAAACAAAAATTGAAAATCTGAAATTGAGTTTTGTTTGTGTATATGATCATATTATGTTACATTATAAAACATCATATATTTAATAAATCTACATATGCATCAATAGAGAAAAGTAAATTTCACTTTTCCCTTCTCATGAATCTATAAACATACATACGCATATCTCCATGCATTGTGAGTTAGCCTTGTTTAGTCTCCATGAAACCATATGTAATATGTGATGTATATTTTGTACATTTCAGCATAAGAGAAGACCCCCCCACACACACTTATATAATATGGGTCTATAGGATGATAATATATACTTGTAATGTGTTTTTATCCGTCAATACCTTTGATTTGTAGTGACTAATGGACCCTTAGGGCTGGGTATTATAAATATGGATGTGATTGTTATTTCTTACATTATATTCTCTGTATACATTAAATAAATAAGTAGTAACATAAGATAAAGTTATGTAAAGTTTCCATGATCTATCAGATATTGAAGCAATGGATGTTCAAGCATGTTCTCACAGCATAACATAACATAACATAACATATTTATATAGCGCAATTCTACTTAAGAGAAAAACAATCATTGCGCTTTTTCTCCACAATATGCCGTTTTAAAATAATGAGTTTTTAGTTTCTTTTTGAAGATGTCCAATGGAAGTTCAATGTTCCTGATATCATCTGGCAGTTCATTCCAATACTTTGGTGCTACAACACTGAAGGCACGGTCACCCATAGAGACAAGTTTTGATCTTTTTTCTTGTAGCATGTATGATTTTCTTGCCAATCTTGTGGTGCGTTGATGTTGCTGGTAGTTAAGCATTGATGTCAAATATGATGGTGCCAGTCGATTCAAACTCTTATATACTAGTAGATTTATTTTAAATTTGATCCGAAACCTAACAGGCAACCAGTGGAGCTGATGCAGGTGAACTGATATAGAATCATGTTTCTTGACATTCAAAACTATCCTGGCAGCCCAATTTTGTACTTTCTGCAACTTATGGATAAGATATTGTGGGAGTTCAGCTAGGAGAGAGTTACAATAGTCCAATCTGGAAGATATGAGTGACTGTACTATTGTGTGTGCAGCAGACTTAGTTAGGTAAGGTCTTATTTGAATGATGGACCTAAGGTGACCATAACAGGATCTGCATATGGCATTTACTTGTTGCCTGAGTGATAGGTCTTGGTCAATGATTACACCAAGATTTCTGACACTTGCGCTTGGCTTTATGTCAATACCAACCACATTTAATGAATCAATAATGACTTTGGAGCGCTGTCTGCCAGTGCCAGCAATTAAGAACTCTGTCTTTTCTTCATTTAGCTTGAGCCGGTTATTAGACATCCAGTTGCTTATTTCAGATGTACACAATTGGAGTTGTTCTGCAGTTTGTTTTTGGTTTTCAAAATTACTTGGGTCGATTGATTTGTAAAGCTGTGTGTCATCAGCATACATGTGGAAAAGTATGTGAAACATTCTGATGATGACACCAAGAGGTAATGTATATTTGCAGTAGAGATCAGGCCCAAGACCTGATCCCTGAGGCACACAGCATTCTAGAACCTTTTTGTGAGATTCACAGTCATCAACAACTACTGACTGAGTTCTTCCTGTTAAATACGTTCTAAACCAGTCTAAAGCTTTGTCTTCAATTCGGAACATTTTCTCAAGTCGGTGCAGCAAAATACAGTGATCAACAGTGTCAAATGCAGCTGATAAATCTAGAAAACCCATAAGTATTACTTTTTGATTATCTGCTTCCAGTAGAAGGTCGTTCATGATTTTGATCAGAGCAGTCTCAGTGCTGTGGTGGCATCTGTATGCTGACTGTAGATTTTCAGAGAGATTATGACTGTTTGTGTGGTCAAGTAATTGGATTGAGACTGCTTTTTCAATCATCTTGGACAGAAAAGGCAAGTTAGATACTGGCCTAAAATTTTTGAAAGTAGGATCCGCATCTGTCTTTTTTGGCAGAGGGGTAACAACTGCGTGTTTGAACCCCTCTGGCATTTCACCTTGTATGAGTGACATGTTTATTACTTTGCTAATACTGGGTAACAGTATTTCAATACAGTCCTTCAGCAATGGTGTTGGGATTGGATCAAGTCTACATGATTTTGGTGCTGCTGATAAGATTAATTTTCTAATATCTTCATTGCTAAGAGGCTGGAAAGAAGTCAGTGGTGTTACATCAACAGTTTTGTCATACTCATTGAATTTACTGGTTGATGGAAATTTAGCTCTGATTTTCATGATCTTTTCTTCAAAATAATCACTGAATTCATTTGCCAACTGAGTCTTTGATGAGTGTTCAGGATAGATAGTTGGATCATTGTCCTGCTTCAGCTTTTTAATAATTTGAAACAGTTGTTTCTGATTTGATTTATTTTTTTCGATAATTTCACTATAGTATGCCACTTTTGAACTGTGAAGCACCTTTGAATATGTTTTCCTCAATTCCACCGTTACTCTATAACTTTCATCCATGTGGTCTTTTCTCAATTTCCTTTCTGCTTGTCGGAATTTTTGCTTAGCTGTACGAATGTTTTCATTGTACCATGGATTAATGTTCCTATTGCCAGTCTTTTTCACTCTTAATGGAGCATGCTTATCTAGAAGCTGAGATAGGCAGCTGTTGTATTGATTCACTAACTCATTGAGCTCAGTTTTTGGTTTTGTGACAATATCTGAGTTTAGAGGGTCCTGCCTGAATCTGGTTACATCAATCTTATTCAAAGGTCTGTAAGATTTTGGTGACTCTTTTTGCTTGTGATTTGAAGAGTTGAGTTGGAATACAACTGATGCATGGTCAGACAGGTAAGTTGAGATCTTAGGTGTATCATATATCAAAGACTCAGAATTTCTTGTTATTATCAAATCAAGCATCTGATTTGCATGTTTGGATGTGGCATCAGTGACATGCTGCTTCAAGCCAAATTCATCAAGAAGGTCTATCATGTTTTTAACAGAATAACTATCAATGCTTTCCATGTGAAAGTTAAAATCACCCATAATCAAAAGTTTTTCTTTCTGTAGTACCATTTTACTGAGTAATTCTGAGAATTCTTGAAAGAACTGGCTTGTAGTGATATTTTCTGTATTTGGTGGCCGGTATACAACACAAACTCTTAACTTGGTGTTGCTATTTGTTAAAACACAAGAGATGTACTCAAAAGAGGTAAATGTTTCTGCTGAATCTAATTTGGGGCCCCATTCTTGCTTGCACAGCAAGGCTACTCCACCACCAGACCTACCTTTCCTATCAATACATTTCAATATGTATCCAGTGGGCGTTAATTGTTGTTTGACAGCATGATCCTTTTCCATAAGCCAGGTCTCTACAATCCCTATAATACTAAAGTTTTTATCTGACAAGTGATCGTTTATGTGTAAAAGTTTATTTCTGACTGACTGGGCATTGAAATAACACACAGAGGTCTTTGATTTAGATGATCTGTAACCACCTCTCACTCCCCTTCTTGTCTGGGTCACTGAGTTTAAAGTCAAGTTCTTAACGAGTGAAACATCAGCTTGTGGTAGTCTCAGGCCGACACATTGATTTCTGATTGCCATTAACTCCCGCTTGGTATAGGCCAGTCTTTGGCAAGTTGTGGTATCCATACTACCCCATAAGAGTTAACCACAAAACTCACAGAGCATCTAAATATATCCATTATTCACCATTTAACTGCTTATTCAATGTTGCTGTATCAGGTGTTACATGATATAAGCACATTTCCCTTTGATAAAAAGTTTATCCAAAAAAGAAACAAATATTTGTAGTATAACTACTTGCATTTTGTGTATTTTACTCAGACAAACTATTTTTTCATTCTCTGTATATTGTTCTTTCATGATTTCAATTTTGCAGAACTTATGATATCCATTAATCCACGAAAAACAGCATATTGTGAGAGCTTTTATGACATGCTGCCACATGGGCGCTATCAGTAAAAATATCAGCTTGTGGTAGTCTCAGGCCGACACATTGATTTCTGATTGCCATTAACTCCCGCTTGGTATAGGCCAGTCTTTGGCAAGTTGTGGTACCCATACTATCCATAACAAATAATAATGATAATTGCGTTGACATAATACAAAATGCCAAAATCTGTCTATGATTCTTGTTTATTATATACTCTTGTTCTTATATAAAATACCGACTACCTACTTTTCTTTGGTTGTTTTAGGAACAGGCAAAAAGCCCTTTGCATTGTAAAGAACTAGCCCTTGAAAATGGCCGCCACATTTCACTTGGCATGGTTAATCTTTTACTGAAATAAAAATAACCTATACTTATAATATAGATCAATGTGATTAAGTATCTTATGTTTTGACTTGGTTTGTGGTAAAATAGAGGCTAGTAACTTGTAATATGTCATGAAGACATATACTTATCCAACAGAGAATTTTGGTGACACCCCTTGGTTGATCCCGAACAACCTATACTTCTACCAAGCACACAGAAAGGAGGATGATCATTTCTTCTTTGGTCAGGCCCTACCAGCACAAAGAAATCATGAAGAACTTCTCATTATTTGTGGAGTAATCCTAACCAAAAGAGAAAGTGAAAGTTACTGAAAAAACATTGAAAATAGGACCTTTGAAAATTGAGAATTTTTTTGGTATCCGGAATTTGATCCAGATCTTTTCCAAAATTTAATCACTTCTTCCTGTGTTCAGACACTACCTGCATGAAAATGTCAGAAAGATTTAGTCATTACTTTTCATGTCATCGGGAACAGAAACAAACAACAAACAAATAAATCCACTCATCCAAGATGCAGATTTCGAAATCTCACCGCATATTTCTGAATGCAGTAGCTAAGTAGCTAAAATGGTAATAGCTAAGTGAAAAAAGATTTTTTCAAAATTTGGTCATGCTCTATTCTGACCAATGGCAATGTTACATGAAAAAAAATGAGAACCTTAACTCCAAAATTGTGAAACAAACATATATACAAATGTACAAACCAACTGACCAACATACTTCAAAATTTCCGGACAATTTCGAAGTAACTAACAAACATACTGACTGACCAACATACTTTGAATTAGCAAGATTTTGAAGTAACAAACGAACTGATAGACAAATTAATATATGCAAAACATAACCTCCTGGGGGTAATTATGGTTTATGTACCCTCACCAAATTAACAACAAGAGAATAAAATACTGGACTTTGTTCACTTTAAAATAGTGGTCCCATATTCCTGACTATTGCCCCAGGCAGACATTGTTCTATATTTACATTCAATACAAACAAAATATACAAGTTAATGATTTTAACAATGAGAACAAAATCTGGGCAATCATATTTTTCAGGAAACATAATTAGAAAGATCAGGCAAAGTCGGAGGAATGTCAAGCATGTTCTTTTAAATAAAAGTTAGGGACTTTGCTTCCCAACTACTAAAGTTAGTGTCTTCAGAATGATTTATCATAATGCACAAACAGCAAAGTCAAATCGAGAGGGTCAGGACAGGCTCTAGTCATATCCTATGAGCAATAAGTCTTATTGTACAGCAATAAATCAAGTCATAGTGCTTTTATCCAGTGGAAACTATGAATTGAGCTTCGTTACACCGCTGCCGCAGTGTGTAGAGAGATTTCACCGTTACCACTCTAACATAAAAATATTATAGCTAGACTTCTCAAATTTGCAGGATATATTCATAACCATAAAATCTTGCCTGGGAATATTTCTGGCTTCATTTTGAAAAACAAGATGGCTGCCACGGGCATTTTTCCAACTTTCAGCAAGGAGCTTTGTTGGCCCTCTAGAGCAAAGAGTATGATAGGTAAAGATCTTAAATTCGCAGGATATGTTCATCATTACAAAATCTTGACTGGCAATATTTCTGGCCTCATTTTGAAAAAAAAACAAAATGGCTGCCACAGGCATTTCTTGTCAGTCATGAAAAGTGCTTATATCTCGCTTATTATTGGTCCTAGAGGTTTGGTATGTGAAGCTAATCTATAGGAAATCATGGACTAGGAATCTTCTGATGTGGTCAGATTTGACTGTTGTCCCCTCCTACAAGGTCAAATCTGGATAGTCAAATTTAAAAGTTCTTATAACTCACTTATTATTGTTCCTAGAGGTTTGCTATGTGAAACCAACCAATAGGAAATCATTCGCTGGGAATCTTCTGATATTATCAGATTTGACCTTGGGCCCCTTCCCTCAAGGTCAAACGAGGATAGCTAAACTCAAAAGTGCTTACAATTCACTTATTATTGAAAAAGGCTGTTTATCTTCAAAACCATGTTAGTTGTGATTTTCACTTTGGATACATCTTGCATCTGGCCACAGATGCGTCCTTGGTATAGTTGTACTTGGTTCCTCAGCAAACTCAGACTCTTTTCAGATACTGGGTTAATTTATAGATATAATGTTTTGTGTATATTTCAATATGAAAATGTGTTTTTCCAGATTAAAAACAAAAGAAATATTACTAAGTGTTAGGGCACATATATAAAACAAACAATCTGGTACGGTACCATCATAAAATTGGAAGTGGAATGGCAAACCTTGTCATTATGCATAAAAACAGCAGGAATTTTAATTTTAAAGAATTGTCCAGTATTTAGCAGATCAGTAGGTGTCATCAATGTACAGCATAAACCTCCAAGAAAAATGGTCATGACTTCCTTATTTGTTCTGTGATTTTGAATTTTTTCACCATTGAGTTCTGTGTTCAATCCTGTTCAACCGAATTGATATTTGGAGTCGTTAAAATTATACAATGTACATTGTATTTAGTTTAATGTGATCATTTTAAAAAACTCAATCAGCTTTCTTTTGGAGGATTTGATTTATTTAAAGGGTGGAGGAAAACAGCGTGTACTAGCTGGTCAAGATTCTGCACTGTAAACTTCTGGGCATCAATAAGCAACTACCAACTTTCCCGAGGGAGGCGAGTGTATTACCTACCATTTATGGGGAGAATCTAGATCATTAAGGTACTGTGTATAACAATCTGTTATGTCTTAAATATATTATTAGTTCATTTCTTTTATGTTTGTAGAATGTTATTAATCCAAATTTTAGTTATTGCATTCACCGGATAGCATCCGGTGGATACTATGGCTTTCACTTCGTTACACCGCTGCCACCACGTGCAGTGTGTAGAGATTTCACAGTTACTGCTCTAACAAAAAAAAACTGTTATAGCTAGACTTTTTAAATTTGCAGGATATATGCATCATTACAAAATTTTGCCTGAGAGTATTTTTGGCCTCATTTAAAAAAACAAGATGGCTGCCACGGGCGGTTTTTGACTTTAAGCAAGGAATTTTGTTGGCCCTCTAGAGCAGAGGGTATTATAGGTAGAGAACTCAAATCAGGATATGTTAATCATTGCAAAATTCTTGGGAAAATTTTTGAGCCCATTCTTCAAGGTCAAATGAGGATAGCCAAACTTAAAAGTGCTTACAATTCACTTATTATTGGTGCAATGTTAAACCAACCTATAAGAAATCATGGGCTAGGAATCTTCTGATATTTTCAGCTTTTGTCTTTGGCCTCTCCTTCAAGGTCAAATGAGGAAAGCCAAGCTTAAAAGTGCTTATTATTATCTTAGAGGTTTGTCCTGTGAAACCAATCTATAGGAAATCATGGGCTAAGAATCTTGTGATGTGTTCAGATCTAACATTGGGTTCTTCCTTCAAGGTCAAACGAGGATAGGCAAATTTAAAAGTGGTTATAGCTTACTTATTATTGGTCCTACAGGTTTGCAATGTGAAACCAAACTATAGGAAATCATGAGATAGGAATCTTCTGATGTGTTCAGATTTGACCTTGGGTGTCTGCTTCAAGGTCAAACGAGAGCAGCCAAACTAAAAAGTGCTTACAATTCGCTTAGTTTTGAAAAATACTGTTTATCTTCAAAACCATGTTAGTTGTCCTTTTCTGGTGGATACAGCTTGCATCTGGCCAAAAATGCATCCTTGGTCTAGTTAGGTTGTTTTTAATAAGTACCATCTACTTTAACGCACATATGTACAGAAAATTCCATATGCATAAGCTTTACCCTGGTAATATTTGAGGATTTAGCTGTAAACATAAAATAAGTATTTAGCTGTAAACATAAAATAAGTATCGATTTATTTGGAAGAATATAATATTATTTTTGAGGTGGACATAATGGTTAAGTTAAACAAAAACCAAGGTTATCAGTAACTCACTACTTGCTGCCAATCAAAAGTCCTTGTAACTACCATCGAGTAGTTTTGGATACAGCTAAGGTTGATCCCAGACACAGTTTTATCTGCTATCTGTGTTAATAAGGTTTGGCAAAGGACCAACAAGATCTGTCTTAACATTAAAGCTAAGATCATATGAAGCATCTTGATGAATACAACCTCAGTTCAATAGTAGAATATCAAAATTCAGACCTCTTCATTCGGAGAAGTGTAAAGCTTAAATAACGGTCTTCTAGACATGGTAAAGGTCAATTTTGGTTCTATATTTAATATGCCATACAAGTGTTTGTACAGACTACTTTGGCAAACTAGCTAATCATAAAAGTAATGCTAAGTATATACAAACATATTGTTGATGCAGTTTTCAATTCAGTCGATTGTAAAAGAAGTTTGTGTAAGCAAAACCAAAGAGCGTCCTATTTACATGGTAGATAATTCAATCATTTTGAAGGATATTGAATTTTAACTTGATGGATACTTCTGAACATTGAGTGTATTAGCCGCATACACATTTTCCACCTGAATCAAAAGCTCTTTTTATATCTATAAAAAATAACATAAGAGACATGAAATCTGACTTTATTTTTACTATTGTGTAATTTTATATAATACCAACCAGTGAAAATGGAACAGAAAAAAATTGCATCCTCAAAACACTGTAACTGGTAGTGTATTATATATACCATTAGCCTTGTGTAGGCGTAACTCACTGTTTTCAGTTTCATTTCCCCTGTCCCAGGGATTGAGTTGATAGTTCACCTGCTGGGTCTGTTCCACAAAGGATTCTCAACTTAGTCAGTCTTAGTACGTATTGTCTCAGATAAGTCTGGGATTTCATCAAGTGTAACTTTGCTAAGTCCAAGCTTAGACTAATTTGTCAAATATATTCAAATAAAGTTCCTTCCAATTGTATCAACAAGCATTTGAATTTAGTCTCATGACATTGTTCTTATGAGTCTGAAAAGAGACACCATACTTGGTAGTGCAAGATTAAAAATGAGCCACCCCATATAGCCATTATGCCTCCTATTTACGCCTTCTGTGTATATATTTTATTTCAGCTTGTTATGCCCCCATTCAAACTACAGGGCAGTAAATCCCATGGTTAGAGGTTTTACTCCATGACAGAACTGCCTCCTAGAATGCCACATACCTCCCGAGATTTGGTGTATCATTCACAGTGCTGGTGGTATAACTCGTGGTTATAGGCCTTGGGTGAAACATCCCAGTCGTTCAACTACCGTCTAAGGTGCGTATGCAACCTTGTGACACAGTGGCGAAAGGTCCATTTACCTCCACTTGCTGTATGTCACCGTGTTACAACAAAAGACTATGGAGTCACAACCTTATATACGCTGGGGACTACACCTTCAGTTACCGTAGCAAGAAATTCATTTGCACATGCTCGCATTTGTCTGTGCATGCCCACAGTACAAAATTCAGAGGCAGAAATTTTATACATTTTGAAAATTCCGTAGGACGCCAAGGTAATGGTCATTTCACCAATGTGTCACAAGAAATGTTTTTTGTTTTTGTTTTTTTTCTGGTGCAGAGTTTAGTAACTACTACACAATTTTTTTTCCTCTGGGCATAAAAAAACAGTCTCTTGTCATGTGACCTTTGCAAGGCATTGAATGTAGTGTCAACACAGAAGAAATAAAAATATGCTCTGTAAACAAAAATGAGTCTTAAAATGGCTAGTTTTAAGTTTCACAAAAGTTTTATAGAATAACAAAACATGCAATCTCTCTACCAACAAGTGTGTCATTATTGCATGCAATAGCTAGGGGCGTGCTGACAAGAAGATAACTAGACAGAAAAAAGCACGGACTTTCGAAACTAGCAGACGACAATTAAATTTAAGATTATATTAACTTCATATACACATGTGTCATTTTCCTTGAAAACTACAATTTTTACAAGATGAAAAACTACCAATTCAGAGCTTGAAGGAACCATGATGTATTAATGAATATGTTTTGATTTACCCATGTTTTCTGAATGTCATTTTGCCTGTAATTGAGCACCATGTTTAAAAGGTAAACTTATGAAGTTGTACAAATCCTGGTTCATAAAAAGTCAATTATATTTTTCTTTATATATGAAAGAAAAACTTCATCTTATAGAATACAGTGTGGAACACGTGCATTCATGATAATAGTGTATTGTTCAATCATAATCTATTTGAAGAAAAAATGGTCTTTCATATAGTTCACTTTGAAAGAAATTCTCATACATTTATCTTGTTCCTCTTCGTTTGTTCATTTTTCCATTAAAGCCATTAACAACACATTATAAGAAGTTTAAGTAAAGACATTATACATAAGTCTTCCTCGGGTTTTAAATTGAAGCCATGTCTTTAATATAACCCAAAACTGTGTGGGTAAAATGACCACTTTAACACCATGAGGCTCAGAAAATGAAATAACCATAGAGTCAGCCATTCAGTTTCTAATTTATGAATGACATAAGTACACATACCTTCAGGGCACAAGTCAAAGTAATCTTCTTACAGGGTTAATCAACTCCCTCTGAACATTAGCAATGAAGAGAACAGTAAATCAGTCTCTGGCAATTGTTGATTTCATGGACAAGAAGATATCATTTGTAACAGAAGATGCTTTTGTCCATTTGTGAATGAATGTCTTCTGACCTCCTGTGAGCTTGTGGAGAAAACGTGCAGTCCAAATCACAGAGAATGTGTTTGACAGTGTATGAAATACATTTACTCTGGTGTCTCCACCATGTCCTATCAGTAATGTGTGATTCTGGATGCCATTTTTTGGTCAATTTTATCTCTTGTATTTATTTTACTGCAAATGTTTTAATATGCTAGACCATGGCATATATAGATAACTAACTGTCAATTGATATCTGAGAATTCCCTCCATGTAACAAAAACTATTGGGCAATATTGGAATAACTTTTTTGCATTGCATATATATTTATATTCAGTGCAATATATCCATGTACCACAGTACTCAGAATGCTATTTGACCCATCCTAACTTTAAAAGTCCAACTCTCAAGTTACTTACATTCCTCTAACTGGAAGACAGAGACTAAAGGATGACCATTTAGCAAGGTACTTGAGGTTCTTTAACCTCCCATTGGAGATAGGATTCAGTGACAAAGAGGCGCCATTGTAAGTGGTCATCTGAGCCACTATGTATCTGCCTGAATCTGGGATTGAATCCACGTCCTCTGTGTTACTAAGCGAGTGTGTTACAGTGGGAGATGGAGCAAGTATTTTACAAATATGAGTGTTACCTATCCCAACACAGCCCTGGCTATTGAACAGGGCCTAAACCCTGGTCTTGAATGTAATGAGATTATATTTGAACAAGATGTGATATGAAATGGGGAACCAGTGTAGTTTTTAAAGATAGGGAGTAACATGGCTTGTTCTATTAAGTCTAAAGACAATTCCACAAAGGGCAATTAAAATAGCAAGATAGCGGTATTTTCAGTGTATTATACATGTACCTCCATAATTTATCTATAGATTGCTTGCCAAAAACCTCTACAGGACACTTCCACAACAGAGTCTACCACATGCATGAGTTGGTTCTTTATCCTAGCAAAATTCCCCGATACTAACATCCACACCAAGAAAACAATTGGTGGAAATGTGCTGCTTGGCGGAGGTTTGTGTTCTCCAAGTGCCTTTCTACTCAGAAAAAAATGTCTGCATTCTTAGGTTATACAAATATATATCATCTTGGGTAATAAGTTAGGTTATACCGATATTCTGCTACAGACTTTAGATGCTCTGTATATGCTATAGTACAGCCTTTATATTTATTTCAAATCTTTTGCTTTTAAAATAGGTATTTCGGATGCTTCCATAGACTGCATTGAAGTCACTGATTATTATTACCGGTCAAACCCCCCCTTGCACACTTGAACATCTTTTCGCCATACTTATCAAGTGACATTGGTAGGGGGGTTGAATGGAAGCTGTTTTATGGGCAACTCTGTGACAAATGAATGACACCTTTTCATTTCAGATGGAGTAATAAATGGACATAAATTGTGTAATTTGACTCTTACCCGAAACCATTAGTCTTTTGTTATAGTTCTCACTGACCATTAAATATTCCGTCGCCTTGCCAAGTCCCAAATTGGCTCAGAAAACTATGTCTGTTATTTTATAAACTAAGGCTGCAATAATAAAAGGTGGGACCCCAGAAGAATAGTGGTTATCAGCTTATTATTTGCATCCCACCTCTCACGCTATCTGTGGGTTAGAATGTACCAGTTTGAGATCTTAACAACAAGTATGAATTATTTGAGAGCTTTTACTGAGATTATATTAGTTGTTACAGCGGGATAAAACCCCAAAAGTGACTTTTTTGTAATAGTTAAACTGTGAAATCTATCTGTGAAATAAAATAAAACAGTTTCACTGGATGTATGTCACTGTGTATGTTGACTGGTTTTGTATTTAACAAAGTTATGTTCACTGATATGATGTGATGTATTTGGGCTTCAAGTCACTTTCAACATGTTACAAGCTTAAATCATGAAAGGTAGTTTTAAGGGCAGAGGAAACCAGTACATACTAGTTGGTTATAATTCTACACTTTAAACTGCCGGGCATCAGTTAGTAACCACAATTTTCCACATACAGTCGGGTTCGGAGTTCCAACTGGCGACCTCAGAGGTAGGAGGCAAGCATGTTACCACACCATTGAGACGCTATTCACCAATATGTATAGTACCCATCCTACTGGCTCACTGACTCACTGATTCACTGTTTGTTATATATTGTTTGAAATTAATGGGTTCACTTTGAATTCAAAGCTTCTAAACCCCTGCTTCTGTCACACCAAAGGTAACATAAGACATTGAATGAGAAACATACAATATAGCCAGGCAAGGCTAGAACACCATTGAATGTCTTCTGTCCCAAGGGGAAAGTATCTCTTAAATAATTTATCCAAAGTGACTTCACACTTTCAATGAATATGTGTAATTGAATTTTATGTTAAAGAAATATATCTGACATACTTTAATGCTTGTGTAGATTTTGTAGAGCATTTGACAGTAATTCAAATGACATTAATGTCTCTACCTTATGATACATTGCACATTTACATCATTTTTTGTGAGTATTTGAAGAAGTGTATACAAGTTACATATATTAAATGAAAAGTATTAAAAAAGTGTTCATAATCTTTCCATCTCTTGACAAGCTCCAGAGAAAGTGTACATTTAATAACAATAAACTGAAGCAAATGTAGTAGGTCAATTCAACATCATGTTTAAACTGTACAGGTGGAAATTTTTAGCTGGTATAAAATTTACCCATTTATCTAATCAGCTTGAAAAGTGACAATTAATTCCTAGTGAAACTTTAAATCTGTGTTAAACTCTAAAGTGAAAAGTGACGATTAGCTAAAATTATCATCTATGCAGTGGATTTCTCTATGCTATTTCCAGTGATAAAACTTGTTTATGACAGAGGGTACAACAAACATACATAACTGAATAAAATTTCTAATAAAACAAAGCTACTGCTTCATATTAATGATAAGACTTTCACATATCTTCAAATACAGAGACAGATACACAATTTTCTGAAAAGGGGTAGGGGCATGGATTGTCGGGACTTATGGAGATTTTATACTGGGACAGTTCCAAACCAGACATTCTGTTGGGAATGGACAAAAAGATATAAGACAAAACTAAAATGGACAAAAGGAAACCCTACAAAAGGAAACTGGGCATAAAGTTTCAATATTAGCAGAAAATGTTTTTGATTTTTACAATTATTTCATAAACAGACATTCTCTCAGATTGAATGGGACACACCAATCAAGGCCAAAAAGTGGCAGTACACTTGGGTCTTAACACCTGTATAATTTTCTAATTTTAAGTTAAGATATTACCATAGAAACAGTTTGAAAGGTAATGTAGAGGTCAAAGGTCAAAGTTGGGGTTTTACATCCCATTCAACAGGCAGGGTCAAATTGGGACAGGTTGTGGGGATTGATTAGATGCCAAAATTGCTAACCCGCTAGGCCACTGAGGACTTCTCGAAGGTGATGTAGAATGTATGATTGTGTAACAACTGTACCACACACACCAAATATGTAGAACTGTGGGATATTACCTTATTTTTGGACCTCGTTTCCATGCAAAACAACTGCATGGAAAATCTTCGCTTTTCTTTTTCAGATGAGTTTGGAATGTTTTTTCTAAATATGAAAAAAAATGATTAAGCTCTTTTCCAATTTGTGGTGACATTTTTTTTCTTTCCTCTACAACAAAAGGCCACAACACCTGTGTTAGTAAATGTAGAAGTTTAAAAAATAATCAGCTGACAAATATGATTGAAGAATTTCTTTGCACTTGAACCTATTAACCAAATCAGGCTTACTAATCCCAAAAAAGTTTTCAATATAAATAAGAGCACTCAGAGAGCGCAGACCTCTGCTTAGGTATGTGTGAGTTTTTAATAGCTCAATAATATCCTTTATGAATCAGAATCCGGTCCATTCCACTATCCGGTCTAAACGGTTTTAAGATCAGACTTATGCATGTTTTTAGGCAAAAATATCAACAGAAGCTACATATTCTTAAAATAGAAGTGTTTCTGATAATACAGTAGATTTTGTGAGACAAGAAAAGTGTGCTAAAATGTTTCAAATGTTACAGCTAAAAAGACTGCACACTTTTAGTAATAGACTGCAAATAGATACCACAATTAAATGGGATAATGTGGATCTTAATCGAGACCTATCTACTCAATTATTTTCATGAAGATACAACTGGTAGTTTTTGCATAATCCTGTTAACATACAAACAGACAGACAGACAAATGAACCGTCATGAATTTAATGCCTCCTTGGTTGAGGTAAAAACTGGTATTCCTGTTAATGTGTGTCTCAAGAAATCTCTTTATGCATATAGATTTTGCACATATCAATATCACATTGATATGGTTGTATTAAAATCTACTAATGCAAGACAAAAGTTTTACATATATGGCCAAATTGATTCACATATAATATTTCAAATGCTAATATCTAATAGGAAGAGTCTCCTTTATGCAGATGACAAAGTAGCAGATATATGAAAGATGTTAATGACATGAAAATCCTTGTTCCTCCAATGAAGGTGTAGAATATGAAACCAATTAAAAAGCACAATTCCTGAGTTCAAAGGTTCAAAAAGAAGAAACTCTTGTACTTCATAAGACATTTTATTACTTGAACTTAAGGTAAACAAAAGACAACCCAAAATTTGAGAACAAATTTTATTTTAACAAACTTTAAGGTAACCTTACGATTCATGATAGGCTTATATGTTTTTTGGTGTATAACTAGTCTGAAAGACAAGTTTTATAAAGGCAACTTAATGACTTTAATCCCATGTAATGTTTTTTTTTTCAAATTGATCATTCTGTAATTTATAGATATATATCTGTAACACATTTTACACTATAAACCTTGTAATAATCTATCTTAAAATGAAGATTTCAATAATGGAAATTAATAGTAAATTTATGTAGGTATTCTTATCTTTCCAAAAATATTTGTTTCTATGTTTTGAAATATAAACCTTAAATTTTATCTTTAAGTAAAAGATTGCATTCAAAAGTAAACATTTATTAGAATGAACTGTCATTCTTTACTGCAAAACATTTATTCAATTTGACTTGTAGAGAATACTTCTACCAAGAATTTGAGTATGTTTACATTGTAAAAATATAACATGTGTCTATGATTAAAATAGGCCAAAACCTAAGTTTCTTATTAAGTTTAAGAATTATTTTATAGTCAACCCTCGCAGGTGTTATAAATAGGGTTTTTAGTAGCTTTGAACTCATACTGAACCCATTAACTTTGATTAAATATTGGAGAATTGGAAATATTATATAATGAATTGGTTTTTCAATGACTATAGTGTTGACTTCAAGGGTGAGGTTTGTTACAAGAAAAGATGTCTATTAATTCGAAAGCATAGACAGGTCAAAACGTGTCTAAGAGGTAAGAGAAGGTTGGCATAGAAAATTCTACAAAGTTATCAAACATTTTGTAAGATGGTATAATTGTGTACACTGTCAAAAAGATCAATGTCTATGTGTAACAAATAGATGAAATATGAAATTAAATTATGTGTGAAAATATAGAAATTTTGAGACATTTTATTGGAGATGAAATATAAATAACTTTTATGTGGAACGTAATTTTAATAATATTTAACACCTGGACAGGTAATTGCTTTCTTGGTTTCAAACATGATGTAATATCATGATCTTGTTTATTTTTGATGTATTATTAGTTTATATAACCTTTTCTATAAATTGATATAAATATGAAACACTTCAAAAGTTGAAAAAAATAACATAAAGGAACTGAATTACCTTCAAATTCAATTTAATTCTAGTAACCCCTCTCATAATTAACCAGCAATTCTTACATATTAGAAGACAAACATAATAACATTATTGTTATCGTGAATATGAGATACTATATATCAAACCGATAGCATAGGTCGTCAGACTGAGATGCTAGATATATTTTCGTGGTTTTTTAAGTGTCCATTTAAAACCATTTTCGAACACATTGTATATGGGTGATATCAAAAGTAGTTGCAAGGATAAAGGAGATCAGTGCACAATAACTGGTCAAGATTCTACACAGAGAACAGATGGACACTGACAAGCAACTGCCAAGTGTCCCATTTCAGATTGGACCAGGATTAGAACCGGTGACCCTAGAGGTGGAAGATGAGTGTATGGTACACACTTCACAACATGGTCCCTGATATTATCTTGTATAAATCGTGTCTACCAGTATGTTGTAATTGCTTCTACTTTGTGTATTTTATATATGATTTATTAAATTCATTGTTTTATGTTTATTTTTCTGGAGCTCCATTCTTTAACTATGAAGAAGGGGTAGTGATTTCTTTTTATGAGGTCATTTCTTATGCCATGTTTTGGCCCTATTAACCAATACATGTATTATATTATATTTGTGTCATGAACTTGGGCTTAGAACACACACACTTAAAACACAGTTCTGACATTCAATATAAAAGGCCAACACACAGTGAACCTACATAGCAAACAGTACAGAGACAATTTTCTTTTATATCGATTCCATAGCCCTGTGGGCACTAATTAAGAGCAATACAGATTCATACTTTCTACCGTCCACTGTATTGGATACAAACTCTGTTTTTAATGCAGGCATCAGGCCAGTCTTACTTATACACTTATGTTTTAACCCAAGGGGTAAGAACAAAAGTATATGTATAAAGCAGTTTGGTTTTCTCGGTTTCCACTATTTTTCATTTGTAGATGCACTTCATTTTGTTTTTTATTTGTAAGCATTGTTCAGGTCATGCAACTGTTATTTTAATTGGCACAGTGCAACACTTAAGTGTTGATGCACTTAATTTTAAACTTCCTTACTCCTTTGGATTAATTCCATAGGTTGGATCAATTGACCATAAACTGACAACTCAGTATGAAATCAGTGACAGGATTAAGATGCTGAATTAGTTTGACAAGCCCATGGCATTTTAAAAACCTCCCAATGTCAAAGATTTCTATTTAGAGAAGACTTTCACTTCTTCAATACTGTTTTTTAAAAATGTTTGTGTTTATGCATGTCTCTCTTAGTGACAACATATAGCATGGCCTTCTTTCTGAATGAAATGACAATATGCCCACTGCCCAATAACACGAAACAAGTTTGACAGAAACTGAATAAGCAGAAGGGACAGATTATGGACCTTTGGTTAGCAGTCGTCATAATATTGTTGCATTTGAACCACTACTGTGGTTTCCATTTTCTGACCTGTGGTTATTTTGATAAGGTGTAAATATTTTGCATATTTACCCTTGACAACATTTTTAACACCAGTGTTTAAAGGCGTCTGATGTTATGTATTTTAAGGGTAACCAACAGTCACCGTGATAATTTTGCTGGTACATTAGCAGTTGACAAAAGGATGGGAAATTGGTTGGATTTCAGGTACAGATACAGTCTAAAAGTGGTATCAAAAGAAGCAACACAAAGAAGTTACTACGTAATTTCCATAGAAGCCTTTTCAGAATCATTTATTACCTGTAAGGTGAAAAAAAAACATTTGCTTAATGTGTCAGGTATTTTAGGCTAGCTCATTTAGAGGGCTCATTAGCCTTGCTTATTAAGGCCCATATGTATATAATATGTTCAGAATAGGTGCAGAAACATTTGGCAATCATAAGGTACGCATTCAGAATTTTAAAGGAAGCTCTCCAGCCGTATGCTATGTATGTGTATGAGTACATTATAGAAAGTGAAACTCCATTATCTGAACTGGAAACATTCCCTAACTGCAAAGAAACTTGAGCCTTCAGCAAGGCTAAGGGCTCATATAACTGTACAACAACGAGAATACTCGGGAGCACAGATCGCCAACACCTACAATAGAGCTTATAAGTGTAAAGATAAAGAATCTTTACAAAATTTCTGGATCCAAATGGTTACCTGGATCACCAACAAAAATGTAATTATCTACCCCCTGTGCCATTGTTGACCTATCCTGAAAAAGTTTCAACAAAATCCTTCCACAATAGTTTGAGCTATTTTGCAAACAAGAAAGCAGAGAGACAAACGTCAGAATTTTACATGTTTATCTCTACCAGGGCGTCTGTCTGTTTGTTTGTTTATTTGTTTGTGTTTCTGTGTTTGCTTTTAACTCTAAAAGTAATAAACAGATCTTTATTAAATGTGGGTGACGCCTGATCAAAGGAAAAGGTGATGACATTTTGGGAAAGATCTTGATCCATATTCCGGAATTTTAAATGATCCTATTTTCTTTCTATTTTTAATGACATTATAGCCTTCTCGTTGATATTGGGCCTATCCCAAAAGTGGGCAGAAACAAGAAAGGCAGAATGATGTACCTCTTGTTAAAGCCGGATACACACCCTGTTGGTACAGTTTAATAGCTGCAGAAGAGACTGAGAACTGGGGATGATAATGACCACAGTTTGACACAGAAAAGATCAGTAAAAAATATTGTAGAGATACTGTAAATATAGAGTAATGTTAATGCAGTAATTGAAACATATGTCTTGACTGGATACAAAAGAAAGACACAGAATAACACCAAATATGCTGGTAAGGTGACAGAAGAACTACGGAAATGATAGTACACAGTGCAGCTATCCTACAGAACTCTATACTATCTATGTTGGGCATTTTCATACTTCCATGTTGGTGGCCACAAAAAGCATGGGAAAGCTAAAATATACAAACTGATCGAAGGGTCGGAGTACATGTGGACCTAACCAATAATCATGGAGAATACCGCCTGTACAGTGTAAATGGGGCATACTCTTATAAGCTCATTTTAATATTCATATTTTGTGTCATGGCCTCTGAAAAAACAGCAGATCCATTTGTAGCAAAACAAGATTTCGAGATTCACGGTGTAACTAAAAAAAATCAGCAGTTTAAAGCTATTTTAAGTCAATTATATATCAAAGTACCCATGTATAAATAGATTAAAGAGAGGGGCATATTATATAGCAATACTCTAACAGACAGAAAAGGGTGAACAAGTGAAATCCTAATATGTCATTAAAAACTCAGACAAAAACACAAACAGAAATGTGTTTGGAGGAAGGATAAAACACTTTGTGGAATTGTCTTATTATTATGATTCTGTTCGAGGTTACAGACATCATTTTGGTGCAGACAGCTAAGCAAATTAACCATTATTACAGGGGATATTACCGGCAATTTTAGCTTCTTACAAATTATATACCCATTCAGAAATGAGTGGTAATGAAGAGAGGGTAGTGATTTCTCTTTGGGAGGTCATGCCCACTCCAAGGGGACAATTGACCAAAGGGGACATGCTTTTTGTCAGTATTTTTGTCTTACTAGACTTAAGGTTATAGAATGTTACATATATGCTATATTTATAACTGGTATAAATTAATTTATAAATGAATTATATATAACTAAAAGAGAAATGATATATTATATATGCAAATGAAAGGGGTAATATATATTCAAAACATATTTTTAAAAAGATTCTGGTGTAATCAAAAGAAGAAAACAAACTTCAGTTTGAGGTCACGTGGCCAAAAAAAGAGTATGTTTATATATAAAGGAGCAAAATCTTTTATGCTATTATTACAGCCCTGGACTCATTTATGTCAAAATATGACACATATCCATAAAGATCTGGTCAATGTATGTTCAGTTTTAATCTGATCGGGGCGTTGGTTAAAAATGAAAAGCTTATGTTCTTAAACACTGTATTTACAGGAAAATCCCATTACAAGGCTCTATTATCCACATGGTCTTTTCAATATGTGATATTCTCAATGTGATAAGTCTTCAAATATTATCTCTTTGGTTAAAAACTATTAAATACATTTACTTACATTCTTTAAAACTCTATACAGGCTTAAAATGTTGTTCTTTTGTCATACTTGGTTCATCTCTTAAACTCCTGTTAACTATTACATATTGTTATTTTAATATCTTTTGTAGTACGACAGTGATTCTTAGGTTATGTTGCTTATATTTCTATTACAGACCAGTGCTATTTCACTATGACTTTACATTAGTTACAAATAAGTCATTGCTTATTACCACAAAATATCATATAATATTTCTTTTTCTATTTTCTATTCTATTTTCTTAGTATAATTGATGAAATGTAATAGTTTCTTAGGAGTATGTACTTATTTATACTAACCTCAGTTTAAGTTTCTGAGAAATGATAACTTGTTTAGGTCAGAAAATCTCCTCTTATTTTCTGTTTATGGAAATAAAATAGTAAATTATAAACCAGACAATAGCAGCCAAGAGAGTGATATCTTTGATAAATAAACAGATTTTGTTAAACAGAATTTTGCATGTCAACCACACATTTTATTTCCACATTAGTTCCAATTAAAATCTGATAATGAACCATTAAGCCTTGGAAGGCAAGAAAGAAGACATGCAAATTAAAAATATTCGACAAAGAACTTTGATCCCAATGGACATGTTCTCATAGACTTGTAACATTAGTTTTGACTTAGATTGAAAACAGTTTATGTGCTATAGCAATTTACTAAAAAAGTAATTTTTGCTAAAAGTCAATAAACATAATTCAAAACAGGATATTTTAATAAGTGCTGCATTGTGGTACACAAAGTTCAACTATAAATAGAGAATGTAAACTTAAGGATGTAAGGAAAATTGGAAAAAATGATGACATTTTCTTTGTGAAGAAATTACCCCGTGTATTAGTTTTAGTAATTTATAATAACAATCTTCAAAATTTATAACAAAATGACCTTTATGCTTTGTCAGTTCTAACAGGTTTTTTTTTAAATAAAAGGAAGGCATTTTAATTTATATCCTTGATATATATACATATATTTACATGCATACATATCATAATTTTAACAATATCTACTTGGGTGCAAAGTATAAAGGAACATCACGGTGTTTTAAATGTGAAAATCTGCACAATTTCAAAATCAATTTTTATAGATTTTCAAAAGTGTGTTGCTTTCCAAATATGTATTTGGAATTCCGAATAGCATATTAGAAATTCCATAAATGTATTTGGAATTCTGTATAGTGTACTTGAAATTCTGAATAGTATATTTGGAATCCCGAATATCATATTTGGAATTCCTAATATCTTATTCGGAATTCCAAATATGTATCTGGAATTCAACTATGAATATATTATTTCTGCATTTATGCAGAATTCCAAATACGTATTTGGAATTCTGAATAACATATTTGGAATTCCAAATAGTATATATTCAAATTTTGAATTTGGATGACGGTTCCAGGCTTTTGTACTTTCCACCACCAAAATAACTGCCCAAATTAATGCTAATAAAACATTGTTCACTAAGGAATATATTTGCATTCCATTTTATGTTTCTGTTAATATCCCAACTTAGATATTTTATGTTAAACATTCAATTTGAAAATCTATCTAGATAATGACAAGGATTCATACCCATATCAAATATACTGATATGTTGAAGTTGGTTGTTTTATATCCCCCCCCCTTAATCTTTAAAGTCCAAAGGCATCTATCTATAAGGTATCTATCTATGGTCCATTCACACTTTCCGTACAATCATGACTTTGCTTCAATGACCTTGTCAGCATAACTATAAAAAGAGACCTTGAATTTTGGTAGGGATATTTAAAAATAAACCCCAAAAAGTAATCCCACCTCATGGGGCC
The DNA here is from genome assembly GCA_964017235.1 of Sabellastarte sp. h YS-2021. Classification (NCBI taxonomy): domain Eukaryota; kingdom Metazoa; phylum Annelida; class Polychaeta; order Sabellida; family Sabellidae; genus Sabellastarte; species Sabellastarte sp. h YS-2021. The sequence continues at coordinate 85,600,465 of OZ024927.1, forward strand.
ATGGTGGCACTGTGGTAACACACTCACCTCCCACATTTGAGGTTGGAGGTTCAAACCCCAGACCTTAGAATCTTGACCAATTGTATGTGCTAATTTCCTCTGCCCAGAAAACTACCAGCCGTAAAACTCAAATAAATTAATAACTGATCCTGTCTCATATGTCTCTCCTGCCTGTATGTTTTAATAATGCTCAAGATATGACCTACAGAATATTTTAAACATTTTGAAAAAAAACTGTGACATCCTGAAAATGCTGTATTGAAAATGTTGTATTGACGATATTCTACTGAAATACGAATCCCAATTTCTTAAACCTCATGGATACTACCACAACACTTAATGCATCACACAACAAATAATCCTTGAAGAGTTACGATGCAGATTGTCAGCCTAAAACCACAATCATAGTACCCGTCTCATCAATGAAGTAAAGCAGCAATGGTCTACATTAGCACTTTGATGGGTGACAGTCTAAGTTCTAGGCTAGGTATGGGATCTGACTCAGAATTTACTTTTTTTGTCACCAGAGTTTCATAAATTCTGGTGCACTACTCATGCCTCTGGTGGCTTTGCAGCTAGAGCATGTAAACAAAAAGACTCTTTGGCCTTGTTCCCTCCATGTACAGAAAAAAGAATATTGGCTTATGCCAGCAGGTAGGCATTCAACAACCAGTAGTTACCACAAATATAAGCATGTGTATAATTCACTATACAGGCATATTTTGGTGTCATATTTTCCTATTTTACATCCTGATGACACAGGGAATATACAGATTAATGTGTGCAACAACAAAAATTGTGGATTAAAAATTTAAAATTTATTTCAGAAATGCATAGATTGGTGTGTGGGAACAGAAATGTTTAGCATCAAACATAGGACGTTGAGCATCGGCAAATGGTTCGAAAACTGTGTCTCTTCTGTCCCAAATTGTGACGTGTGATCTCTAGCGGCAGATGCTACTGGTTCGACACACCAAACTTTAAAATTCAGTTTGTTATATTTGTAGAAGAAAAAGCCTTAAATTTTACTTTTTATCCTTTTCGTAAATATTTCAATATGATTAACTTTTAAGTTTAGTTCCTTGGTTACATATGTAGAAAGTGGTTATATATATATAAATATACAACTACATTGCTGAAATTCTCCTTCTGGGTACAGAAATATCAGTTTTATTTTCGAGGAAACAGTGACTCAATGTTATTCCCAATCTTCCAAAAATAATGAAATTTACATGTAATAGTCTATAGTGTCTTGAGGAAGTAAGATTAGTGGTGGACTGGATGAAAAAAAGAGCTTAGCTTCCTTGTTGGGATTTTGTGTTTTCTCTCACTGTTTGCTGTTTGTCTAATTTTAATGTATATTACAAGTATATGATATTTCTGTTTATATTAAATACCAAAATCATTTTAATACTGGTTTTCTAACTGCAGAGTAGGTTGGCATTAATTGCATATAAATGACCTTTTTACAAGATGGATACACAAATAATATATGTAAATTAAGTCAATAAAACACTGCATTTTAAGTAAATGACTCATTTCTCATGTTCACCATTTAGTGGCTGTTTCCATTGTTCAGACTGTTAATCACAGATGGGAGATTGCTGATCTGTTCCAAGCACAAGATAAAGTTCTCGGTTGACCAGAGGTCTCATCACAAGCCCCCGCAAGTGGCAATGTTGTGGGCCTGACCCAATATGATCCTGACTCTTGAAGGGTACTTAAACCCATAACTTTGACTAAGTACAGGGCTTTACTAGCAGATTATATGACATAACTAACCATGTATACCAAGAATTTAGGTATACAGTTTTTTTGCCAAACTATTGGGCATTGTCTCCCATGAGTGTCTGGATATGAAATAAAAGAATTGATGAAATAGGTAATAGGAGACCACCGTTAGCTATATGGAATCACTCTCACATAAAAGGGCAGTCCCACTTTACAAAGTGGAAATGCTGAGAAAAAATTGGAAATAATCTGAGCTACATTAGTGACAGTCATATTTGTTTAATGGTTCCGTAGGTGATTTTGTTGTGGTTTTGATTTCTCTTACAAAAATGTCTTGGAGTTGGATATATATAGTTTTCAAAAGCAGTTCCCAAACCTCACAATGTATTCCTTTTAGGATCACACATCTTTCTAGTACGTTTGTAAAAATTGTCCTTTTTAATCTTTATTAACACGAAACATCCAAATCAGTGGTCGTTCTTGGTGACTTTAATCCCCGAATAAATGCCGTACTAAACCCTATTGTGACCAAACATTGGAGGTCACGTTAAGAACCGTTCCTGTGTCATTATTTACCATCGCTTACCAATTGGGGACACAATTTTTGCTTTCATAAAATGTCGTTAAAGTGTTTAAAATGTCATATATGTACGGAGCCCTGGAAGGGACATAGAACTGTTTCCCTTGCATTTTTTTTAATCTCGTTACCACAAGATAGTAAGTCATTCCCACAACATAGGAAGTCGTTCCCACAAGTTAGTAAGTCGTTCCCACAAGATACTAAGTCGTTCCCACAAGTTAGTAAGTCGTTCCCACAAGATACTAAGTCATTCCCACAAGTTAGTAAGTCGTTACCACAAGATAGAAAGTCGTTCCCACAAGTTAGCAAGTTGTTCCCACAAGTTAGCAAGTCGTTACCACAAGTTAGCAAAGTCGTTCCCACAAGATTGCAAAGTCGTTCCCACAAGTTAGCAAGTCGTTCCCACAAGTTTCAAAGTTGTTCCCACAAGATTGCAAAGTCGTTCCCACAAGTTAGCAAGTCGTTCCCACAAGTTTCAAAGTTGTTCCCACAAGATTGCAAAGTCATTCCCACAAGTTTGCAAAGTCGTTCCCACAAGTTTCAAAGTCGTTCCCACAAGATAGAAAGTCATTACCACAAGATACTAACTCGTTCCCACAAGTTAGCAAAGTCGTTACCACAAGATTGCAAAGTCGTTCCCACAAGTTAGAAAGTCGTTCCTACAAGTTTCAAAGTTGTTCCCACAAGATTGCAAAGTCGTTCCCACAAGTTTGCAAAGTCGTTCCCACAAGTTTCAAAGTCGTTCCCACAAGTTTGCAAAGTCGTTCCCACAAGTTTGCAAAGTCGTTCCCACAAGTTTGCAAAGTCGTTCCCACAAGTTTCAAAGTCGTTCCCACAAGTTTGCAAAGTCGTTCCCACAAGTTTCAAAGTTGTTCCCACAAGTTAGAAAGTCATTCCCACAAGTTTCAAAGTCGTTCCCACAAGTTAGAAAGTCGTTCCCACAAGATAGAAAGTCATTACCACAAGATACTAACTCGTTCCCACAAGTTAGCAAAGTCGTTACCACAAGTTACCAAGTCGTTCCCACAAGATAGCAAGAAAGCAAAATGCCTGTTTTATGGCACTTTCCTTGGTCCTTCAGTATGTTACATTGGACTGGGTGCTTATTGGCACAGCATACCTTGCAGTATCTCCACTGGATTCTCATACAAGCTATGTACCTGGATGCAGCAAAACTCATGTTTGCTGTGCTACAAATTGCATAGACTTTTCATACAGTAAATTGCATAGTCTTATCATTCTCAACCCCTTCTTTATACCCATTACCTTGGTTCCCCCTTAGGTGCCACATATAGACACTCTAACGCAATTAGTATTAAATCTCTAAAAGACAATATTGCAGTATACATGTAACAATAAGTAGATGACCTCTGAAGGTCACTAATTAGGTAACTTAGAAGAATAACCATTAAAATTTATAAAATGATAACCAGGCCTACAGGGATATGTAAACTTGAATGGCATGCTAGTAGATTGGTGACCTCTATATAAATTAGGTATCATAGACAAAGAAATTGCCTGTACATTGGCATCAAAGCATGACTTAGTAAAACTTGTGGGAATGACTTGCTATCTTCTGGGAACGACTTGTTATCTTGTGGGAACAACTTAGTATCTTGTGGTAACGACTTTGCTAAGTTGTGGGAATGAGTTAGTATCTTGTGGTAATGGCTTTGCTAACTTGTGGGAACGAGTTAGTATCTTGTGGTAACGACTTTGCTAACTTGTGGGAATGAGTTAGTATCTGTGGGAACGACTTTGCTAACTTGTGGTAATGACTTGCTAACTTGTGGTAACGACTTGCTAACTTGTGGGAATGACTTTCTATCTTGTGGTAACGACTTACTAAGTTGTGGGAACGACTTAGTATCTTGTGGGAACGACTTGCTAACTTGTGGGAACGACTTTCTATCTTGTGGGAACGACTTACTAACTTGTGGGAACGACTTCCTATCTTGTGGGAATGACTTACTATCTTGTGGTAACGAGATAAAAAATGCAAGGAAAACAGTTCTATGTCCCTTCCAGGGCTCCGTATATATGGTTCCATAAAACAGACGAACTTTTCTTTAGAATGAATAGCCAAGAATGATAAGGTAGAGAAAGAAATGGCTATTTGAGGAGGATAAGCAGAACAATTTGTGAGAGTGGGACAGCCCTGTAGTTAATTAAGTTTTGGAAAGCACTCCTCTTCATTTTCAACCACTTTCTGACAGTAAGGCAGCAATAAGATCTAACAGTCAAAGAAGCATATAATTGTTTTTCTATGGGGTTGAAGTAGTAATCAATTTAGGGTTTTCTGATGCAGAGCACAGATGCATTAATCCAGACTGAATAGTCAATACATTATGTACAATCTAAACAGACTGGCTGAATTGAAAGTACCTTGAAACGGTGAATCTGTTTATTTATAAACAAAGTTCCACTCCATTAGCAACAAACCGACCCAGTAATGGTTTGTTTATCCACCCGATCCCCAACGGAATATACCAATAAATACAGGGGTGTGAAGGCTTTATATTAATCCATCTCCAGGGATCCATCAATAAAGAAAAATTAATGCAAACATGTGAAAGACTCACATAATGAATTCATTTCACTGTTTACTTTTGCAATGATCACACAATCTTTATAATAAGTTCACACATCTCCAATTGGTTATCATGGTTTTATGATCAAAGGTCAAAGTTGGGGTTTGACACTCGTGATTAGATGGCCAAACTTGCTAACCACTAGGCCACCGAGGACCTCTGACATGGTTTTATGAACAGGTTCTCCAGCTATTGCTTCCTTCATAAAGAAGCTTAAATCCTCCCTCTAAACCAAGGCATACGTAGCTTAGTCTTAATATCCCACTGGTTATTCTCTGTGCTGCTTGGCTACTTTTCTGTCTCTGGATACTGAAACTTGGTTGACTCTTCTGGTGATGCTACACCTTTGAGTCCACTTATCAATTGTAAATCAAGTGCTTAAGAGTCAAATTAGAATTAAAATTGAATGTGGTGAAAGGCTGCAAAAATTACTATCATACATGAATGTGTCCACATTTTTCTATTTTCGTCAGAGAGATTAACAGAAAGTTCCAACAAAATTGAAGTGGCCGTTAACAAAAAAGGTGAAACACTAAAAACATGGTAAAACCATATCGGTATCAACAAAGTGAAAAAAAAAACACCTTGACCCTTAGGGGAATATTTCTATAGTAGTTTTCAACAGTTTAAAACACTTCTGATACATATCCAAAAGAAAAGTGATTATACACCTCCCTCTCAGAATACCTTTACCGACACATTTGTACATTGCGATGCCTTATCGGGAAAGTGTGAATTGAGTTATCAGCATTAAAGGGACTCCGAAAACAGAATCTAGTTTTCCTGTGGGAGCCATTGGTCAAGGTGTATGTCAGATCAAATGCTGGAACAGAATTGTTTTTATGAAATTTCACGGTAATTTTCCTCTCTGGTGAACCACATTATAATGGTTTACAGAACGATATGCTATATAGTTCAAGTCTCCAGATAAGTATGAACCATATAGAATAATTTGTCACAGAATCTTATAGAGTAATATTTCACAGGTGTATAATAATTTAATAAAAATATCTAAATTGTTTTTCCCTTAGATATATGTCATGTATTTATTTTTTAAATGTTAAAACATGCTATGCCTATCCGGTGTTGCAGTATTATTTTTATGTATATTGCTCTATGGTTTTACCTTGTATAAATTGTGTTTGTCTGTAAATGGACCAGTAACTGTCTCTTATTTGGGACTGGCGCTTCCCCACAGTGTGGCGTGACCCCAAAATCAATGGAGCACAGAATATGCAGGAACCTAGAACCTGCGGGCTCTGGGCTGAGTGTCCACACTACAGACATACATACAAATTTGTGATAGAGTGGAGAGGAGAATGAACTAAACTGAATAAATTTATTAGCAATCTGACACAAAAAGTCACTTAGTTAAACAATAATTTACATGTTACCGACACTGATTGAATGTATAAACTTCTTTATTATACAAATTGATATTTGTGAGAGAATATTAGGAATCTTGCTACATATTATTTGGACAGTTCTGATTTCCCGGTCTTTCTCTAGGGCACTGACCCCTGCTATGTCTTTGAAAAATGATTGTGGATCTCTGTTTTTCTATATAATACGCCCAGACTACTACTAATACTATTAGAATTAGATTACAAATCCGGATGTGGCACCTTTAAGCCGTTTTTATTCAAATCACCTCACTTCCCAATACATTGACTATTCACCCACAGGGTAAGTTCTTATCTTGAGTTAGAATTTGCAGTCGTTATGACAGCTGCATGTTGTATGAAGTAACTGCTCCTGTTTTAAAAAATCTCTGTCAGACATTCCTGTTACCTCTCTTTCTATCTTTGAACTCCCCAGTGCTATTTGCAGACAATCAGATAACTAATACTAATAGGTATCTAGCTTCTTTTGAAGATATGAAAACCAACACTTCTATGAGATAATGGATCTGGTTATCTTCTTCTTTTAACAGACAGTCCAATTTACTCATGAATTGATTTAGCAGATTAAAGGCAGGTTATAGAACATATAATGAGACCAACAGCCTTGGTCAAGTGGTCATGGGTGGTTAGATGTGGAGGATGGGTGAGATATTTTTTTCCGTTGAGTTCGCCCTGGGTTAAGGATTTGTGTGTATGTTTTACACTGTTTTTTTGAATTGATTAATTGCATGGGCTTTGTATTTTGAATGGTGTGTTCACTGTTATCAATTAGTCTGCATATCATATTGTATGATATACGAGTAAATATTTGAAAAAAAAAGCACTGAGCCAACGTGTCTCTTTGTAGCATTAATAGCAGCAAGAGTTTGTACATTAATTTAGTTACAAAAAAAACTATTTTGTTCTGTTACATAACAGTGTTGTGCCCCTGAAATCAAGTGAAAGGTAAAATATATATTAAACAAGAGAAAACATATCTTTCAGATCAATGTAGAAAAACTATGAAAAAAATATATATCCCCAAACTGAAGAAGCTTGAAAACAACCTTAAGTTAATGTAAAGTCAGGCTTTCTTTAATTTTATTGTAAACAGCAACCAAAGTAAGGTGGCCTTAAATTAACTATAATTGAATACAAGTGAAGGTAAGCCTAAGTTGGGATTAATGTTAACAGTGCAGACATGAAATTGTTTAGATGAAACTGCATTTCAATAAATTTATTACATTTTGCCTTGTGGAAAATAATAATTGTTTATCTCAATGTCACTCTGACTCTTAAAATCCAACTTGAATCTCTACTCTGTAATGATGGGTTCAGTGGTGTATTGGGTAACACATTTGCCTACTCTGTAATGAGGGGTTCAGTGGTGTATTGGGTAACACATTTACCTCCCACCTCCGAGGTAGGCAAGTCGAACCCCGGACTGAACCTAATGTTGGAAAGCTGGTAGTTGCTTACCAATTCCCGGTAGTTTAAAGTGCAGAATCTTGGCTGGCTAGTGAGTACTAGTTTCCTCTGCCCTTAAAACCACTATTCATGATATTAGCTATAGAATGTGTGAAAGTGACGTAAACCCATATAAATGAACCCTATTCTATCATAATATGGCACAAAATTAAGTGAACAATAAATTTTAAAAATCTGGCCAATCAGGAAGACTAATACAAAATTTGGGATTTGTGAGCACAATGTTGATTGGTCATGTCTGCGTTAAATTTTCGTGTGTGGGAAGAGAAGCGTTGGCAGTGGGCATTAACAAAACACAGCCTTGTAAATAAAACTGGAATGGCATTAAAAGAATAGCTAATGGTAAGGATTAGACTGTCTTTTTCAACAAGTGTTCAAGTAAATAGTGCACAGCCCAAGTGGTATCACCTGTATACAGTTTCGTTAGAGTTTTCAGTCTATATTTCTTTACATTATACTATATCACCTTCACGGAAGTCATCTTATCATAATAACATGATATGCCAACATGTACAAACACTTGAGAATAAAACTAACAATACTTGACACAACTGAGTGTCAGCTCTAAAACTCACAGTTGTAAAGAATACGTGAATTTAAACATTACAAAAAAGATTTAAAATTCTTGAGATTCTGTGAATATTATGATCAGTTGATGACGGAACAAGCACAGTTAAAGTCAATATTTGTATGTAAAATTTATACAGGAGCCAAATTAACAAAACGTTATATAATATTGTGAATTTAATTCAAGTAAAACTTAACATATGTTCTCAACCCTGTATAGAAATAAAAGCACAAAATGCATTTGCAAGTGTCACTTTTTGCTCTAAATAGGAGACAAGAAAGACACACCTGTGTGTTTGTGGATAACCCTTTGGCATTTGATACTATTCACTAGCCCACTTAACATTCACCGATTAACCACTATAAGGAGGCCCTCACAAAATAAAGTCAGCTTTAAGTAAGATATATTTAGTTTAAATTTGTTTGGACTTTTGAGAAAGGAAAGGCAAGTTATTGTACCATGATAGGACAGTCTATACAAATTTATGAAAAGATACACCTTCTTTACATATAGGAGTGAATTTATTATAAAGGGTGGTTTCTTAAGTTTCATTCTCATTGAAAAAATCTAGTGATTTAAATAATAATACTACCCCGATCACACTACAGGCCAATTTTTCAGCGGTTATAGATGGCAGGAAAGAAGGGAGAGGAATGATATATCCGCTTGGCAACCTAAACACCTCTAACTGCAGTTTTGCTACAGATAAGAATCAGGAGGTCAATGGAGAAGGCAATACCCACAGTTTGAAACAAAACAGATAATGTAAATATAAAGTAACGTTATGGTAACGTTATGATCAACATTAAACTTCACCGGAGACAAAGAAAGATACAGAATTACACAGAATTATCAAACACAGAATTATCAGGAAAGGCTACAGAACAGCTACAGAAATGATAGGACAACCTGCAGGCATGGTTGATCTTGATACCGCCTATGGTAGGTGGAAATCTGATGATTTAAGTATCTATGTGTGGGTAACTGCAGGAAGCAGGAAACGGTACAGTATGCAAAGTTAACTGACAGAAATCTGGCAGTATATGGGGAAATGAGGCAAAAATGTAATGAGCCTACATACTTAGGCATTACCACATGTAGTGTTATCAGGGCATTACACCAATATTTTACAAAAGACACAATGAACATGTTTTTACACTTATATCCATGGGATTCTGGCTAAATATCATTGGTTAGTTTATTTTAATGTTTTAGAAGATCATCATAGTTATAGCTAGAGGTTAATTATATGGATAGATAAAATAGAACATTACATTTCAGACCATGGGACTTTTACAAATATTTAGGTGTTGTTTGACACTTTTATCTAGGACAATTGTCTAGGATCTCGAGTGGTATTCCTGAAAGGTCTTAGTCTATTCTCATACTTTAGTTGTTTTATATTTATATACAAAAGTTAAGCCTGAGACTTGGTCAATGCCTTTCGTGATTACAGTCCCAGCTATTCTTACAGGATAGACTTATCTTGTCTGTGGACAGACACTAATCACAGATTGTTATAGGACGAATTTTTCAGTTTATCTCCACAACAATTGGAGATTCTGCTAGGATACTTTCTAGACAACTTTACCATTTCAGACAGCTGTCCTGGGACATATGTATGTGTCAATCTTAGTTTATCATGTTAACAACTTTGGATATTTCTTGCATGATATTTAACCATTGTTGATAAGAATATTCACAGTCATTTTTGTACTGCAAACATATGTTTTAGATTATATAGATGTTTGTTATGTCATACAGGATATGTTTTTCTATAAATTAATATGAAGAAATTACTTTTTGATGATTCACCAGCCCCAATTAGATTTACTTCAAGTACTTCTCCTGTTCATATCAGTTATAGTTAAACATCATATATAAATATCCACAGTTAAGAGAAAGCTGGTTTCGAGAAACTGAAGCTTATTGTTCTTTTTAAAATGAGTTTAAATTATCCATGTCTCATTTCGGAATTTGCTACTTCTAGATTTCACAGATGCTTTCGATACCATTGACCATATGCTGTCCCCTGTTCAAATGGAGATGTTGTGGAGATCAAATATGTTCATCTAGAGAAGTATGAACATAGAATAATTGTGGTTCACATTTTACTTCTCTACTAAAATATTCGGTAGATTCTTGTGACAACTGATTTAAGTCATTGGTCATATTTTAAGGGGCCACGGTGGCAGAGTGGTAACACTCTCGCCTCCCACCTCTGAGGCCGGGGTTCGATCCTCATACAGGCTCAAGTGGGAAAGCTGGTAGTTGCTTGCCGTTGGTCGGCAGTTTACAGTACACAACCGTAGCGAACTCTATGTACTGGTTTCCTCTGCCCTTCCAACTACCCGTCGTGATATGACCTGTACAGTGTTGAAAGCGACGTTAAACCCCAATTCTTGGTCATATTTTAAACATACCATTTTAGATAAGCAAATATATACATCTGTATCTGAGTCATGGCTAAAAATAACCTGATACACTTTTTGCATCTGTCTAGGCACTGATAACACGTCACACATATTTAAATTTAAGTGAATGATATAACAAGTTTTTTACTCCATTGATGAGTCACCTATCAGCTACTTGATATCCACTCACTTTTCTTATTGACTTTTAACTTATCACGTTAAAGATAAGTTTTCATTATTAACATTAATGAAAAAAATATATCTAAGCTGAAATAAGGTTGCAACATTTGCAGAATCCTTGATGTTTGAGAGGGTCAGTCACTGACCCCTGGGGCAAAGCTATATATGACTGAAGCACAGTGGCTCTCAAGAGTATGATTGAGTTGGACTTATCACTTTATTTTTTTTTAATTTATGAGAAAGGGTTTCATATTTACAGAATATCAGTTCTTCAACAGGGTTATATCAGTATTTACAGCCGTAGAAAAGATTTATATATGAGTCGACAGCTGTGACCTGTCCTCAAATCCATCTCACTAAATTAAGATAGGTTTTTAATTCGTTATACTTTTGAAAAAAATACATAATTAAGATAGGTATGTTATAATTGCAGAATATAAATGTTTGACAGGGCTCTATATAGATTTACAGTCCCAGGGCAGATTTTCGATATTGTGGGCATAGTTCCAAAAGCCTTAGTTGGGAGTTATTGTATTGTATTAATACTCATTGTAATATCTCCATATACCACAGGTCTCAAAGCGCTATATGACCCATCTGACTACATAAGTACAGCCCAACTCGCAAGTTACTGACATTCCCCTATCTGAAAGACAGAGGCTAAACGATGACCATTTATCAATGTCCTTGAGGTTCTTTAGCCTGCCACTGGGGAAAGGACCTAATGACAGAGGACCGCCAATTTTAAGTGGTTATCCAAGTCATGTTGTATCTGCCTGTACCTGGATTTGAAGCCACGTCCTCTGTGCTCCTTGCTTAGTGTGTTACCCATTAGGCTATAGTAGCAGTTATATGCATGGTCAAAAGTAACAGGAGGACACAGACCAATTACCTCTATTATTGTACCTGAGTTCAATGAAAAAAAAGTTATCAAAAATTCCTGGTTCCAGATCACCATCAACATTTAATATTCTGTTCCTTATGCCAGTATTTTTTATTTAAGAAAACTATAAGATTATTTACTACTTTCTTCGTAACATTGTAGACATTTCCGGAAAGTTTAATCAAAGTTTGTTCATAGGATTTTGAGTTATTTTGTAATAAAAAACCACCAACAGGAAAATACACTCTACCATTTACATAACCTCATTGAAACAGGTGAAAAGGATGAATGGTTTCAAAGTGGGTAAAACACCCATCATAGTTCAGCTCTTGGGTTCGAGCTGAAATATTAAAGATGGTAGTTGTTTGCCAGTTCCCAATGATTATCAGTACAGAATTTTGACCAAATAATTATGAAGCATTGTTTTTTTTCCATTCAATCAACCACCCATTGTTATGACCGATATCAAACATTGAAAACGATTTTAACCCCATATCAGTCTGTCATCCACTTAATAAAAGGATGGGACATATAGTTTTAGATTATAAAGACAATGTTTTAAACGTGGATATATCAGGGTCACTTATCTGGACAGTGTGACAGGGGTATTAATGCTACAGTTGTAATTATGTTTTTTTGCAGAATTATGCTACAGTTGTAATTATGTTTTTGCAGAATTTTATTATTCTTTGACAAGTCCTTACTTAATCAGATTGGGCTGAAGAACCTGCAGACTTTAGAATCAATGTCAGAACAGAGTTGCCACAACTTTCCAATAAAAACTATCCAATAATATTTTATGTGTAAGTTGAGTTATACATCTATGGACAACTACTCAACAATACTTCTTTCTACTTTTCTGTGTTTAACTTCATCCATGGAAAGTAGGAAGAGCCAAAATATTTAAATTTCCTTCACAGACCAAAAATTTCAAAAATAAGTGGAAGTTTCTCCCCTTTCTTGTCCAGACCTTTTAAGGCATGTATAAAATACTTTGAAGGTTCTGTGTCTTATCTAAATTAAGCAAGTACTTAAATTCTGTATTAAGCAGAAATAAGTAAAAAATGTTTCTTTTGTAAAGCAACATTAAATGTGAATCTAAATATTTGTACTTCTCAGTAAGCTTGGTTATAACCCTTGGATTGGAGAGATAAATGATATATCTTCATGATATATAAATTAAATAATATTATATTTTCCTAATTATGTGACATGGAATTTTGTATTAATGTGTAGGATACAAACACCATGTTTTGTAAATGCAGTTATACAACATACTATTTATAGACTATGACGCCCAAACTTCCATATAGTAAAATGCAATAGCCGAAAAGACAATTTGAAAAGGGGTTTGGTATAGCTATAAGATCATATTCAAAAATCCTCTTGTTCATTTCTTGAAATGCACCTGTGGAATATGTACATGCTTATATAACACAAAAAAGTCATAGGTCTCGTTTTATATTATCAAAAAGACCTGTTTAGCCATCTATCTCTTAAACCCACCCCGATTCATTAATGCTGTACATGTGTGTGTATATTTATACAAAAACTATTGAGATAAAAAAATTAATTAAAGCCATAATATGAAGGTTTGTGTTTAAAGTTGGCCTTCAAGTGTGATTTGGGGTTTTAATGACAACCCCTTTGTGATGGGGTTACGTTAGGGTCACACTCGGGGTATGGTTTGCAAAGACAATTTTGACAAGCCCAATGGAATGATCTATGTACCCCTCTTTTTTGAAAATGATGAGCTAACACCAGTTGATATACCAGGGGCTGGCTAAGGTTGCAAGCACCTATCTCATTAGAGGAAAAACAAAGATTTTTAAAGCCCACCTTTTGAGGTTTTGAACGGTACAGTTTTCCTGGACTATATATTTCCTTGCATTGGCAAACTATTGTAGTACATGTGCTACTCATTATTTAACATATGTTAAAATGCAAAATGTGCAAAACAAATATTAACACCAGAATAAGAAGAAAATCTCTAGAAATTGGTCCAACTTTAGGGTTACCTTAGTTTGAAGTCTTTTCCTAGTGGCTTAGTGACAAGGCACCATTTTTTAGGAAGATGGTTATCCCAGGCACCCAACCTTGTTCTAACTTTCCCACGACCCCCTTTAGTAGCAAAGCCCTCCCCTCAATTCATATCTGTAGATAGAAAACGACCATACAAAGTACATTGAAGCATGCATATGTTATGATTAGTTTAATGTGTTGAAATGGATATCCCTTTAAGGATTTTTTACTCAGTTTTCTCTATCACCCCCCCCCCCCCCCTGCTTCCCTCTTAAAATTTCTTTTTCATATATACTCTTTAGTTGATGAGTTTATTACCCATGATTTGAGTATATATGACATATATTTGACAATAAGGGACATCAAATGTATCATGTAGATATCTGTTTATGTGAATACATGATATAAAAATTAAAACTTTTTCTACGTGTGTTGGTTTATGCATAACTTGTCTTCTATTTCAGTTGGTTATTTTTTATCATATCTTCATGTAAATAAAATATCAAGATATCTTTTTTATGTTTTACTGCATAAGCTGAAATTTTAGCTGAAAGAAAATTTCACTAATTATCCATTATTAAGAAATTCGTTAGAATTAATCTTCACTAATGGCTAGTTACTACTTGAGATATTAATACAGGTTTAAAATTTCACTAGAAACTTATTTTTACTATTCAAGCTCATTAGTTAAAATAGCTAAAACTAATGGGTAGTCAAAATTTCAACTTATATAGTGTCTTATTTTCAAAGACCATTAGGTTACGTATTATAACATTTTCCCAAATTCTCAAATTCCCACATATTGGCCACTTTTTTCCTTTTTTGGTTTTTTTTTTAGAATTTTCTATCAACTTCTTTAACGTCATTTTAAAGACATTTCTATTTTTAGGTATAATATTGTTTCATGCTTATTTATATCAGCCAGGTAACACATGCTGTGGTGTGCTATGTTTTCAGTTTTTTTATTGTTTATGATATAAATAACCATAGTCTTACCTCATTCAATTATGCAAATTTATTCTAATATCAAGACTTGTCATTATTTTTATGGTAGTCTGTTTGTTGGTGGCCTTTTGTAGTCCTTTTTATGTGTAGTCTAATAGTACTAATTTTATTGTAGTTCTTGTAATCGATGTGATTGTGAAATAAAAGGCTCTGTCTTCCATCCCACCTTTATCTGATTGTAAATTAACATCATCACAACCGGGTAACTGTAACTTCACCTTAACCTGCTTAACTCTCTGGCTGGACTGTGTCTTCTATGTCATACAATGGCAGTCGGTTACACTTCCTCTGAGTGCTCGTGCACTGCTTCATTGTAGTTAAAAAAAATTGTCATACAGATGCATTGCAGCAATGAGAAATCAAATTCCACTTTGTCCGAGTACAGATATACCTAATTACCAAATTACTTATAAATGATAAATCATACTGCTATCTGTGCTTGTTGTAAGTACAACTTGCTTAAAATACTCAAGTTTTTTCTTAAGTTACTGTACTGTATGATATTTTGGGAAAAATACTCTTCCAGCAGGTATGCCTTATGTAAATATTTTCCAAAATGTGGCACCAGATAATGTTGAATTAGACCTCATCTTCAGAATGTACATTTTTTTGCTGTTCAATGACCATTATATTCGTTACATACACTTACTTGCCTGCTGAAGGCCATCTGCGGTTCTATTAAGCAGCTTTTCCACAGTACCAACCACCGATGCCCAATTGTTAATGGCTGACTCCAATTTAATACTTGCACTGGTTTTAATTGAAGTTTTATCTTATGTACCACAGTAGTTATTGCAGATGGCAAATGTTGATCCAAGCTTCCCCCCTACATGTAGAAATTGACATTTCCGATTGGAAAGAAAGAAATCTCAATACTCATTAATCTGTCTATATTTCAGTTGTTTTCAGTATAGAGAATTACACATTTAGAATAATTGAAAAAAAAGTTCATTAGATTGAATTTTCAGATAAAGGAGTGTAGGATAAATACAAATTTACTGCATATTAAAGATTGGGAAAGATGTGATAGATTGGGATATTGTGTTAATTCTTGTCAATATGTAATGGAAACTAACTTCTGACTATTGAAAATTTCATTTTAGTCAACTATTTATCCAGGAAGTCAAGTATGACACAAAATCTGAACACATAGAGTGGTTGAAAACAAATCCTCACACTTTTTGTTTTTGAACCAAATAAACATTTATATCATATTTCACAAAATGAATTACAGAGAAAATAAAGATTAGATTGAGATAAATCTCCAGGCAATCATAATTATCGATTTTTCTGTTTTCGCCGGTTGCCATAAATCAACACTATCTGAGAAAAAAAGACACTTTTAAAATTCAATAGCAAATATAAGTGGCAAAAAATAAAGAACCAGTTATAATTTTAAATAGAACGATAACAAAAATCATTATGCAAAGCAATAAAACAATGTTCTTAGTGTTATATCTAGACAAAGGTTCTGTTTCCAATGTAATCGACAGCCAATTGCAAACAGATGGATATCTGATACCCAGTCGCCAGTTCTAATTTTTAAATTTTATTTCACCAACTGATTATGTGACAAAAATGGAAAAAAAATGAATGGCTTTGGTTGGTTATTAAGCCAATTTTGAATTTTTTACGTCATTTTGTTCAGATATGGTTGTTTGCGTTATCATATGAGCAAGTAAACTAGAGATCATTAGAGAGTTTAAAAGTCCTGTTACACAAAATATGTGCACTGAAAGCCCACAAGTATCCCTAGATGTTATACATTTGTTATTTATTTTTGGGTTTTATGATAGCTTTCAATACTGTTATAGGTCATATCAGAATGGGTAGTTTTATGGGTACAGGAAACCAGTACATAAACTGCCGACCATCGGTAAGCAACCAACAACTTTCCCACATAAGGTCACTGGTTTGAACCCAAGGCCTCAGAGGTGGGAGGCGAGTGCGTTACCACTGCAGCCCCTCCGCCCCTGTGTTATTTGCATTTTCTCATGAAAATTTATTTCCTTTAAATGTAACTTTAACATTAAAGCTTGACATACACAATTTATATCAATATCTAGAATGGCTTTTTGTGTAGCTTGAAGTTCTAAAATTTGTCGTTGCAGTATTTATTTTTGTTGTTGTTTTACTTCGTGTTAACAGCCAGGGTCATATTGCAACTGGTGGTATATGGGTGGAGGTACCAGTGCATACTAGTTGGACAAGATTATACACTCTAAACCACCGGGCATCGGCAAGCAACTACCGTCTTTCAACATGAAACGCTTGGGCTTAAATTCGAACCAGCGACTTCAGAGGTTGAAGGCAAGCACTCTACACCACCAAGCTTACCAAGCTCAAAGTTACACAGGAAAGATGACATCATCAGTTTGATTTGCCGTACACATTCTGATGCATACTTGTATATGAAAGTGGACAGTGATACAACAAAATAATTGAAATTATGGCTAGCCTTATTGCTTTGACATTATTCCTACTCTCTTGTGGCTCCACTCTACAGCGCTCAATCCCTTTCATTTGTTATGAATGCACTTATGACCCCCAAAGTAATTCTAATTGGATTTTAAGGGTGCTTAATCATCTCTTTGTTAAAGGGACACTCAGGTACCAGGTGCAGTATCCGGACACAGAAAAGGGGTCCACCATCGTCACACCAAATATTTGAGGAATCTAGTCCGAAAATAAATTTTCATAAAATGGAAATTATGGCGATAATAGAAAAATATTGATGACAAATGTAAAAAAGTGGATTTCTTACAGAAAGCTTCAGCTATACGGAAGCCAAAATAGCATTAACATTGAATAAGGGTTAAACAATTAGCTTTGCCATTTAGTCTTTATAGTCATGTCAAATATTTTCTCATACGAATAACGAAAAGCCTAGGTTACATGCAATTACTGTATATACAGCATGTGAGGTCCCATAGAAATGACTTCAAATTCTGACCTTCGGACAGACGTTTTGCCCAGCCAGTTTTTTTGTAGAAAATCTTATCCCTCAAGGATAAAATGGACAAAGGGGGGTAACACAATAAGAGGGCACAAGTTCCCCATCTATCTTACACAAGAAACCCCAACCCCCGTCCCTCCTCTTTTACAATACACCCGGTAGGGGGTTTCTCTTTTTTATAACTTCCATCAAAGCTATAATTTTAACTCTGCTCACAAGATATAAAAGCAGACATTCTCCCATGATTAAACAAAGCTGTAAGGTTGTTGATTAGCTGTCTCCTCAAGGCAAAGTGTTGACACCCTCACAAAAACACAAGCTTTCTATTAATTTTATCATTTATATCACCCCCACCCTACCTGAATGTATGTTTCCATACAGCAGACACCTAGGTTTTCTATTTTATGCCAAGTAGCACAGTGCTTCAATATAAGATTTGTGAACTTCAAATCTTTGTGTCCATTACTTTTGATATAAAACTATATTTCAACATGATGTACTTGTCACAAGCTAGATTAAATTTATAAGACAGGTAACTATTATTTGCACATATTTTTTCAATTGATATGTTGCCATGTAAACAGGCGAAGAATCACTGACTACACTTGCCCGGCCACCAACCTTCATATTTCGTGTACCTGATTTTAAAGTCTGATGTTATGACAAAAGTAACAACATATGATACAAATAATTCAGGTGATGTCATAGAATCTATTTATAACAACAAGTGCACTCAGTGAGTTCATACCTAAGCCAAGGCGCATAGTAATAAGTAGATTGAGAAATCCACATTTGTTTTTGTATCCAGACAGTGATCCAAATCACTCTCGAAATTTAATGGGATCCAAGTTGGACTAAAAACACCCATCGTCTGTTTTTTTTCAGGAAGATCCAACAAGTAGTATTTGTATAATCCTGCAAACAAACAATCAGACAGACAAACAGACAGGTTGTCATGAATATAATACATACTTGGTCATGATAATAACTTCTACCTACTTTCAAAGTAAGAAGACTGATATAGTGGCTTAGTGGGTAGTATACTCATCCCCTCATCCTCCACCTATTATATGCTAGGTTTGATTTACCAGTACCATTGCAATTAGTTTAGGATGATAAGCAGTGCATGTCAGTTATTGCAGATTCTGTAGTGAAAGGCCCCAGGCACCCACAAGCAAGTATCACCTTTCCCCCCACTTTCGGTCGAACCCAAGACCTGTAATGTGGAAGGAAAGTGTATTACCAACTACTCCACAGTGATCCACTGTTATCTTAAAACATCTGAATATAAAATACAAGCAGTGATATAATTGACAAACTGTGTTATTCACTAGTGATTGGACATCTTCTTATTGGAAACAGTGACTAAAAACCTTTCTCCTTTTTATTGTATTTATCACTCATACAAACACCCACCCCCCACCCTCCCCAAATGCTGGTAATATGCACTCATAAAAATATAACCTCGTATGCCATTTTAACTGATTGAAGTAAAACCTTGATTCTCTCTTTGAGTCCATTTAATATATTTTAATGAGAAAGCTTCCCTGCCCTCCCTCCCTCTAAAATACATTACACAATTGGGTATGATAGTTTATGTAGTTTAATATAGTTTATATGGTCCAATAAAATAAGATTTCTGTGTTTATAAAGAATGAAAGGCTATTTTTACATGTGTAACTTTAACTTATACAATAACTCTAGTTGTATGTAGAAATAATTCCTGATAAGTGTATTATAATAATATACCCAAAGTGAAATGACTTGTTTTTTATGATATCTTAACCTCACTCAGTTGTCATGGTAACTTGCAAAGCAAAAAAATCATCAAATGGTCCACTTTCTTGTTCATTTGCTCTCCCTCTATGCCTTCCATGGCCATGCTTTGATACATAAATTAAGTAGGGAGTAAATATGAGACTGGTGGCAAGAGGGGTCAAGTTTGATATTTCCTCTTATAATTAACAACTCCTCCCGGACAAATTAGAACTGTCATCATCACACACAATGGCTATTCTAAATGGCCAAGAGCTCTCCTGAAAAAAGACTCTCATTCAAAAAATCACCAAAATTTTATTTATAGGCCTGATGACATTAACACCAAAGCAAATTAATTGTTTATGTTTAAGTCACTAGTAGATATATATTGTTTTAATTTTAAGTGGTCATTTGTTTTACAAATTTATAGACATAAATATATATCAGCAATGTCACTTCCTTGATTTATCTCAAGCTTCAACGAATAGAGTGCCTCGTAAGATTAATGTAGAACTGTTCTTTGGTCTAGTTTCATCTGGCACTAAGATTCCTATATATAATATTTAATTTATGAGGGAAGAAAGCATAGCAAAGGCAGTTAAGAAAATCTATTTGTGAAAATAGTCAAACAGATTTATGTTTCCGAGTCTATATCTTGATCAAGTGTATGCATAAATTATATCTGTGGTTTTGACACATTGAAATAACTGATGGTATTTAAGAGAGCTATAAATTTGAAATACAGTACCACAAATAGAAGACATATCTGACCAGGGGATGCCAGATATGTAGTCCCTTTAACACACACTTTAAGAGAGATTTGACCTACCCTTTTTTTCACCCTGGTCTCATGAACAAGAAATCGGCCTGGTGCTTTAACCCGAGGTCCCACACTTTACATCAATATATAAGTCTAAAAAACATTTTGGACTCAGCTTTACAAGTGATGCTCCAAGGACTTGGAATGATTTGTAGTTTGTTTTCTGCATCAAACTAAAGTAAAAGTATTTAACAAGTGTTACAGAAGAAGCTGTTTATTAGGCAGTGACAAAACAACAACTGAAGTATTCTATAAAACATGCATAGAACTTTGTGTGTACTCTGCGAGAAGCTTCCTGGTGACTCACCCTTAACACATGGACAGAGGAAACCATTAATCTAAATTACTATTGAAATTAAACTTTGACAATTAGCCTGTCCCACACCAACATAAATTACTGTTGAACTAAAATGTGACACACCAACATCGCCCTTCTTTACAATTGAAATAAAATTTAGCACACTAAACTTTTCTTTACTAAGAACAAAATTATCAAAAAAGAAGATTTAATCTGAAGAGTGTCTTTAATGAGTCTCTATTTCGAAGAATTCTGTTCAGTACATTCATTACACAGTTTATATAACATTACCACCAAATACTTAAGGGTAAGGGTAGACTACCTCCCCTTAAAAACCAATGCATGGGTTTATTCTGCCCATTCTTAGAATTTGGTAAATTTTGAATAAATTTAAGATTTTGTCCTTAAGCAAATCCAGCCTGATATTTTTCTACAGGTTTTGATGTCCTGCTGCTTCTTCTTGGGGCTTCTGTGTTGTTTATTGTGCTGTTACTCACACTTTCCTTGGTC
The DNA here is from genome assembly GCA_964017235.1 of Sabellastarte sp. h YS-2021. Classification (NCBI taxonomy): domain Eukaryota; kingdom Metazoa; phylum Annelida; class Polychaeta; order Sabellida; family Sabellidae; genus Sabellastarte; species Sabellastarte sp. h YS-2021. The sequence continues at coordinate 85,621,651 of OZ024927.1, forward strand.
TTTTCAATTTTTCTTGTTGGACTCTTTGCTGGAGAATCCTGTAAGGGACCATTGCTTTCTGTCAAGTGTGTCCTATTTTTTCTGTAGCTTTCTCCATTCACACCTACAATGTAGGACCTGTCTGACAATTTTTCCTTGCAAATGGCCTTTTCCCATTTGTGTTCTTGACCTGCCTTTGACTTCACATAAATTGGTTGACCAATTTCAAGCTGTGGTAGATTTCTGGCTCTTTTGTCATACTGTTGTTTTGTAAATCTGCGTTTGTGTTCAATTTTTGTTTTAACATCTGGAACTACACTTGGTAGAAGTAGACTCTCAGACATTGGCAGGATACTCCTTGTTCTTCTCGACATCAGTCGTTGGACTGGGCTGCTGTCCATATTGACAGTTTGTGTATTTCTCCAATCCAGAAGTGCTTTGTATATGTCACTTCCTTCATGCTTGCACTTCTTGATGAGGTTGTTTGCTATTTTCACAGCAGATTTTCCCTTACCATTAGAACGACTGTGATAAGGTGATGATGTTGTGTGACTAAATTCCCAGTCACTTGCAAATTTTGCAAATTCCTCGCTCACTAGCTGTGGTCCATTGTCCGATATTATCTCATCTGGTATACCATGAGTGCTAAAGTGGCATTTTAGTGCCTTCACTATTGCTGCGGTTGTGGTAGATTTCAGTGGATCAACTTCAAAATAATCTGAAAAATAGTCAACTGTCACCAGATAATCTTTTCCTTTGAGGGTGAAGATGTCTATTCCAACCTTTTCCCATGGTCTGTTTGGTAGTTGTGGGGTTTGCAATGGCATATTCCTGTTGTTGGAGGCATAAGCTTGACATGCTTCACATTTTGATATGACTTCATTGATTTCAAAGTTCATGTGAGGCCAATATACAATGTCTCTTGCTTTACTAAGGCATGATTCAACTCCAAGGTGACTGGCATGTATGCCGAGCAGCATTTCTGGACCCATAGCTTTTGGAATTACCATTCTGTGTCCTTTAAATATTACACCATTTTGAACAGTGAGCTCTTCCTTAATTGGCCAATACTCCCGAATGCACATTGGAGTGTCCTCCTTTCTTTCAGGCCATCCACTCAGAATAACTCCTATTAGGGACTGCAAAGAAGAGTCCTGGTAAATATGTGTTCTGATTTGCTGTAGATGTTGATCAGAGACACGTTAATATTCTGCATGATTAATGTTCTGGAGTTCAGAGCAGAAGACTTCAAATGTATCATCAATCTTTTTCATTCTTGGAGCTTGTACCCTTGTCAGCAGGTCAGCAATGTACATTTCAGCTCTGCGCTTGTATGTAACTTTAAGGTTATAGTGTTGTAACCTTAACAGCATTCTCTGCAGATGTCGTGGGGCAGACAGGAGTGACTTGCGAAAAATAACTTCTAGGGGCTTGTGGTCACTCTCTACATTTATGGCTTCCTTACCAATGAGATATTGGCTGAACCTCTCACACCCAAAAACAATTGCTAGCAGTTCCTTCTCTATCTGAGCATAGGCCTTCTCTGTTTTGGATAATGCACATGATGCAAAGGCTACTGGTTGTCCATTTTGCATCAAGGTTGTACCAAGGGCCTTCTCACTGGAGTCACACTGGAGTGTTACTTCTTGTTTGACATCATAGAATTTTAGCACAGGTTGCACTGTAACTAGATTTTTAGCTGTGTCAAATGCCTGCTGTTGTGGTTTGTCCCATAGCCATGGTGATGATTTGTCAGTAAGATGACGAAGTGGCTCACAGATCTCTGACAAATGAGGTGAGAACCTTTACAGATAATTTATGAAACCCAAGAACCTTTGCAATTCCTTGACATTCTTTGGTTTTGGGATGTCTTTTACTGTGCTTATCTTCATGGGGTCTGATGCTAGCCCATCTGATGTGAGCAAATGTCTCATGTAAGGTGCATCTGTGACTCTAAACTTGAGCTTGTTCTTGTTGAACTTCATGTTTACCTGTTGAGCATGTTCCAGAACTGCTTTTAGATTCTTGTCATGGTCCAAGATTGCCTCTTCTATGCAATCACCACTGCCATAGACAAGGATATCATCTGCTATAACCTCAGTTCCACTGAGGCCTTCTAGAGCTTCATACTGTCTCCTCTGGAACTCTTCGGGCGCTGAAGGTATGCCAAAGGGAAGACGTTTGTATCGATACCTTCCAAACGGAGTCTAGAAGGTTGTGAGATAGCTTCTAGCTGTATCGAGCTTCAGATAGTAAAATCCATCTTTGGCATCAAGAACAGAGTAAACCTTAGCCTTCGTGAGATGTGGCAAAACCTCTTCTACTGTTGGCATTTGATAATTTGGACGATTAATAGCTCTGTTCAGGTCTTTTGGATCAATGCAGATCCTCAGTTTGTTTGGCTTGTTTACTACAACAGGACTGCTGATCCATTCTGTAGGCTCTGTTACTTTAGCTAGAATGCCATCTTTTACCATTTTATCAATTTTCTGCTTCAGTTCCTCTCGAATTGCCACAGGAATGCGCCGGGGAGCATGCTGCACTGGTTTCACATTCTCATCTATCTGAATGTGGTATTCTCCCTTGAAACACCCTAGACCTTCAAACACATCTTTGTACTTGTGGAGAATCTTTTCCCCTGAGAGGCTTTCTATTTCTCTGACATATTCACATTAACAGTTAGCAATTTCGAATGTTCACAGGTATTTGCTGAAAGCAGCGGCTTTTGGGCATGATCCAGTGGTACCACTTGAAATCTCAGCTTGTAGTGTTTACCCTTGTAGTTTGTATGTCGGGTAGCCTGGCCCAAAGGCTTCATATAAGATCCGTCATAGAATCTTAGCCTTGCATCACTGCCTTGCAGACTGGGCTTTTTTAATTTTGCTACTTTGCAGTAGTCCTTGAAGCTAATGATATTATAGATTGTCCCTGTGTCGAGCTGACATTCAAGGTTTTCTGGTACATCATTCTTTGAAGTGCCAAAATTGAGTTTTACTGAAAGCTGCTTACCTCTGGCCTTCAGAGATTTCACAGTATACTCCATGCTAGAAACTGATTCATCACTTGAAAGTTCATCTTCTACTGCATGAACTTTGGCTTTTGTGGGTGCTTTGGATCTACCCTTCTGCTGACATACAGATGCAAAGTGATTTTGCTTCTTGCACTTCGTGCAGGTTTTACCATATGCTGGGCACTTAGACTTGGAGAATTCATGAATTGTACCACAGTACTTGCATTTGCTTTGCTTTGTGGGCCTTTACAATCTGCCTGTCCTTTTTGGTGTAGTGTACTGAATCCTCAGCTGTTGTTGCAATCTGCTTCAGCTGCAATTGTGAAAGTTCTGCAACCTTGCACATATTCATGGCTTTGGCTAATGTCAGTTCTGGGTCTCGAAACATTCTGGCATGCATATCTTTATCTTTGGTACCAAGAACCAATCTGTCTCTTAAAGTTCATCTGACAAAGTGCCGTAGTTGCATGTTGCAATGAGATGTCGCAGCCTGGCGATATATTGCTCAGCAGTCTCATTCACTCCTTGATTTGCACTGCCAAATACATAACGCTCATACACAACATTTGTTGAGGGTTGGAAATGTTTCTCCAATGCATCTAGAGATGGCTTCACCTTGGCTTTATCTGCATCTGAGATATGAAGGTGTTGATATATCTGCAAACAATTTTGGCCCATTACTGACCTCAATGTGGCCATTCTTATTGAATCCGGCTTTTCTGTCAGCTGTGTTGCCACTTCATATTCCTCCCACTGCATCCTAAAGAACTTGAAGTTTTGATAAACATCCCCTGAAAGCTTAACTGGTGCAGGCAAAGGGAAATTATATGGAACAGCTAGAGTTGCTGCTGCTGCTGGTTGAGCAGTTGATGATGATGCTTCCTCATGATTACTCAATATGAACATCCAGATTAGTGACAGATAATATTAACAAGAAACACAGACAGTCAAATATATTTGTATGCCACAATTTTTATTCTTTTAACTGTCCTTTCAATATGCTGCAATGTGAGCAATTGTTAATCCTGTTAAATTTCTGTGAGCACTGTTAATTTCTTTAATTATTTGTATATTAAAGTTTCACTTCTGACACCATGTTTTAGCTTGTTTTCTGCATCAAACTAAAGTAAAAGTATTTAACAAGTGTTACGGAAGAAGCTGTTTATTAGGCAGTGACAAGACAACAAATGAAGTATTTTATAAAACATGCATAGAACTTTGTGCATACTCTGGGAGCAGTTTCTTGGTGACTCATCCTTAACACATGGACAGAGGAAACCATTAATCTAAATTACTATTGAAATTAAACTTTGACAATTAGCCTGTCCCACACCAACATAAATTACTGTTGAACTAAAATGTGACTCACCAACACCCGATGATGTACATTCAGCCAAATCTCTCTCTTCATTCGTGAAGAAGTTGTAAAGCTATTTCTTTGCAAAAGCACCCACCCTAGTTTTTCTCCTCTTGTTTGTGTCTTTCTCCATGGTGCTGACCCCTGCAATGTTTCCGATTTATCATTTACAATCTCTGATTTCTGATTTCTGGCATTATACATCTTGGAATCTGACAATAAATTGGGATTAAGAGCTCTAAAAGAACTATGAATTAGAATTAACTCAACATCAGTAAGGATCCCCAGTAGCCTAGTGGTTAGTAAGGTTGACATCTTATCAGAGTTTGTCACCTCTGTGTGGGTTCAACTACCACAAGCAAGAAAGCTGAGGACCTGTCCTAATATGACCCACCTGGCTGTTGAACGGGACGTAAAAACCCTAACTTTGGGTTGATTCAATATCTGTAGCCTAGTGGTTGCAATAATCACTCGATTCCTACTTCAGTTGTTGAAGATATCTAGCAGACTACACAATGCAAGGGGTGTTACATTTCTTTTGGAGAAATGGTAAATTAATAAAAAAAACACCAGTGTCCTGGCCTTGCTAATATACAGATAAACAAGACAAGTGGGGATAATTAATTTTATTCTATATTAGTATACTATAAAATATTTACATACTTCAACATAGATATATAAAGAGACACTATCACAGATAAGGCCACCTTAACATAAGAATACACATAAACTTTAAGCTGACCCCAAGGTCACCAGAAACTGAATTAAAGATTATCAAAAGGTGGCCTTAAATTAAAGACTAGAACTTGAAAAGTGACAAGGTCACCTTACATTTAGATTAAGTTAAAGCTTAGATTAGTGATTAAAACTGACAAAAATTAAACTGAAGTCACTTTACTAGTTACAACTAAGGTGGCCTAGCCACCGCATATTTACTCTTTAATATGAAATGTTTGTAGATATAAATATTATCATACTATTGATGATTTTACTTTAATATTACAAAGAAAAATTGCCCCAAACCCCAGTATTTGTAGTTAGGTTTTCAGTAGGGAGCGAAAAGAATGGGCCACTGTATCAGCAGCATTATGATCTTGGGTGATGTAGGCCCAAACTGCCTCCGACGTCCAGGTGCCATGACTTTGGATATCCTGCATAGGTACATTGAGATTGAACGCCAGGGTGGCACCTGAACGACGGAGGGAGTGAAAGGTGAAGCCATGATGAGTAAGTTGCAGGGCTTTGAGCACCTTAGCCAAAAATTTTCTCAGTCTGGTATCTGTCAGAGGCACCCATTTGTGGTAACATTTGACTTGAAACAGAGGTGAGTTGTTCGAACCAGGATATGATGACAATAGCTTTTTGACGGCTGATACTGGGCACAAGGGGGATTTGCCCAGTGAAGGAACTTTGATGATCTTAACTTTATCTCTATTCTGCAGTGTTTTCGACCACTTTACTATAATGTGCATGCCAGGGGCAGCAAATATTAAGTCTGCTCTAGATAAATGTTTTAAGTGGTATATGCGACAATGGAGTGAGGGACCAGATTGGAAATCCGCAGGAAACTAAAAAAGGCAAGCAGTATGGCTGCTTTGCATATGTGACCCATATGCATTCTGTCACATTGCAGGGCAATTGCTTGAAGAGTATCAATATCAATGATGGGCTTAATAGAGGGGTTAAGAGGTCTATGCCTCATGATTGCTTTATTATAGAGCTTAATCCTTGGATCCATGAAGCTGGAGACATCTAGGCCATGCAAAGATAAGGAGGTTTTGACTGCTGACAGGTGGTTTGCCAGACCTGAAAAGCTGACTTTATTAAATGTAAGGAACTCTAAGAAAGTAAGAATTTGCAATGGAGATATATGTTTTATGTCAATGGTAGCAAAGGAGCAAAATGAGAGAAAAATTCTAAATTTGGAATCATAGCTTCTGGAAGTGGAGTCTGCCAGGGCCAATTTGAGTCTGTTGGTGGCTCTGTGTTTTAGGACTGCGGTTGGAGATGGATCTGTGGAGATTAAATAGACCAATTTATAGTTAGTACATCATTGGATGGTTTTGCCCACGTATGGTGAGGCATCAAATTGAAAAATTTATTTCTAAAGTACTCAGAAATGGTCCACCTTGATAAACTATCAGCAATTTCATTTTTAACCCCCATTATGTGTACTGTTTTTAAAAATATGTCAAACTGGGCAGCAGTCATGAATATATTGCGAGCAATGGCTGCTAGTGTGAGATCTCGAGTTTTGCCAGAGTTTAGTACCATGACTACAGCCTGGTTATCACATGCAATTCTAATCGCCTTTCCACTCCAACTAGCACCCCATACCCGAATGGCTACCAAAATGTTTAACATTTCAAGATGAACTATTGACAGATTCTCGTACCCCAGGGGAATTGGGATAGTATATACCTGGGTGCCCCATCTGGCCCCCAGTCCCTGTAATGAGGCGTCTAATTCAATTTCTTCACTAATGGAATAATGGGAGATAAAAGCTTTACCATTGAACTTAGGAATAAATTCCAAAAACCAGTTTAAATCTCTTCTGAAGTCAACTGTAAGTGAAATTTTTGACAATTTATCTGCACTTCTAAGTACATCCAGCATTCTATTGAGAAAAGGTCGTGAAATTCTAACACATTTCGTAATATATAGTAATTTGCCTAGCAAGGACTGCAATTGTCTTTTGGTGCACTCTTCCCTATTAGCCCATGAATTACATTCTTTTAAAATCTGGAGGTATGGACACTGTGAATTGTTCAGTGTCTATGTCAACCCCTAGGCATGTGACCCTTGTTGCAGGTTGGACTACTTTCTTTTCACTGATGTCAAAACCTAGTTCTAGGAGGAGAGCTCTTAGAGTTTGAAAAGACTCATTTGATTTACTAATTACTGAGTGCCCAATGATATCATCTATATAATTTGTTACAGAAAAGCCCTTCCGGGCCATAATAAAGCGTACTGCATCGCTGAGGCGCTGAAACAGGGCCGAACCATGTTTAAATCCGAAAGGTAAACAACTGTCAATATATAGGCCATTTAGTCTTAAGCCTAAGAGATTGTAATCTTTTGGATCTAGTTTGACATGCCTAAAAGCTCTGCTAAGGTCAATTTTGTATAAGTGGCAACCTTTGCCCAATTCTTTGACTTTGCTGGTGATATTGTCTATGGTGGGTAGTGTTAATAGAAAGGGGGTACCTAGGTATGTTTCAGACTGGACACCTGCATTGACCGAATAGCCATGAGGGAAGCTAAGGTCTACAATTACTCTTCTGTGTGCTCCTCCAGGCTTATCCCGAGTTAGAAATGGTGAGACATGCAATGTATCAATTGGGGCTTCTTGAAAGGGGCCTAATATTGCACCAAATTCCTTCTCCTCATCTAAATAAGATTGTACATCTTGCCAGTACTGGTTAGCCGAGCTATGATTACTGTCAACACTATTCAAAGGAGTACTGTAGTTAAAATCCAGAGGGAAGCCATATCTTAATAATAATACTAACTGGGAGTCCCAGTAATTAGTAAGATATTTCTGCCACACGTCTGGCTTCAATTGTGATTGGATTTGAACTTGAGTTTCCATATAGTTGTGAGTACCTGAAACTTTAACCCGTCTGTGTATATCAAAAATGTGCTCTTTGCTTTGCTTTTGAAGGTCAATTGGTGGCAAAGTAAGGTCACCTAAAGGTATGAAACCAAATTTTTCTTGTGTTTGGTTGTTCCACCTTGTAAATGTATAATTTTCTTTAGCAGAAGCAATTTGATTTCTATGACGAGGCCTAAAGCGTAATTCCAAGTCATACTTATCAGTAACACCACTGACGCTCGGATGACGCCGTCGTTTGTCATTTAATGAAAAACTTTGCAAGAAACTTGACTCACCTGCACAACCACTGGTAACTGCAGATTTGCTTGACGTTGTCAAGTTTTGACTTTTACTAGTATTTCCTTGCTGTGTATTTGACTGATTTTCTAAAACCAAACTGTCAAATGACGCATCCTTAAGTACAACTGCTACATTATTCTTATTCACATTCACGTTACTTTGTTTACATTCACTTGAAACATCTGAAGATTGAACACATTTGACATTTTCCGCGTAATGCAAGACACCACCAGTATTGTTATCAATACTATTCAATACATCAAACCTATTTCGTGTTGAAATACCATTCTCTGTTGACACCTTTGACACATATTTATTAACATGTGTTGTTTTGGGTAGACTGTGTGATGCTTGGGTTTCACTGACCCGATCAACAGTGTTGGCACGATGGTTGACAGAACTGTCGTGTATATGACCATTGACACGATTATGAATATTTTTGACATTTTTATTTCTCACAGTTACAGCTGACTGCCGAATTTTTTGACTAGCTACCCAAGCATACGACTTGTTGTTGAGTTTAGCCCAATCTAGACGCCAATTTGCACTGCCAATATTTTCTTTGTTAGTATTGACAACAACTCTTGTAGCATACATACATTGAGGAGTACATTTACTTTGTTTTGGCACTGCATTTCTGCAGTGCCTTACTCATTTTTTGTTTTTCTGCATTCCTTAAGGGGATGTGCCACATTTTTCCCTTGAGCATGACAATAGGAACAGATATGTAAGTATAATCTCCCCCCAGATTCGTGGTCACCTTTGTGTGAACAGGAGTTCTTTTGAAAGTATCTACATGGCATGGAATGATCTTTGTTTGCTGATTTTTTGTTACTTTGAGTGTTTTGATGTGAAGATGTGGACCTATGAGCATAAGCTCGCCTAACTCGATCGATTTTGTGGGTTTCATCCCATGTAATTCGACCCTCCTCCATCTTACACAACAACACCGCATGGGAGCCTTTGGCAGCTGCCCACCCAAAGTCATGGGAATACCACAATGATTTCTGAGAGGTATTCTAACATTTTATTCTTTGTACTCAGATCTTTCTCATCCCTTATAATAGTGGCAAATCCTGACACCCACTGACTTACAGTTAATGTATCATAACTCACTCTATTTTTAGAACTACCCCCCAGTACATGGTTATGGGGCCAAGCTACTTCTTTCTTAACCCAGACAGTTTCTGAACCACCCCTTTGAGATTTGAACTTGCCTTTTTCAACACCTTGCAGCTCCTTGATCCGTGAGTCCACTTGTTCTTGTATGGATCTGGACTGTCGTAGACTGGCAAGTGTGGGCAGCAAAAGGTCCTGTTCTGGGGATTCTATGGCTGGTCTGGATCTTTCGCTGGCTGCTGGTGACCTCTGTGAAGATACACTGGAGATGTGGCTTCTGGCTGGCGACGATGATGTGGAACCCAGGGTTTCGATCCTGTCCTCCATCTGGGTCATACGACCACTGAGACTTTGCAATTCTTTTAATATCTGTTTATTAGTGTCCATTGGTGTGTCCTTGTCTTTTTCAACTTTACAATTTCTATTTATGGGTCTAGCGTGGTGACCCCCCCATTTTACACAGTCAAAAGTTTTGACCATTCTGGAAATATATAAGCAGAAACACTGCTTTGTATCGTGCTTGAGCTTGCCAAATTTGGATGACAAATAAGGCTAAAACTGCCAAATTTTTGAAATGAAATGTATACAGCCCTCAATGGAAGCTCCACAAAACAGAGCAAAGTCAAGCACGACTCAAAGCAGAGTCATAAAACTCCTCTTCAGCAGCATTCGCCCTGATGCAAAATGTCCAACAGGTACTTATTTACAATCAAGTCCAGTTAAAAACCATTTGTAAAGTGTTTAAAAGCACATAAAACTCTGTATAACATGACTATAACACCAGTTTCACAAATATTAAAAGTTTTTATCAGTTAAAATGGCGACTTGCCTCACTGAAAACTGGTTTTAAAGTGAGGCAGGAGGGAAAATTATGTAAAACAGCGGGAAAATAATGTGACAAAGGTCAAAGGTTATATAAACATGCTATAAGGTCGCTAACAAACAATGCTAGCCACTGACTAAGGTAGCACCTAAAGTGTTACCTCCCCAAAAAGACGAACCAATAGTATTCCAAGATTTTCTTTGGCTCAGTTCAAGTCAAAACTTGTTGTTTTTCAAGACCTTTGTTCATTAAGAAAGCTGACATCCGCCAAGGATCAACACTTCAAATCTTGCTTTTGAATGAAAAAATAAAAAAATCTATTAGAAATTCGCCAATTTGCAAAGAAACTCCAGCAATAACATATACTTCCTTGATTGAGGATAATAGTAGAACAGGAAAATTAAGAGAGTAAATTTTAAAAGTTTTTATTGACAGGAAAGATAAATATATACAGGCTGAGTTGGACAGACTAGGATTGCTCAGCAAGAGTTGTTTTATATTTATTATCCACTACTTTATGTAAATAAAATGGGTCAATATTCAACTAAAATGTGCGAGAAAACTGTTGTATAGATCTAATTTATCTGCAGCATAGGGAACAAGTAAAAATTTTAACTTAAAAATATCTGCTACATATATGTATACATTTCAAACAAACATTAGAAAGACGTACAAAAGCAGGGTAAAGTATGTGTGTATACAATCATCATCTAGATCTTGCTTCAGATCTGAGCCAGGTTTAGACATTACCTTCTGTAAAAAAATATGATCCATATTCTGAAGCATAGTTTTGAGTTATTGACAGACAGACAGACAGACAGACTTGCACTCGCCCGTCCCCTTTAGGCGATCACCTTAGCAAGATTATATTTAAACAAATTTAAAGTTATTTTGAAATACATGAAGGTAAAATTAATATATATATATACTGCCATAGCACATAAGCTGTCATTATGACAGAATGATAAAGTATGATTAATGATCATCAACCAGTGACCACATAAATAACCACACACACTATCAGTAGGGGTTGACACCGGCCATTCAGTAGTAAGTCACTTGATAAAGTCACAGTTCATCAATTGAGAATTGTTTGTTTGTGGAATAGAAACATGAAAATGACGTATTAATGCTTATTATTCAATATCATTGTGACTGTCAACAATAGGACCCTATTTCCCATTTTTTAAAATGTGTCTTCAGATTTTTACTTGTGTGGGAAAAACATGTGTCTAATAATATAACTCATTCACAGACGCAGTCAAATATCATCTGATTTATCAGGGAGATATATACACACACAGTGTATACTGAAAATAGCCCTTTCTCACAATCATAAAATATCCTTCAAAAAATTCCTTTATCTAGACATTGAACTGGATCATATCATCTGTTCTTTGTGTAATTATCAATATATTATGAAAATTTCATCGAAATCTATCTATAACATTTTGAGTTTTTTCGCAAACCGATAAACAAACACTACCACAAACAAATCAGTTTTGGCAGATTTAATAACAATTATGTCAAGTCATTTTTGGTTTATTTCCAGAATTCATACCAAGTATGCGAGGGATTTGTTTTTTATTAAAAATGATACCTGGATAAGGATGCTGAAATATTCCATGCAGAGAAGAAAAACCCTCGGAGACTACATATTTCTGTCAAGACACAACACCTTCAAAATTGCTTATGGGTGTAATCCTTTAAAAATACTGGCTCCAGAATCCTGGTAATCTGAATCATCAATTAGCCTGATCAACATATTTCAAGAACATTATATCAAAGATCTTCCCATATGAATAATATTTACAAAAATGAAAGGTTACTTGATATGCAAAAAAAATGTAATAATTTAAAATTCTGAAAGGTTTATCGTTTGGATTTGCAAGAAAATATAGTAATGTGACAATTATACTGTTTGGTATTTCCAAACTATTACTGGATCAAATACACAATAATGATACAAGAAACATTTACTGACAAATACAATAATTTATGATTCAGTACAACATGTATTTGACCTAAGTCCCGGGGCATACACGTAAGATATTATTTAATGTATTCCTGGCACCCTTTATCATGGATAATTAGCACTGAAAATGCAATTAGAAGTGCCATTTTTGCAAATATTTCATTTATCATGTTAGCTACGACCATGTAATATACATCAGCAGACACGTAATGATTATTTTGGTTGTCTTAAAACCTATTAAATTAACAATGGATGCATTTGATTGTTTGATTTATTTGGGTTTAACATGCACTTTCAACACATTGAAAAGGTTACATCACGACAGGTAGGTTTGAGGTCAGAGGAAACTAGTACATACTAGTTACTTTGCAAAAGTATACTACTCATTTTTTTTGCTTCTTCGTGAGTTTGTTACTTTGCAAACTTTTGGAAAGTATGTTACTCCGTCTGTTGGCTTCTTTGTTTATTTACAGCCTAACTTCAAAATTACTGCACAGATGGTTATGAAATTTCTAGGAAGCATCAGAACTGTTACAAGGAAGAACTGATTCAAATTGTAGGCCTCATTGGGTCATTATCCTTGATTCTGGAGTGTTTTTGTACTAAAATCATTGAAATCGTCTGTTATTGTCCATGAGACCTAATGAGAGCATGGGTGAATTGAGATCATTCAGTTAATGCCCAGCAGATCAGTGGTCCCCAAACAGCCTGAGTAACATTTTGCAAACTATGGACTCGCCTCTGAATGTTTTTGTTTGTTTACAACATAACTCAAAAACTACTGCACTGTACTGTATGGATCGTAATGAAACTTTCAGGGAGAGACAGAACAATTGTGACAAGGAAGAACTTATTCCAATTTGCATATGATCGGATCAATAATCTGGATACTGGAGCACTTTCTAGTAAAGCCTCTCTTACATCCCACCGTACGTGCACGTACGTCCTGGTTACAGAGAAAAATCGCCTAATTTGCAAGGGACACTTAAGCTACAAGTGAGATTTTATGACAGAATATCAAGGTCGCAGAGGCCCCGCAATGAAAATTGGTATGCACATTTTCTCTGTGTGCACCCAGTGTGTTCTTTGATATTCAAGTAGTGACACTATTGATTAACGAATTTACGTTGTTTGCAAGTGCAAATCTCTGCTACCAAACTACCAGGCCATGCTCGTATATTTCAGCAATATTTACAGCACACTTACGTGTATACACACACGATGGGATGTAAAGCCAGAAAAATCGGCTGATTTGCGAGGGACCCTCAAGGCACACTTGCGACTTGCGACTCAAGTGTGCCTTGCATGCATATAAACCTACTGTGCAACCTGTAGCTAGTCGCAGACTGTTCTTTGATCTTCAAGTTGTGACACTCTTGTTGGTAGAATACACCTTGTTTGCATGTGAAAATCCCTACTACCCCACTACCAGGTTAAGTTAATATTTTTCAACAATATTTGCAGCACACTTACGTGTATATAGACATACGATGGGATGTAAGAGTAGCTTAAGAGAAGCTTTAGATCCTTATTTCATGCTGTGTGCAAAAAATTGTGATGTCTGCACTCGGCTCTCCCCTCAGAGTACTCTTGTTTGTTTACAGAATAACTTCAAAAGTACTGCAAGGATGGTTTTAAAATTTTTGGAAAGCATCAGAACTGCAACAAGGAAGAACTGATTCAAATTGGACATGGTCAGGTCAATATCCTTGATTCTGCAGCAGAGTGAGTAATATACTGTGCAAAAATTTTGCGAAGTCTGCACTTGGCTCACCTCCCAGTGTTCTTGCTGGTCTGGGCCAGGATTCACAAAAGGTCTTAAGCAAAAAATTGTCATAACTTTACGAGAAAAGTCTTAACTGTGCAAGAATTTTGTCATAAAGTTAAGACTTTTTTTTGCTTAGACAAAATGGGATTCACAAAAGGTCTTAGAGAAAATTTTGTCTTAGATTTTGTCATAACTTTAAGACCACTGCAGGGCAGACTTAAGTCATTTTTAAAATATTCCATTGCATGTATTTACATTTTACCCTTTGTTATGAAAACAACATATATACTATGGGGATCTATACTTCCTGTAGAAGTACTTTCTGTGGATTGTAATAGAAATTTACATCAGTTAATTACCTATAAATTTCCTCATTTTACCTTCTTGTGGTAAAAATATTGTCATAAAAATGGCTGACTCACAATAAAACACAAATATTACTATTTTTACATAATTTTACAAAAAAGAAGTAACAAATCTGTTTTATAATTTTAAAGAGAATATTTGGTGTATTTATCGATGAAAAATGTTTTTGTTTTACTAAAATTTGTTAATTTGAATTCAAAATAGTTAAGACTTTTTGCACAAATTTTGTCTCAGCTAAGATTTTGCTAAGCACTTTTTGTGAATCCCAATTTAAGAGAAATCTTAGCTAAGACAAAAGTCATAACTTTAAGATTTTTCTAAGCAAAAAAATTGCCTAAACTTAAGACCTTTTGTGAATCCCGGCCCAGGATTCTGCACTGAAAACTGGACAGGGCATCAGTACAGGGGCCGATTTCACAAAGGGACTTAAGTCCAGATTTAGGCTTAAATCTAAGACTTTGGTCTTAAATTTTGTCAAAAAACTGCTAAGTCTGTGGTCTTAGACTTAGCGGATTTCACAAAGCAGCTAAGTCCATGAAATTGCTAAGTCAGTGGACTTAACTTTTAAGTCTGGGAGGTAGTGGGCTTAAATTTTGTAAAGAGGACTTAAATATGGCCGCTATAAACTTTTCTTAACTTCAAAATTTGAAATGGCTGTAAATAAATTATAATTATGCAGAACACCTCACTAAAGTAGTGTTTGGGAAGTTTATATGTGCTAACAAGGTTTTCAATTTCAAAACAGCACTTATCCTTAGATAAAATACATTAAAAGAAGAATATGTGGCATCAATATTATATTTTGAATAGATACAAAAGGTCACATGAAACAGAAAACCACTGTGGTTATATGATAAGCCTGGACTTAGCTAAGTCACCTTTGTGAAATCCATTTTTCTAGCTAAGACCAAAGTCTTAGAGTTAAGTCCAAGACTTAGCCACAAAAGGGACTTAGTTTAAGTCCTTTAGTGAAATCGGCCCCTGGATACATTTCATCATTAATTTTTCTTGTTTTTGCTTGATAAATATTGACTCATTTTATTTATTATTTAAGCAAAATAGTGAATAATTTAAGTAAAACATTCCTCAATAGACATTTATGTAAAATATGTCACTCATGAATGGTATTATACTCTTGCTATGCACTCATATTGTCAACTCCGTTCATATTATGTTTTTGTATATGTTGCTTGTGAAGTTTTCCTATTAAACAATTATTATGTTCCAAATGTAAAGTAAAAGTATTAAACATACATAATTTTCTTTAAGCATTAACACTGATATAAAAAAATTACATTAGTACACATTTAGCCGGGGGATTACTGTATCAGTAGAAATTTAAGCATAAAAAAAATCACCGATTCTTCATTTTTAGGAAATTGACAAGAATTAATTTTGACTGATGGCTAGTTTCTACATGAGATATTTATACAGATTTAAAATTTCATCAGGAATATTTTCATTATCCGAACCCATTAGCTAAAAAAGCTAAACTTAATGTCTGGTGAAAATTTCAACTTATACAGTATTTTATGAAATAATCTTGTGCATAAAAAATCTGTCTATATAAAGATGCACTTCATTCACCATGTGACATCACCTGATTACATATATAAACATAGTAGCTTTGCTCTGCACTTACAGATACATGCAATTTCATGGGGTGGTAATATTCATATGATATGAAATAAAAATGCAAAATTGGGTTATAATGAGGGATAATTATGGCACTTACATCATGCTATATGCATCTGAATAAATGATGTGACTGAGTCAATAGGATAGAATTGAATGCCCACTAAACGGCTGCAGAAAGTGTAATGCTAATACTTGTGAGTTTTTTGATTAATGAATTTACTGTAAAATATTAAAAAAAACCTTTTTAATGCATTTCCTGCAATATTGCATTATTGCTTTGAAATTAATCTGAAACTTAGATAAGAATGTTAATTGCTCAGAGCTAGGTACAAATATTTTAGAATTTTCCTTTAATCAGAGATTACAAGTGATCATCCGAAAACTACTTGAGTTCTCGGGTTATATAATACCTTGAAACAAGCAAAGTTTAGTATGGCTGTACATTTGAGGTGTTTTACTTTGTTTCTGTGTTAAAATTGAAAAGGTAAGACAGACAGAAAAATGCCTGACTGTCGTGGGAATATGCTGGGCAATGCTTTTAATAAAATAAAAAGAATAGGGTAAAGAGGGTTGGGAAAGAAGGGAGGTAGCTGAATTTACCACAATGTCTTGTATTGTTCTACCTTGTCAAAAGTCTCATTACTGTCATATAAAGACAACAAACTATGTTGTTGGTGAAGTCAGTCAAACAGTTACTCAGCCTAATGTAGCATTTCAATTGTTTGAATGCATTTTATGGCAGAACTTTTTTCTTCTATAATTCCAAGGGTATACTTATACTTGGAGATTTAAATGCTGTTTTAACACAAATATTTTGAAAAACTTTTTCTGTTGGAAATGGTAGAAGTATTAATGGGTATCAAAGATCATTCCGTTTTCTGTCAAGTGTGATGTTGAAATAAACATCCTAACATATACTTGGCAAGTGTCACACAGGTAACATACACATCAAAGCAATAATACTGCCATGAATATAAGGGATTGTAGGAGATATGAATTGACAAACTGATGGTGTGTGATACTTTTGCAGGTAGTTAGGTTTATTGCTTCTTGTAGATAATATTTCTAAATACAAAAATAACTGTAATCCAGAAGGATTTTCGACCCAGGACGAATATGCTTGCATTGATCAAATAGACATGAATTACTCTCCTCTTTTTAATAGAGCTTTTCAAGAACAGGGACCATATTCTACTGCGATACTTAGATGATTTCTAACTTAGATATTAAGTATTACTTAGATTTCAAGTACGAAATTATGAAACTAAAAAAACCTAAGTGAAAAACCTTTCCTTACTTGGGTCTAAGGTCACCTTATCTAAGTATTGTTATAGAATACGGCCACTACATTTCTAGAGATCACTTTATTCTTCATTTTTTTTTAAGTCTCTGGACCTGCATGAATTATACACTACTCCATGCACTGCCTGGGGCCGATTTCACTAAAGGACTTAAACTAAGTCCCTTTATTGGCTAAGTCAGGAACTTAAATCTAAGACTTTGGTCTTAGCTAGGTCTGGGACTTAAAATGGATTTCACAAAGGTGACTTAGCCAAGTCCAAACTTATCAAATAACCACAGTGGTTTCCTGTGTCATGTGACTTTATATATCTATTCCAAATATAATATTGGTGATATATATCCTTCATTTGATGTATTGTAATTAAGGATAAGGGCTGTTTTGAAATGGAAAACCTTGTTGCCACATATAAACTTCCCAAAGACTACTTTAGTGAGGTGTTCAGTGTAATTATACTTTAGTTACAGCCATTTCAAATTTTGAAGTGGAGAAAAGTTTATGGCGGCCATATTTAAGTCCTCTTTACAAAATTTAAGCCCACTACCTCCCAGACTTAAAGTTAAGTCCACTGACTTAGCAATTTCATGGACTTAGCTGCTTTGTGAAATCCGCTAAGTGTAAGACCACAGACTTAACATTCTGTTGACAAAATTTAAGACCAAAGTCTTAAATTTAAGTCTAAATCTGGACTTAAGTCCCTTTGTGAAATCGGCCCCTGTGTTTCTGATAGCTTTGCATCTCGTGAATGTACACTGAAACATATTCTGGCCTTGTTACTGACATATATGTAGTGTATATGGATTATTCAGCACAAAGTTTGCTCAAACTTAGCATTCTGTATTGACTTGTTCTTATGTTATATTCCAAGCCAAATACGGCTGGTTAGATGTTTTAAAATCAATACACAATATGTAAGGTCAATTATATATTTCAATATGTTGAGATAAATTTAAGCATTAGTTCTCTTCAACTACATAAAAACCTCACTGGAAATGTTAGATATTGGTGGCCCATGACCCTTCCAAAGTGTGGGGAATTTAGATCTTCTTCAATATTATCAGGGTTAATTACAGGTCCATTAAGAATGTGAGCAGTTTCACCCAGACTAGCTTATAAGGAGGGTGGATAATTCTCGCTCTTGTTGTGAAGGTGACACTCTTATATTAACCCGACCTAAAGACATAAAGTGAGTAAGTAATGAATGCAGGGAAAACTACTAACCTGGGTGTTAAGTAGGGAAAACCCCACAATGCATAACTTCACCCATTGTATTTATACAGTACAGATTTTGGCAGGTATGTGGAAGAGGGGCCAGTTAGAAATTGCTATTTAATATGGGAATTAATTTGTGTCAAGTGTAGAGAACACCTTACAAATATCTGGTTTTTACAAGGTGTAATTACATCTAGCTGATTCTTACAGCCTGACATGTGCATTGAGCATTTCAACGGCTGGTTTTGTAAAGTGCCAGATCTCACATGGAGTGGTAAGAAAAGAAGGTTTCAGGTTCTAATGGCCTTTAAGAAGAGAACTGGTAAGCTTTTGGTGTGTCACCACATACAAATGATGCTGGTGTTTTGTGATAGAGCTGTGGGTGACTATTAGTGTAGATAGAATTAATATGCTATTTAATGATCTGTATCTGTCATGGAAATAAAGACTGCAAGTACATTAAATTGGTTTAATTGGTGAAAAGAACCTGTTTAGTTTAGGCTTTGTGCTGATATGCTATTCGTCCACTGTATGATATCCTTTGATAAAATGAGATATCACACAAATCACTGACAAAAGTATGTCTCTCTACATTAATAAAATTAAATATAAAAATTGAAAATAATTGATGATGAATATGATGCTTGTATAGTGTACCCCTGGTTGATACTAGAACCCTTTAACAGTCTGTTATTAAACACACCCGATATATTTAATATATATACCTAAAACCCTTTTCAGACAGTTCTGTGCAGTTATAAAAACATTTAAAAATCCTCTATGCGCTGGAAACTTGGTCGGTGCTGTGGGGAATGCAGCTGCCTAAATATATACCCCGACTGATGCACACCTTTTTGGACAAGTTAAACATTTAACCGTGATAACTACACAATAATAACAAAGTTTTTATGACTTTTGAACCACATTGATAGCTGTTATAATATTCCACCTCTTTGTTAAGTTACTCTGCCTATATTCTATTTTGGCAACATGCTACTGCTCCAGTATTTTTTAGTCAAATATTTACAAATATTGTCAACAGATTATGTTGAATTAGACCAAAAAGTTTTGAAACCATACTGTTGTTGTTGTTGTTAAATACACAATATTCTGTGTGATGTAGGTTGGATAATAATAAAAGTGACCAAATATTACATCGCTATCATTGATGTTCATATCCATATATTTACAGGTATGTAACCTTACATCCTACCTCTACACCAAGGCATGTCCCTCTTAGTCTTAATATCCCCGGTTGTTAATAGCAATAATAGGGGATTTTGGAGGACTGTCAAAAATTGACCTACATGTAATCCCTAAAAGTAAGAATTGAAGGGGAGATTAAGTACTATAAATATACTATTACCATTGGAATTATGTGCAATGGGGAAAAGTACTGTATATCATGTATTGTGTGATTTTTGAATTGTAAATGTCAAGTTTTGTTTTTGTAAAATCACATGTTATCGCCCATCGAAATCAACAGGTACACAGTAGTGCTTTGAAGAAGGGGTACTTGGGTTAGTGGTACAAGAACTGTGCGGCTATTTAACAGTTGGTTACTTGGGTACTCAGGTACCTGTTGAGATCACTACTGAACTATCTACAAGTGTATTTTATCTTCGTATAATGATGCATCAACTTGTGGACTGATGGATTGTAAAAAAAAAAACGTTTTTACAATAGATTAAGTTAAAAACAGCCTACCTGGGCTCTTAATGGTTCATACTGTTCTTACTACTGCATTCTGGATTAAATTATCAACAAGATGAAGTGTGGGGACTTGGTCCTAGACTTTTAGCAATGTTGCCAGGTCAGTATTGAGACTGGATTCCAAACAAAAATCGTTGTTTTTAGATCAAAGTCCTATATATTCAGACTCACCTTTCCACCACCATAGATACCCTTCCTCTATATATGTCCTGGTCCCAGTTCTATCTCTTCATTAATCCATTTAGACAACCAACTGCCTCAGAGGATATATATCAATTTGGAGCTTTATAAATCTTTTTATAATTATGGATGTATTGTATTAAACAAGTTTTAAGAGCCCCTTTCCCACATGTTCAAAAGCACTATCTGCATAGGATTATCTATTTTAGGTTCATTTGAATAAAATGTTATTTATCATAATGTGAAAGAGGCAATAGTGCCAAGAGTTCAAGATTATGACTTCCGTTCCACAACCTTTGAACCACAATAGATATAGTCCTGTTTTTTACGTCTTCAAGAAAAATGCTCTTATTTTGGTTTAAGTGATTTTAATAATATATAATAATTAACTAAAACCATTGTATACTATTTTATACTCTATTATATGTGCTGTATAATTTTTATCTAATCCCTTGACATTGTCAACATATATTGTTTAAACATTTTATGTATACTGTTTAGTACATATTTAATGATGAATGTTCGAAAAATATTTGTATAGAGAGTATTTATCAAACATTGTTAAACACTGCAATGTAAACAAAATCCTTGGCAATGTTTAGTTGCCACAAACATAGGGTTTAAAAACATTTTGTAAACGTTTAAAACTTTTTAAAACGTTTGTAATGTTTATTGTGGTGAAAATAAAAGCTCAATTTTTAACGTAAGATTTCTTCGCCTTTTCTGCATACATTAACAGAAATGAGTGGAAGGTGGGAGGTTACCTTACTACTGAGCCTTTTAGCACACAAAAACTATAACCAAGTCTGTCCAGGTTTGTCCGAGCTGTCTCTCATAAACCGTAAGGTGGCCATATTGATTGGATATGTTGATGTGCAACGTCATGGTGTGGCCTTAATTTGACATTTGACCCTGCCATAGTGACTTTGAGTTTAAAAATCTTGTGCCGGACTATACCCCTGAAATTGTAAGGTATAGGAAGTTGATATTTGGTAGGGATATTGGTTAGGGGGTGTAGGTGTGTATCATCATGGTATGACTTTGATTTGACCTTTGACCTTGTTGTAGTGACCTTGAACTTAAAATCTTGTCTGGGCTATATCTTGGAAATTGTAAGGTCTAAGAAGTTGATATTGGTTGTGGGTGTAGGTGTGTAATATCATGGTGTGACCTTGATTTGATCTTTGACCTTGCTGTAGTGAGCTTGGTCTTTGAAATCTTTTATTCGCTACATCATGGAAACTGTAAGATGTAAAAGATTGATACTTGGTAGAGACATTGGTTGGGAGTGTAGATACGCAATGTCATTGCTTGACTGATATGACCTTTGACCTTGCATTAGTAACCTAGACATTAAAAATAAGGTGTAGTAGGTTGATACTTGCTATGGACATTAGTTGGAGGTTGTATGTGTGCGACATCATGTTGTTCTCTTGATTTGACCTTTGATCTTGGTGTAGTGACCTTGAGTTTAAAAATCTTGCTGGGCTATATCGCGGAAACCATAATTTGTGAGAATTTGATATTTGGTAGGAACATTGGTTAGAGGGTATAGGTGTGAGCAAAATCATGTCACAGTGTTTGCTTTGACAGTCTCCTGATCTTTGTACTGTATTTCTTCATCTATTTAGACCTAATAGTATTGAAAACCATTTTCCCAGGCTGTGGGGTAGGGGCATCCCCGATGCTATTTTTTGCAGTTTAAGAAGACTTTATCATATTGCATCATTCAAAGAACAAGTTAAAGCTTTTGAGGTATGTAGATACAAGAGTAGTCTTTACCATGTGATGTATGTAACGAATGTAGTATTGGTCATAAGTATCAGGCATCATATATTGTTATAGGACATTGTCCATATCTTGGAAAGACCTATCAGGTGCTGTTCACATTCCAATAGGCCTCTTTGGATGGGTTGATTATTTATTGGTTAGATTACAATTAACAAAGCAAAGACCGGTGTAACGCCATATTTTGCACTCATGTCATATTTTACACCATTTCATTGATCTTTTAGGGGGTGTAATATGTAACGCGATATTTTACACCCTTGCCATATATTACACTCTCATGCAATTTATGTGGGGTGTAAAATCTGGCACTACACCGGACCTAATTAGAGTGCCACCGGAACAATAGTAAGATCTTTGCAATCATTTTTGTACACCAGTCTTTTATGAAAAAAAATATAGCATAAACAACTAAACAATTTTTATTAATTTTAAACTAGAAATATGTCACATTAGGTGAATTTGGTAGGGGTAAAAATTTGTGATCTGAAGTGATCGGAAGTTGATCTGTACAAAGCGATCATATAATATTGTATACACCAAAAACAAAGTGCCACCAAAATATATAAATCGCTTCTAATCACTTCTGATCATAACTTTTCATCCAATCCGAATGTGCCCGATGACAATATCCCAGTTCCAATTCAAAGCCTTATTATAAGTCAAGGACAGGGACAGGGAAACTGGTAAACATAATCTGTTGTAGTTTATGCTGTTTCGCCTTAGAGTCTGCCTTGGCAGTGATTAAGCACTATTAACTACTGAATCGAGTAGAAACTGTCATAAGTGAAAAGATAACACATAGGACCAATAAGATCTTTTTTCTGGCTTCATAATACCTGGCATAACATTTGTATACACATCCTGATTAACGTGATTACGTGATTAAGAAGATTATCCTTACCACATGCTCCCGACTGTTAGGATTCACAAATATTGTTCATAACACCACATACAGAAAATTCTTTTGAATTTTTCTCTGGACTGCTATGACTAATTTCCTTACAGGACAAGACCACTCGGCTCCATTTTCACAGAAGATTGTACAAGATAAATGGTAAAACTCTGAAGATAAGTCACAACACCATTAAGATAAGTCAGCCAGTTAAGTTAGGTCGTAGTACCATAAAGATAGGTTGTAGCATGATAAAGATAAGTCATAGCATTATAAAGACAAGTTGCAGCACCATAAGAATAAATTATAGCATCATAAAGTCGTAGCACCATAACGACTAGTCATATCACCATAAAGATCAGTTAATAGCACCACAATAATAAGCCATAGCATCATTAAGTCGTAGTACCATAAGGATAAGTCATAGTACCATAAGGATAAGTCGTAGTACCATAAACACAGGTTGTAGCACCATTAAGATATGTTGTAGCACCATAGAGATAAATAAGAGTAAGTCGTAACTACCATAGAACCAAACTGAAAAGATTGATTCTGTCTAGTTGGGAAAAAAATACACATCCTGAAAGGTTTTTAAATATCATTAAAATGAAATCATTGATTACTCTCCTGACCTCTATGATCATAAAGCTGTATGACCAAAAAAATGACACTCTGGGCTGCAATATGGCTGGTCCTATGCTTTCCTCATTTCTGTATATAGTACTTGCTTTCCCCTTGACAACCTTGTCTTTAGGACTCCAAATGGAGACCCTATATATCTTGGTGGTACACACTGAAAGACAAGCCTCCCAGAATATCTGTCCCACCACCGACCGCCATCATCCATCCCTCCAGCGCATTTGTCTTATACACAGTTCCTGAAGCTTGTGAGAGGTATTTCATGCCATTAACAAGACTGAATGTGGTTTCGGTCTACTAGCGGGAGCCGCAAAGCCATCAGAGACACAACTAGTGCACCAAAGGGGTCACCAATTCCAGTACTAATGTAGCCCATTGCCGCTTAACTTCTGTGAACAGACAGATACTCATCACACTGCACCACAATTCATCAAAGTCCGGAGACAAAAAAATATGGAAAAAAGTGATTTCTAGAAGTGTGAACCTCACTAGAGCTTGCGCTTAACAAAGTTGTATGACCCCCCCCCCCAAAAAAAAAAAAAAAAAATAAATAAATAAATAAATAAAATTAAATTAAATTTAAAAAAAAAAGAAATAACACTCTGGACTGCAATATGTTGTGGATGTTAAATGTTTTAGAGTCATTACCCAGGCTAGTAAGGGTTTCCAGATCCCTCTCATTATCTTAAAGTGTCAGTGACCAGATATCCTGTATGTTGTTATAATATACCTGGGAGATTAAAATATGAAAAGATTCCCAGACACTTCACTGAGACCTTCATGCAACAACTTGTGTTTTTATAAATTATAATACCTATGTACATGTTAATATCTGAATTAAAGAATTAGAATTAAACTTGTGTTTAATTGCAAAACATGGTGTCAGAAGTGGGATAATTAGAGTAAGAAAAAAATATTTTAAAAAAGCCTCTAATTTCTGACTGGGATTATTAGAGTGAAAAAAGCCTCTAATTTCTGACTTGGATTATTGGAGTAAAAAATAAAGCTTCTAATTTCTGACAGAGACAATTGGAGTAAAAAAAAGCCTCTAATATCCTGCAAAAGAACCTATTGAAAGTGTGGATAGTGATTTATCTTGCAGAAACTTTTGTTTGCTTGTACTTGGATATAGTGCAATATGTCTGAACCAGAAACAGTGTCACAGGTAGTGAGTGTCCCATCAAACTTCCCAGTTCCATCACCAATGGACTGCAAAGGAGATCGGGCTGAAAACTGGAAATTTTTCAGGTCACAATGGGAGGACTTTGAGACTGCAACTGAGTTGAACAAGAAATCTGCTGCTATAAGGATTGCGACACTGAGATCTGTGATGGGGAAAGACTGTCTCAGGATTTACCATCACTTGGATATATCAGCAGAAGACAAGCAGGATGTGAAAAAATCACTTGATGCCTTAGAGTCACACTTCAAGCCAACAAAGAATGTGATTTATGACAGATATGTTTTTAACACATGTACACAGGGACCGGCAGAAGGGATAGATCAGTGTATGACAAGGCTGAGGCAGCTAGCCTCTAGTTGTGATTATGGCAATCTAACAGATGACATGCTGCGTGACAGATTAATCTTGGGCACCAAAGACAGTGCTGCAAGGGCCCGCATGTTCAGAGAAACTGATCTAACCTTAGCCAGAGCAATAGATATGTGTAGGATTGCGGAAATCTCACAGCATCAACTACAGCACATTGGTAGTAAGCAAGAAGAAGTCAATTTCACAAAGCAACACAAGCAACAGTCACGAAAACAGCAAAGACGGTCTCAACAGCCATCTCAGCACAAGAGATGCAAATATTGTGGACAGAGCCATACATTTGACAAGTCGAAGTGTCCTGCATTTGGGAAATTGTGCAAAGCCTGTGGCAAAAGAAATCATTTTGCTACAGTATGCAAACAGAAACAGCGTGTAGAGAAAGCAGTACACAGGATTGACCAGGATTCTGAAGATTCATCAAGCGAATCAATTTTCCATACAAATCAGTTTGTGGGAGCAGTCAAAACAAGAGGTAAGCAGCTTACAATACCTCTGAAGTTTTGGAAGACCAAGGATTCTGTGTCAAATAACAGGTCAAAAAGCCTAGTGTGTCAACTGGATACAGGCGCCACCTGCAATGTTCTGAATATTGAAGATTACAAGGCAGTAACTGGTGAATCAGATACAAATCTGAAAGAAAGCTCAGTTCATTTGAACTTCTATGATGGCTCATGGATGAAGCCACTGGGATATGCTACTCTTTACACTAGAATCAATGGCAAGAACTTTAAGCTTGGCTTCCAGATTGTAAACACCAGGGTCGCACAAAAACCCTTGTTATCAGCAAACACATGCCAGCGATTGAATTTGCTTTCAATCAATTCCGATGAAGTTGTCCACATGTCACAGGAAGTCACTACAGGACTGTCTAAAGAGGATATACTTGGCAGTTTTTCAGATGTGTTCCAGGGATTAGGGCAGTTTCCAGGTGAACATCACATTGAGCTTGATGAGACGATCACGCCAGTGCAGCATCAACCAAGAAGAGTTCCTGTTGCCCTTAGAGCAGAACTTAAGGAGAAAATCGACTCAATGGTGGCACAAAGAATCCTCAAGAAAGTGGTAGAGCCAACGCCATGGATTAACAGCATGGTTGTAGTTAAAAAGCCAGGGAAGCTACGACTCTGCATTGACCCAGTTGACCTGAACAAAGCGGTCAAACGTCCAAAATATCAGATGCCAACGATTGAGGAAATCCTGCCAAATCTAGAAAATGCTAAAGTGTTCTCTGTCCTAGACGCGAAGGATGGATTCTGTCACATCAAATTAGACGACGAAAGTAGCATGCTCACAACGTTTTGGACTCCATTCGGGAGATACCGATGGTTGCGTCTACCGTTTGGCTTGACCTCAGCCCCTGAAGTGTTTCAGTGTAAACAGCATGAAGTCTTAGAGGGCCTGCATGGAGTGGAAGTCATTGCAGATGACATCTTGGTATACGGTTGTGGCAAAACACAGGAAGAAGCTGTAAAAGACCACGATGCAAATCTGATTGAGCTGTTGAAACGAGCACAGAAGGTCAACTTAAAGCTAAACAAAAAGAAGCTAAAGCTGAAGATGACAGAAGTGTCCTACATGGGTCATCTCCTCACATCTACAGGGCTTAAACCAGACCCAGAGAAGATAAAAGCCGTGACTGAGATGAAGCGACCATCAAATGTGAAAGAAACTCAGTGTTTTCTTGGATTTGTAAACTATCTCGCCAAATTTGCACCACATCTCTCAGATGTGTCTGAACCTCTCCGACGTCTCACCGACAAGGACGCTGTTTGGGTCTGGCAAACACAGCAAGAGGAAGCTTTCCGGCGAGTGAAAGAGATTGTGACAGTACAGCCTGTTTTGAAATATTACAGCCTATCTGAGCCTGTCACACTGCAGAGTGATGCCAGCCAAAAAGGGTTAGGTGCCACATTATTGCAAAATGGCCAACCCATCGCATTTGCCTCCAGATCCTTGTCGAAAACAGAGCAGTCATACGCTCAAATTGAGAAAGAGTGTCTCGCTATAGTGTTTGGGTGCGAACGCTTTAAACAGTACTTGCTGGGAAGAGATTCCATACAAGTTGAGAGTGATCATAAACCTCTAGAAGTAATATTCAAGAAATCACTTCTATCAGCACCCAAGAGACTCCAAAGAATGCTCCTGAGGTTGCAGAAGTACAACTTGCAGGTGAAGTACAAACGAGGCAGTGAAATGTACATTGCAGATCTGTTATCTCGTGCATCAATCTCAGCAGCTGCGCCTTCAACTAGTGATTTTGAAGTATTTTGCACAGAACTGGAACAGATAAGTTATACAGAACATTTGAAAGTATCTGACACAAGGCTTGATCAGATTCAAATGTCAACATTGCAAGATAGTACACTACAATCTCTTAAAAGCACAATCCTGGCTGGATGGCCAAATGACAAGAATGAAATACCTGCATGCCTGAGAGAGTATTGGCCATACAGGGAAGAACTTAGTGTTCAAAATGGAATTTTGTTCAAGGCAAACCAGATTTTGATTCCAAAGGCAATGATCCCAGAAATGCTTTCCAGGATTCATTCTAGCCACTTAGGCATGGCTGCATGCACAAGAAAGGCCAAAGATGTCCTGTATTGGCCACACATGGCAACTGACATAAAAGAGCTGATTTCAAAGTGTGAAACATGTGTGGAAGTGGAAGAGAACAGAAGAAAAGAACCTCTTATGACACATGAAGTACCAGACAGAGCTTGGAGTAAGCTTGCACTGGACCTGTTCTCTCTGCAGGACAAAAATTATCTTGTTACTGTAGACTACTATTCCGATTACTGGGAGGTAGATGCTCTCCATTCTACTTCAACTGCAGCTGTCATCAAGAAGCTGAAGCCACATTTTGCAAGATGGGGAATTCCAAATGAAATTGTCACTGATAATGGGCCCCAGTTTATTAGTGACGAGTTTGCAAAGTTTGCCAAGGAATGGAATTTTTGCCACATCACCAGCTCACCGTATCACAGCCAATCCAATGGAAAAGCTGAATCAGCAGTAAAGATAGTAAAGACCTTAATAAAGAAAACCCAAAGAGCTGGAGATGATTTCTTTAAAGCACAACTAGATTGGCGCAACACACCTACCAGTGAAATGCAGAGTAGCCCTGTTCAACGCTTAATATCACGTAGGACTAGAACATTCCTACCTACATCAGAAAATCTGTTACGACCCCAGGTTGTGGAAAATGTTCCAGAAAAGATCAAACTGAAACGCCAAAAAGCCAAACTGTTCCATGACAAACATGCTCGACACCTACCAGAGCTAGAAATTGGGCAACCAGTCTATGTTAAGCCATTACCAAACTCAACTGGCCCATGGAAGAAAGGAGTGTGCACTGACAAACTCTCACCTAGATCTTATACTGTGACTGTTGATGATAAATCTTACAGAAGAAATAGGTTCCACCTACGAGAGAGAGAAAAGGAGGTTAAAGAAGATGTCAATCCTCAGACGACTGACAATCAAAGTGTTGTTACAACAGAAGACACACAGTATGACAGCAGATCAGAGATAGCAAGTGTACCAACAAGCTCACCCAGTAAAACAACAGAAATAAGAAGAAGTGGGAGAAACAAGAAGACCACTGAACATTACCAAGCTGGTTTCAATTAGACAATTGGCTAAATAAATAAATAAAATAGGTCAAAATTGGCATTGTAACTACAAGTGTCAGAATAATACACAGTTACAAGCTTTTGTAAAGGAAGGTAGTCTACCCTTACCTTTACCAATTTGGAAGTTTTTAAATTGTTTTAAAATTATATATAGCTGACATTTTATTCTTACTGATTCACAGTTTTGATATTCTTTTGTAAAAAAGGGAGGATGTTGTGGATGTTAAATGTTTTAGAGTCATTACCCAGGCTAGTAAGGGTTTCCAGATCCCTCTCATTATCTTAAAGTGTCAGTGACCAGATATCCTGTATGTTGTTATAATATACCTGGGAGATTAAAATATGAAAAGATTCCCAGACACTTCACTGAGACCTTCATGCAACAACTTGTGTTTTTATAAATTATAATACCTATGTACATGTTAATATCTGAATTAAAGAATTAGAATTAAACTTGTGTTTAATTGCAAAACACAATATGGCTGGTTCTATGCTTTCCTTACGTTCATTTCTGTATATAATATTTGCTTTCCCTTGACAGCCTGGTCTTTAGGACTCAAAATGGAGACCCTTTATATCTTGGTGCTACACATTGAAAGACGAGATTACCAGATTATCTATCCCACAACCGACCTTCACCTCCATCCTCCACACTTTACCCTTCCAGTGCATATGTGTTATGGACAGCTCGTGAAGCCTCTGAGAGGTATTTCTTACAATTCAAAAAATAGTAATGCAAAATGTTTTCCAAGTTGTGTTGAATGGCTACAAGGACCTGTTACCCAAATATGAAGCAGAAGCACAACCGAAAGAAGACTAGCCAGTACGGTTGTAGTTTGTGAGTCCAGAAAAGAAAGGTGGAAACTAGGTATTATTGGGGTTGCAAACTTCTTCTTAGTGACACTGAGGTATTACCTGTAACAAATGTTCTGTGTGTCAAAATAGGTTAGTGTTACATTTTAGTCATTATCCACACAAGAAAGAAACACAAAAAGTTTTCACTCTTAAAGTTATATTCAAATTTGCAATCTAATCATTATGTCAGTGCGATGACTGTATATACCTTTTCATGCTGTCTTTTGATAGTGTATTTTCAGGATATGTTTACAATGGTTAGAGACTTGTAAGCAAAAAAAAAATGCAATCATTCCTGTACATTTAACCTATGTCCTTTTGGAAAAACAGTGTATATTTTTTAAATATCTAAATGTGGCAGAAGTAATTACTATCATTTCAGATACAGAGTGGGAAAAATGTGTAATGTGATAGATGGAGACAACTGCTTTTGTTACAAAATAATCTTTCTCCTATTTTTATGAGTGAATATTTGATTATGTATCAATTAACTGAGTCTGGTTTTTAATTTTCCCTTCTATGATGTGGTGTAATTACATATTATTGTGACACAATGTCACCCTAGATTGATCTTTGAACCTTTCTTTTTATTTTTGTTTATTTTGTTGATAAAAAAGTCTTAAACCTCGGCCACACATTGACGTTGTTGGCACACTTTAAATTATGAAGCTGAACTGAATTGGCATCCCAACACTCAATTCTGGTGGACTGATTGATCAATTGTTTTATTAATTCTGATTTAGTGTCACTTTCAACACATGATGCAATTCATATCAAGGCCATCAAGGGAGTAGCTTTTGTGATGGGGGCAAGCAATACATGCTAATCAGTTTTCAGTGTTCTACAAGGTTGACAAGGCTTCTGGTGAGCCCAGATTTAGTGAAATATATATGTGCAATGATTTATTCTTGTAATAAAATTGCTCCCGGATGCATGCCTTGACATAGGTTTCCATCTTTCTTGTTTTGCATAGGGTCCTGGTTAGCCTTGCTTAAGACTTAAATTTGCATGATATAACATGCACACTGATATTTGGTATTCATAAAGTACCAATACATGTTAAGAGATAGAGCTGTATGCTGCTGTAAAACTCCGTACACATACAAGTACATTATAGAAACTGAAACTCCATTATCTGAACTGAAAAGTTTCCCTAACTGCAAAGAAACTTGATCTTCACCAAGGCTAGGTCCTGGTCCCATGTGCTGAAGTTGGAAAATGCTAGAAACACTTTAAATCTTGACCGACTAGTACCTTTTATTCCAGTCAATTCCATCAGCCACTATGATAGAGGCGTCTGAGGTGCAGTGGTTAACAATGTTGACAGTTAGTAACTACTCAGCTATAACTTCTATGGCTCTGGGTTCAAGACCAATCCATGATAAGAAGTAGGACTCACTGAATGATTCTATAAATATGACCTTAGCTGTACAAATCCCAAAAATGACCTTTAAACAATGGTGATAGGACATGTACAATATATTGCAATCAGTGTTGATTTTAAATTAAATCAACCGACCAAGTCTTAGTCAAAACAGGGATTTTGATAACATTGAGTATCCTGCTTTAATATGCCATGGAGACTCAATAATCAATTTCTCATTTTCTGAGAACTGAACAGACAGCATGCATCAAAAGATTAAGACTGTCCTTCGTTAATACTGATGGCCAACATCCAATAAAGATACCAATGGACGATGACCAATGCCAAAGTTTCCTCACATCTTATATTTAAAGGCCAATCTGTTATATGTGTACAAAGAAAACTTTATTGATCATAAATATTGAATCCAAAATTATCTTATTCCCTAAACAACTGTGATAGTTTTACCCGTATAAACAAAACTAACTACTAGAATAATTTGATAGCAAACATGCCTATATGTAGCAAAATATACATTTACTTTCATTTTGTGTTAATCTGTTGTTTGTTTGCCAACCACCGATGTTAGCCTTTTTTTGCCACATAGAGGGAAAATTGAATTTGTCATCCGTCAATAATTGTTCGGTGTAAGAAAGAATTCCTATGAAATCATTGAAAGGGATAAAAATGCCATTAGCCATTGGATATAAGTAGTTGATGCTGTTGAAACTCTTGCTTATCTGATATCTCTTATGTCTACTGACCAGTGGATTATATAACTGACTTAATTTTAAAACACTTAATATACTTCTCTAAGGTTTAACCTCTTATGTCTTGTGTGATTTTAACAATTATGTGGCCAATTAGTTTAATTTGAGGTTTGGAATATTTGGTTTCCTCAAAATATTAAGTTAAGCAATCTTTCTCTGTCAATTACACCGTAGGAAGTCGTAGGCTAACCTTGTTAGTCTCTCGGGTTTGTTTTTTAAAAAATATGTTCGGAAACTTCTTTGCAGTCCGCCTAACTGTACCAATGAACATTCCAAAGTATTCATAATTGATGTCCAAAAGTGTTTAAATTAATACTGCTTGTAGAGTTTGCTCTCTAGAATTTGGAAAATTTGTTATATTGTAACCATTGTAAAATAAAATGAGATCACGACCAATTTTAAACACAAAACTATTTTCATACAGTATCTTTATTGTAAACCAGAATCATTAATAGATTAGATTTTGACAAGCATGAAGTTTTGGAATCACCTTATTGTTTATTATTTATGCCTTAGACTACGACAGCATATCTATTAAAAGCTATAACATTCTTATTAGACGAAATCATGTTAAGATATATGCAAACAATTCTCCTGAAAGTACCTTTAATCGTATGGCAAATAGGGCCTTTGATAAGGCTTGTAAAATAGAAGGCTAGACGTCAAGATTAGAACTTAATAACCTGAAACCACATTTCCAGGGCCCCCAAAACATCAAGATACAGTACACAAATATGTGCATTGTTTACAAAAAATCATCAAAATAACACATTTTACATTCATAATTCAAATGCCTGTCAAATAGTGAAAATATAAATAGAGTGACACACACACGTTCAGAAAAGATATCATCTAATGATGACATGTTCCTTTTTCTAGTTGCCTTTATTTCTAAATTTCTTTCTACACTCTGCAGTTTTATTACAGAATACAATAGTATTCAAAATATGATATTCATCTAAATCATTTTAATTTCATAATATCGACCATTTTTTAGGCCACAGATATTATATTCCATTCACACTCTTCCAATATGCGGGTTGATACCTTGGTGTCAACTAGGTCATTCCCTGGGGAGGACCTTAACTTTAACATTTAGTATGCAGCACCATGCTGTTTGTAATCTGTCATTTCATTGGTCAGTGTACTTTTCCTGGCCTATTGAATTTCAACCCCTCTTCCATTTGCAACTTGCTCTTGGAAGGGGTAACACTGTAAAAATTTATTTATTTTTCTTCATATATTTAGTCGTCTGTACTTTTAGTTTTTACCAAGTGTTTTTATAGGGTTTTTAGTACGACTATATATGGAGAAAAAGAAATACAACTTGCGGTCAGCAAAGAGTAATAGTCTTGAAGTACCTGTAGAATTACAGATTTCAAACGATAACGACTTCATAACAAACTTGCTGGACTCTCAGACTTTGGCTATGTCTCAGCAAGAATCGCAAAACTCTTCGTCTGACAGTGACCTCGATTGTAGTGCCATTGTAAATGAAACTGACAGTGACGATGCGAGCAATCCCGTCCGTTCCTTTGATAGGTTTGAACCCGAAGCTTCCACCAGTTCTGCCCAACAAAATAATTCTCAGGATGTCCAGGCGTTAGTTAACCACCAGATTTTGTCTCAGTTAAGTACTATTTCAGATAGGTTGACAAAATTGGAGGGGAAACAACCCAAGAAAACATCTGATAAACAAAAAATTAAGGGCAGAAGCATTGGCAGCAAAGGGAAAAACACCATAAACGTACACAAAAATACTGAAAACAACCAGTATTCCCATGTGGCGCCTAGTACTTTACACAGTATTCCTCTTTGTACTGAGGGGTTACCTACGCTCCAACAAATACGGGCGAATGCACACATACAACAAGGGGTGGAGGATAGGCTTAAAGAGTTACAGCAACTCAACAAAACAGGTACAGTAGATTGTAAAAATAAATCACAACGAGGGGGTTCAGTAGAAGTTTTTGTAAAGAACAAAGTAAAGTGGCCACATGAGTACGTTTTGGCTGGGAATCAAAAAGAAAGGGTATCATACGATCAGTTGACCATGGGTCAATGGATGGCTGGCTTCTGCAGATCCATGAGAGATGAAGCTTGTCAAAACAATAAGGAAGCCATGCTTGAGTATCTCATTTCACTATTAGACGATTCCAACGGTTTCTCATGGTCTGCAGCTAAAGCCAGCCATGCCGTACTCCTTTGTTGTATGGAACAGGGAGAGATCCAGAACTTCACCCAAGTAGAAAAAATTGATCGTATTCGCAGGGCGCACGCACAGAGACATATTCCTTCAACTGCTTTCAATGGTACAAAAAAATACTTCCAAACGGAGTGGGGGAGGAAAGTCCATGATTTGTCAATATTTTAATTCAGGGACTTTTGTACATTCTACAACTCATGAAACCAAAGGCACTATTTACCGTCATGTTTGTGCACATTGTTATACAAAAAATGGCAAGTCACTTCCACATATGGAAAATGAATGTAGACAGAAAAACAAACTGTCAAAAAACGAGTAGCCTGGGCTGAGGAAAGGTCATTCCCCCTTACTTACAATTCTAGATATATTTGGAACAGTCATACTTCAAAACAGGAGTATCAATTCGAAAGAAATGTAACCAAATCTCAAGCTCTAGCTTGGTTTCACCATCAAAAAGCTTTTCAGACAATTAGGGAAGACCGTACCTACGCCCAGGCACTAAAAATTTCACTTTGCAACAACAAGTCCCATGCACCAATTCCAAATAAACTTGCTCGCATCGTCACTGCCGGTCGGACTAGTGCGAATGAAAAAACCGTTACCTCTTCCAAGGTTTGTATACACCAGGATGGCCACACCCCCCCTTCCTCTTACCCAGCTATCCAACGGGTAAAAAATGGGGTCACACCAAGGGTTTTTAAAAATGAACCTATAGTCCCGCTGTTTAACAGATTTCAGCCATTGCAAATGGAGGCAGAGGAAAATTCGAACCCTGTACCTCATCAGCTGGGGGATGGCAGGGTGGGATGTGGTCCAAAGCAAATGCACAAACATACAAGCCGACACATTGCACCATCCCTTCCCCACGACATTGGGTCAAAAAATGAACCACAACAAAATGCCATGCCTGATCTTGATTCAGTAGAATGTATGGAAAATATAGCTAATGCTCAAGTTCATATGGCGGAAAGTTTTGTAAATACACAACAAAGTGGTGTAAGGAATGTATCAGTAGCCCAACAGCCAAACAATAAAAATATATCCCAAAAATACTCAACACAGACACAGCATTCGGATGCTTTTCCTGGATGCCATACATTTCAATTAGCAAAGCATGATCAAAACATTGCTAGTACGGTTGCAGATACGGAGATTATTCCTTTATATGTTTGGCAGAATAGGCATAACAGCACTGATCGTCAGGCTTGTATTCAACAAAATGGTAACGACTTTGGATATATTCCTGTAAATAATTTGCACACATATAATGGTCCGGAAGTGCATTGGCACATTGTTCCAGATATTTTACAGGCACATCAAATAATTAGGCACACAGGGGTTCCAAATTTTTTAAATGCTCGAATACCTGTGGCCACTCAGCTTAATCCCGACAGTTGGGCAAAACATCTAACATCATATTGGGACCAACAATTGGTCGTCCTTATACGTTTCGGATTCCCTCTAGATTTTGACCGTAACTTTACGTTATTATCTTCATGTCAAAATCATGCGTCTGCAATCGAACATGTAGAACATGTAGATGCTTATATTGCAGACGAATTAAAATATGGGGCCATGTATGGACCTTTTTATCATTTACCATTTCCTGTTCATGTGTCACCTCTTATGACCAGAGAAAAACAGGATTCTACTAAAAGACGTACAATAATGGATCTAAGTTGGCCTAAAGGGGCTGCAGTTAATACTGCCATACATAAATTTCGTTATTTAGATACGTACTTCACTTTGCAATATCCATCTGTAGACCATATTATAGAAAAACTTAAACTGTTAGGTCCAGGATCCTTATTGTATAAAGTCGACATTAGCAGAGCATTTAGACATTTACGTATTGATCCGGGCGACATAGATCTGTTAGGTATACATCATAAAAACCTGTTTCTGGACGGATCTTTGCCGTTCGGATGTCGACTCGGATCCGGATTTTTTGAGCGGTGCTCCGATGCCATTAGATATATCATGAAACAAAATGGTCATAATGCACTCTTTAATTACATTGACGACCTCATATATGTCGGCTTACCCTCAAAAATACATGATTCGTACAAATTTTTGTTGTCTTTATTACAAGACCTTGGCCTAGAAATCAGTAAATCTAAACTGGTTGAGCCATCCACTCAAGTTGTATGCTTAGGTATTCTGGTAGATACGGTTAATAGAACCATATCCGTACCTCCGGATAAACTACAAGATATCAGACATATTTGTAAATCTTGGGTATACAGAAAGACCTGTACAAAAAACCAGTTTCAGTCCTTATTAGGCTCGTTACTGTATATTACCAAATGTATAAAACCTGCACGGTTTTTTTTGAACCGTATGTTGCAAATACTCAGGTCACAAGGTCAAAATAACAAATTTCATCTCACCAGTTCCTTCTATAAAGATCTTAACTGGTTTAATACTTTTCTTTTACAATACAATGGAGTTACATATTATGACACCAAACCTATTGACCATACCATACATTTAGATTCCTCTCTTCAAGGAATGGGTGGCGTTTGGGGTCAAATGGTCTATGCTCTTCCACTATCTGGGAAATTTCCAAACTTACACATAACACAGTTGGAAATGTTAAATGTAGTGGTTGCACTGAAAGTTTGGGCAAATGCATGGAAAAATAAGAAAATCCAAATAAATTGTGACAACCTTGCTGTTGTTGAAGTACTGAATTCAGGTAGAACTAGAGATGAATTCTTGGCTACTTGTAGTCGTAACATCTGGCTTCTCACCTCTATTTTTAACATTCAACTCCAAGTATCTCATGTTCCAGGAAAATATAACAGTATAGCAGATCTCTTGTCCAGATGGACAACTACATCTGACCCTGAGAGAAAATTAAAGCAATATTTACTCAATTTTATATGGGTAAACACACATGCTGATTTATTTGCCTTGAATTTTGATATATAATGTTATTCTTTCAGACACTTCTCCAGTGGCAGCCCAGCTGGCCACCTCTGCAGCACAACGACTAGCTGTGGCCTTTAGACCTGCCACCCAGCGCACATACATGCGTATGTTCAGGGACTTCTTGGGCTTCTTGGTGGCAGCTGGGCTGTCATATACAAAGGTTAGTCATCACATCCTACTCATGTTTATGGAATTTTTGGCTCAAAATGGTTTATCACAATCGAATATAGCCAATTATATGGCTGGCATTAGGGCTCAGTTCATTATTCATAATTTAGAAACCAATCCATTTCAACATGACCAGATACATTTGTTTCACAGGTCTTTGAAGATTAACAGACCCCTTAACCCAACTGCTCACCAGCTTATCACCACTGATATCTTGCACAAGATTATTCGCACCACAAGCTCGCTGGATTCCCCAGTAGTTTTCACTGCTTTATATTTATTGGCTTTTTATTCCTTCATGCGTATTTCCAATATGCTACCACACACCATTAGTTCTTTCGACCCTTCAAGACAATTGGCCAGAGGAGATATCATTTTCTCAGAACTTGGGGCTACCATTGTAGTTAAATGGTCGAAAACCATTCAGAACAGAAAAGACATACACACCATTGCCATTCCATCACTGGGTAGATCACCATTGTGTCCCTCTCGAGCTTTACAAGCCCTCCTGGCAGTTGCACCTGCACATAATAACTCTCCACTGTTTACTTGCTCCACGAAACGTGGTGTAGTGCCTCTTACTGATTCTGTAGCCAGAAAACACCTTAAACAAGTGTCCCAGCTTTTGGGTCTTCACCCACACTTAAAATTTCATGACTTTAGGCAATCTGGGGCCACTTGGGCCTTTCACCAAGGTGTCCCCCTTCACCATATCATGCACCATGGCACTTGGCAGTCTGACAGTGTCTGGAAATATATTAAATCTACACCCCAAGCTACTTCTCCTGTGGCTTCAGCTTTCCAACGAGCCCTACTTATATAGGCTTGGCTGTTTGGTGGACAATGTTTCATATTTCAAACCTTTTTAACACTCTTTTACATATATTTTACCTCTATGGCCAATTCTACTTCCTGTACATATATAAATTACGAGTATCAGGCGTATACTTGCATCGTACTCTTGTACTTTCCAGAAAATGTACAAAGTTTCTATTTGGTCTGTTTCATCTTTCTTTCTGCTATTTGGTCTATTGGCCCCGCTTTGCAATTGCAACTTATCCTTCTCCATCATATATGCTTAAGTTTGTCTTTCAATATTCTTTTGATCCAGTTGCAAACTTGGGTTGCAACTGCACTTTGTCTATTGTTCAAAATTTCGTTAGTGTACTTGATGACAGAAAATTTTGGTCAATTTGCAATTGCAGGGTGGGTCCCTCCTTACTTGCACTAGATGCATGCCTGTTAACAAGTACCCCTTCAACTGTAAATGTCATATAGTGGGTACTCATTGGCCTTGAGGTGAAATGTTACTAGTTGTTATGACGTTAAACAAATGGTTATTCATTGTATAGTATACATTGTAACTTTTTTGTAACAACTACAACTTTTAGTAGTAATAAAATATATATTAATCCCAATTGCTATCTTTTATTGCAATTGGTTGGTCCTCCCGGGGGAATGTGCGGGTTGATACCTTGGTGTCAACTAGGTCATTCCCTGGGGAGGACCTTAACTTTAACATTTAGTATGCAGCACCATGCTGTTTGTAATCTGTCATTTCATTGGTCAGTGTACTTTTCCTGGCCTATTGAATTTCAACCCCTCTTCCATTTGCAACTTGCTCTTGGAAGGGGTAACACTGTAAAAATTTATTTACCACTCCCAGCCCACCCTAGTTGGGCACAATGTTCATTTGTTTCTTGCCTTTAACATTGTTTTCTAGTTTCAGATGATATTGAGTGGCTGCAGATTCCTTGCCAAGATCTCACAGTCGTCTGACGGTGGATCAGGCCTTTGCTCCTTCTTTTGGAACTTTAGATCATGGACACAATAGTTTGGGTTGAGTTTCCATACCCAGTGTTGCCTTCATGAGGCTAAGTCTTGTAGTTGGTTCCTCTTCCATCAGTAACTTGCAAATATTTACATTATAATTACTATAACAACTGTTTTATGATGATATTTTTATATAGTAGCTGGCACATGATAGCAGCATTTATTAATTACCTCTAAGTATTATAATACAAACCAGTGAGCTGCTACACTAATAGATGGTACACCAACAGTATTTATATCAAATTATCACTGGTGTATTACGACCTATAATGTGTATAGTATATATAATAACTGTTAATGCAGGTTATGTATCGCTATTAATACCTGCTATGTATATTATTCCTATCATGTTGTATTGGCATAAAGCCTTTGTGTGTTTTTATTGTCTTCTGATGCTCATGGTGATACAAAGCTTAGATACAAGCCTTAGCATCTACTTATCTCCTATTTTAAGTGTATCATAGAAACACGCCTGTTTGACCTGGAGTGATCATAAATTACCACATATTTTAAATCATGATCAGCTGATCTGCTCCCACTTGGGGACCTTGCAATGTAACTTGGTACAAGCATTTTCTGCTTACCACATATACATCTTCATGGAAATCTGGGCAGTTTACAGTTTACTGCTTTTATCGCATGCACTGCATAGCCTGCTTATATCAAACAGCTTGTCTGACCAGTAGTTTCAACAGTAAATCTGCCACTTTCCCTGCACAGCTTCTTGCCGCCCTCGCTGGCGTTGCAGTTAGAGGCCCCTGTGAGGTCGGACATATCATGTGTATTATTTTAAACTTTTGCACTATTGCGGTTTCCCCCTCTTATTCTTGTCAATTTTTAACCTGATATTTTTAACAAGGGGTTTCTGGTCCTGTTGGCCTAATACTGCTTGGTCTTCATGTCCGGACACACCACAGGCGTCGTTTGAATTTAGACTGTCACTTTTATAGCCTAATCTCAATGGTTTCAAACCTTTTTGTCACTTTTATAGCCTTATCTCAATGGTGGACAATGTTTCATATTTCAAACCTTTTTAACACTCTTTTACATATATTTTACCTCTATGGCCAATTCTACTTCCTGTACATATATAAATTACGAGTATCAGGCGTATACTTGCATCGTACTCTTGTACTTTCCAGAAAATGTACAAAGTTTCTATTTGGTCTGTTTCATCTTTCTTTCTGCTATTTGGTCTACTTATCCTTCTCCATCATATATGCTTAAGTTTGTCTTTCAATATTCTTTTGATCCAGTTGCAAACTTGGGTTGCAACTGCACTTTGTCTATTGTTCAAAATTTCGTTAGTGTACTTGATGACAGAAAATTTTGGTCAATTTGCAATTGCAGGGTGGGTCTCTCCTTACTTGCACTAGATGCATGCCTGTTAACAAGTACCCCTTCAACTGTAAATGTCATATAGTGGGTACTCATTGGCCTTGAGGTGAAATGTTACTAGTTGTTATGACGTTAAACAAATGGTTATTCATTGTATAGTATACATTGTAACTTTTTTGTAACAACTACAACTTTTAGTAGTAATAAAATATATATTAATCCCAATTGCTATCTTTTATTGCAATTGGTTGGTCCTCCCGGGGGAATGAGACTCCCTGATGTATCTCCCTCCATTAGAAAATGTGATTTTATAATCTGGGGACGGTGTGGCATAAGGTTAGCCTTGCATTAGGCTAAATTTGAAGCCATGTCCTTTTTTTAAACATTTGGCATTTATGGGCATTCCATTACATAAGATATTAACTCACTGGACAGTGTCTTACGTTCTATTTATGCTGTCTGATACAATCGTATATAGACATATTTGAATAATGGTTCTTGACCGTGTCCTTGTAGTAACATAAGTTGACCATGTAGGTTGGTAAAACACATTTACACTCAAGCCACCCAGTAAAGCAAAACTGCCCCTACCACACTCCCTTCATCCATCCAGTGTGTCACCAGAAAAGTTTTACCAGAAGAAGACTGAAGTTATATAAGTGTGCTTTACAAAATTTTCTTGTGCTATTCATTTTTGAAGGGGCGATGGTACATTCTTTACTTGAAATCAACATCCTAAAATTGGCTAATAACAAAGCCAAAAGGGGTTCGGTCTACTAGCGCAAGCTGGAAAGCCATCAGGGACAAGAGTAGTGCACTCAGACAGCCATCCAAGTACTAACATAGCCCATTGCTGCTTAACTTCAGTGATGAGACAGGTACTCATCACACTGCGTCACAATTCATGAAAGTCCACAGATAAAAAATGAAAAAAATTGATCTCTAGAAGTGCGAGCCAACACACAACTTACAAAGCTTTATCTTTTGTATTAGTGATCATAACTGGCTAGATGTTGACGTGATTATTACATTATGCTCTGAGGCATGACAAGCCAATCAGTACATATTTCATTTGGTTATGTAACAAAGACAAAAAGTACTTTAATAAAACGTATATCATGTTTCCTCCTTCGGGGTTTGTTTTTTTGTGATTTGATAGTAATGTTTTAAAAAACCAAAATCATTAAATTACATTATCAAGCAACAACAACTAATTGAAAAAAAAATACATCATGTTCTACAAAGTATTAAAAATAAACAACCATGTTAAATGAAATGTAATTTTCACTCCATGATAGATATTGTTTCCCTGTTACTGTAATAAGCATGTATATTTTTTTCTTTCTTATCTTTTGGAGTGCAAATTGACACAATAATTTCATGCTAATAGAAAGGCATTAATTACAGGAGACTGGTAGAAGTTCCCTGCTTTTTTGGCAAAGTCTATTTTCTGTCCAGGGATTTGCAATTTGCACAGCATGATATAAGAAAAATACGCCCATATACCAGATGTAAAGAAAATAACATTATTAACTGCTTAAAACTTACTCTAATAATGTATATCCATCTCTAAACCCATATGTAATGTTCAATACAGACAAAAGCTAAGCTTGCTTTTGGTTGGGGAAACCCTTAATCTATTAAATTGAGGAGATTTTTACATGTGTAAGACATTTGATATATGTATCATAATGATACAGTGTAATCTAAATTCGTGTAAAAAATATGGTATTTATTTACTTTAAGATACTGTTTCCAAGTCAAAGACATTTGATTGTCTAAAACCCAATGACAGAGGCCTGACCAATGATTTAATGCATCCATATACCAAATTCTGCTGACAGATTTTATGATTAGAAAATGAAAGATATGAAAGGAAATATGGTAAATATTATAATACAACAACCTTTACCTCAGACAAGAAGGTTATGTTTTGAGGCATGTTCTTATGTCTTTCTGCCACTGTGGCCTAGTGACTAACACACTCCAGTAGGAACACAGAGGACGTGGGTTCAATCCCAGGTACAGGCAGATATATAGTGGCTTGGATGACCACTTAAATGGTAGTCTTTTGTCATTGGGTCCTATATCCAGTGGCAGGTTAAAAAAGCTCAAGGATGGTGATAAATGGTCATCCTTGAGCCTTTGTCTTTCTGTTAGGGGAATGTCAGTAATTTGAG
Organism: Sabellastarte sp. h YS-2021; assembly: GCA_964017235.1. Lineage (NCBI taxonomy): Eukaryota > Metazoa > Annelida > Polychaeta > Sabellida > Sabellidae > Sabellastarte > Sabellastarte sp. h YS-2021. The sequence goes on from OZ024927.1 coordinate 85,664,139, forward strand.
AGTTGGACTGTACTTGTACAGTCGGATGGGTCATATAGCGCTATGAGTCCGGCAGTGCATGGAGATATTACACTGAGTATAAATACACAATACAATTACTTCTAAAGTAATGAATGTATCTTATGTATTTATGTGGGTATGGCCTGAATAAAGTAAGTGATTAAATATTGGGAAAAATTTTGATTATATTCTGGATTTTAAAAAAATCCCCAGTTTTAAACAAACGTATTTTCAACGACTTTTGACATGGTCATGCTGTCCAATTATTAGGGTTAAAATTTAAAAAAAGCAATATTTGGTTAAAATACAATATGGGGATATACTCAATACATGGTTGTCTTGGCAGAGATTTGTGTTCTACAAGTACTTTCCAGGTAAGAGTGGTTTAAAGGGCCAATAGTGCAACTTCTACCTTGCATCAGAGCCCCAAAGTTACACAAAATCAATATATGCTTCTGGAACTTTTCAAAGATATGTAATTTTTTTCTGTTGTACTTAAGCAATCATCACTACTTTTCATAAACCTATCAGGCAGGACAATCGCCACAGTGGAACAGCCCTTTACAAATCTCATAAATCTGGTATGTGGATGTTTCAGTCATCGGTGTTGGTCAATGATGATTGGCTGCACCTGTTGGCTTTATGGAAACACGCACTAAATATATAATATGGGCATTTAGAGTTGTTGTCAGGTTCTTCTGTCCTCCCCATTTTCTTTTGTTACATAGAATTTAGTAATTATAAGCAGGTTGTAACTGGATACAGAGGGTGACATGCAGACACATACAGAAACTTGATGGCTGGCCTTCAATATTTCACCCAGATAATATCCACTGTCCCTGTTTCTCTTCATGCAGGTTGATATTTTATTTCCATGTCCATAATATAAATACACTCCTACTAATCTTCCATGGGCTCTAAAGCAAAAAACATAAAAATAACAGTGTTGATATTCACAAAAGGTGTCAAGCTCAAGTTGAGCCAAAATTCAGCTCAAGGTCATAGCTGTTTATATTAAACTTGAGCTGATTTTTGGCTCAATTTGAGTCTAACCCCTTTGTTGAATAGGGCCCTAGATCATCTGTTTTTAATAATGTGGCTGTAATAGTTGGAATTTAGAACTAGATAACAAGTAAACACATGTATAGATTTTGTTTTGGAATTAACTTTTTGCCATTTCAGCTAATGACCTTGGAAAGTGAAATTGAATTTCCTGGGACATAATAATCTGTATCATTTATTCGTTTTGGCCTAAAGAGAAAAAAAAATTAATTTCGGAAAATATCTTGAAAATTTAAAACTATTTAAAACATCTGGTAGCTAAATCTCCACTTATATACAGTTTGTTTTCATGCAAACAACTGGTTTTACTGTTTTTTCACAGATGCTCAATGCAAAATCTCATTTGTTTACTGTTACATGCATAATTGTGGCAGCCTTACAGTCAATACTATACTTTGCTTTCAGCAAAAACTAGAATCATAACATAGCTGACTACAATTAAAAACTGTGGTATGTGGTCCTGTTTAAAAGAATTGTGTGGATTAAGTCATTTACTAAAACCTAATACTGTAAATTTTTGGATAAAATTTTTGTAAGCAACAGTACAGTACATTATTGTGTTGTTTTTAATTTGCGTAAATATTTAGAAGCAGTTATATTTTAGTTGTACTGAGCAAAATTTAAAATTTTGGGCCCCTTGGTCTTACCATCCTAGCGTTGGGCAGTGTTAAGTGAGTTAGGAGTGTGTTTTATTCTCTATTAGGTGTATGCATTAGGTTTAATTTAATTATGTTAATGTATAGGGATCTAAGAGAGCTCAGGAGAGATGATTGAAGTTGTACATATTTGTATATCAGTCAGTATTATAGCCGTGCTGAGAGAACGAGAGTTGAAACGAGAATAAAAGATGAGATTTGGGCATGCTACTTTTACTAGTTTCTAACACGTTAGTTCATAAGATACGAGAGTAAAACGAGATTTAAGCAGAAGAAACAAATGCCCCACTAACGGGTCATTTGTTTCATCTGCTTAAATCACACCTCGTTTTACTCTTGTATCTTATGAACTAACGTGTTAGAAAGTAATAAAAGTAGTATGCCCCAAGAGAGCTCAGGAGAGATGTTTGATGTTGAACATATTTGTATATAATTGTATATTTACTTTGTATGAATTACTGTGTACATAGACTGAATATACTTGTATCATTTGAAAAAGAAGCGTGTTGTTATCGAAATTCTGCTCGAGATCAAATTAACCATATTGATAAAAAGATAGAGAAATAATTCATAGTTAAAATTTAACAGTAATATTACATTAAATGTAACAGTTTTAAGTTTTAATTTAACGGAATATAATATTCTGTATCTATATGCGCCTGTGCATGGCTAGGCATATTTTCTTGTTTGGTAATATTAGTTAGATATTTTCTTTCCAAGCAATTAACATTTGAAAACCCAGGGGTTTTAACCTTTGCTATCTAGTTTAACTCAGTTTATCTGCCGTGAAAAATGTTTTTCCTCTTTTGCAGATTTTCCGCCCTGTGTAACTCAAGTTCAAGTGTTTTTTCTCATTCTCTTATGATTTATCCTATATCTTACACAACCCTAAAGTTGCTTGTTATAAAATCAATATTTAGACTTATAATGTTGACATGTGTAAAATTACATTTTAAAAATCTGTCATATATGTTCCTAAAAGTCTAATTTCTTTTTGTATAGTAAACAGAAAACATTGATAAAAAGTTCAAAATACAATTAATACACCATCCTGCTTACACTTCTAAAGAATTGTTTGTATGTTACCTTAAAGCATATTTACTCAAAATAATTATTTTCTTATATACACTATATCGCTTGCAGAAAAATCTGTGATGGACCTAAATCCCCGATAAAAAAGTAGATCCTCTATATTTCCTTCTGTCATATGTTCTAGTTCATTATACCTAGTTCACATTATTTCTATACTAACCTCCCGAGCTACACATAAGCCAAATATATTCAACTTGTCGGGGCTCTTGTTTGTAGATTGATGCATTTCATATTTTTGTGGTATCCATAAGGTTTCATAAGTTTATGTAAGTCAGAATTCGTATTTAGGTAGGATTAGTTGCATAGTGGATCTTGAAAATGTTTGAAAGGCCTGCTGAACTAAAATATATACGCTGGAGTGGGGGGAGGGGTGATCAGAATGGCTACCCGATGTGACCCATTTTTAAACATGGCATACCAACATATGAAATCCAGTTATGGGGCAATAAGGAGAAGTTTGTGAACCCAAAATTCAAATATGAGTTATGACAACTTGGAACTGTTTGAACAGGCCTTTACATAATTCCATTTTATGATTATCCATTTTTGTCTCACACAAACAACATACCATATATTCTGAGGAGTATAATGGTCTTTAAAACATTAATAATCCCAACCCCCCGTGAAATATAGCCCCTCCTATATTATTAGCATATATTGAGCCTCAAAAAGATACTGGCGATGTCAGGACATCCATTTCTTCTGTGATGGGATCCTATCAAACTCCTATGCCCTCATTGAACCCTAACTGAGCACCCTGAACCTCGTTTCAGTAGTATCAGGTTTATGATATATCTCACACCTACCAAAGGTCCTCTGATGGAAAATGTCCCAAATTAAAATTTGATACTTATTAATTTCTTACTCTTGTTCAAGTAGTCTTTATTGTGTGTAAATCTTCCAGTGTCACTTCTGTGAAAGCTACAGTGACAGGCTGATATATTATCTAGCCTGGTATGAAGGCTGTGTTTGTTTAAACAAAAAAACATGCAAATATTTAGATGTAAATTATAATGTGAAGTAATTATGGTTTTATTTCAATAATTTTAAAAAATCTATACAGTGCCATATTGATATGGAGCATCGTGTAAGCTGCTGATTTGTCAAGATTAGATTATTTTGTGTTTTACATCACGTTCAACAGCCAAGGTCATATTGCGACATGTGATGGACAAGATTGGTCAAGATTCTGCACTGTAAACCACCGGGCATCGGCAAGTAACTACCAACTTTCCAACATGAAGCGCCCGGGCCGAGATTCGAACCAGTGACCTCAAAGGTGGAAGGGAATCGGCAAGTAGCTACCAACTTGGGCCACCACAACAGCATCTACCAGGGGAGAGAGAGCACTATGTATGTTGGTGGAAAGGCAAGTCTGAAAAGATGAGTATTCAGAAGCCATGCCCGTTTGGGACCTGGGGCCGGTTTCATGAAGCCTCCCTAAGATAAAGGTCACCTTAAATTTATGGAGTTCCCTCCTTTAAAAAACTCAGTTTTACAAAACCTCCTTCCTTAAAGGAGACCTCGAAATTTCAAAGAAACTTCCTTGAAATTCAAGGAAGAAAATGACCTACCTTAAATTTAAGGAAGTGTCCTTCAAAGAATGTTAAATAACTTAAATCGACATTTGCTCCCTCCTTAATTTTCAAGGAAGGAGTGTTACAGGAAGCTTCGTGAAACTGAATTTTAAGGTGGTCTTACCATAGGAATAAAATGACCTTCCTTTACTAAAGGAGGTCATTTCCAAAGGAGGCTTCTTGAAACCGGCTCCTGAGTTTAAGTGGAACTCTATTCTCTTTGAATGACACTGCAAACTACTAAACTCCAGCTGCAAAGTTGTTTGTATGGACACTATACACAATCTGGTGTCACATTTGAGTTAACTTGAATAATTCTGTGGAGACAGATAAGGAGGGTGATGATATTTCGAGTCTTAAATACTAACACTAAGATATACCTGTTTTGCAAACTTGAAAGTTGTCAATTTTACTGCAAATCTTTCTCCTTTATGCTTTGTTTTGGTAGACATTACCAGACTTATTGTAAAAATATTCATACCAAATATATGCCTTTTTTGTTGGATAATCTTATTTAAACTTATAAGATATTCCTGAAGAAGGAGTAGCCAACAGTAGTCAGGACCACAGGTTATGATAGTATTTACAGCTAAACAGCTATATATCACGTGTATGGGTCACAACTGTATAGATTTGTCTGTCTTCAGATTAAAAATGAAACTTAATAAGAGGATGCCTACCAGTAACCTTGTCGTTAAATGGTTGTTATATGATGAAAATAATACTGGACACAGAACTGAGCCTTGAAGATCACCATAAGGTATGTCTGCACATTTGAAAGTGTGGAGTCAATCTTTATGCAATAAAAGTGATTATTGGGGCGAGACTTGAACCCAAATGTTTGCAAAGTTTAACCATCGGTCCCAGTCTCGAATATTAAGATAATAAGTTATAAATTTTCAAGATGGCAAGGTGAGGTGTTAGTCATCCAGTCAACTTAAAATAAGCAGTCAAACAGAAGATCATAACTTGGGCCATCACCGATCTTATGAATGATGATATGTGAAATTTGGGCTCTAACATTTCCTTTGCTTTACTGAGGTCCCTTTAACCGGTATAGAAATACGCCCAATGATTGCTATGTGGTGGTGGCACTATTGTGTATCTAATAAAGGTTCACAAAGCTTCTGTGATCATTGTCAAAGATACATCCATATATAAAATGTGTAAACGTCGGCTCCTTTGAAACTGACATCTGAGAAGCAAATTAGTTGAAAGTAATGGCATTTATCATATTCAATGTTGGTTTAAGTTGCAATTGTAGACATCACCTGTTCACCTTTTTCGACAGAAAATTCTAAGTCATCATTTTTTATGTATGTGTCTTTTCAAGAATATTCTTCACTTTTTAAAGGAATATATTCATTGATGTGGATCAAAAGAAATCCACCTGCCATGACGGGTTATTTCTGTGATTTACAGAAAGCATTTGACAGTTTGGGTCAAACTTAACTGTTAACATTTGTAAACACGAATAAATTGCTGTGGACTGGTAGTCTTATAAGGCTTGTTAAAATCCACTAATGAAGATAAACCTAGCTTCTAACTCATCTATGCAGACAAAATAAGTCACTAATTTCATGAAACTAAAACAACTTATTTAAGAGAATTACAAATTATAACACTGACTTGTCTATCATTGTGTTATGATGGAATTTGTATTATTTATAAAATTTATGTATTTTACTATATTCATTTCCTTATGGTCAGCTTCTTATAATTTAGTCGTTGACTATTGTTTAATTTGGTTGTTTCTTGTGTCCTGTTTTGGGCCTGATGTCAGCTGTTGTTATCTATTTATGCACTCATTTGCTTGTAAATACGTCTTAGTTAATGTATTTAGAATATTAATTTGTGTAGGATAAGACCAAAGTGCACTTTAATTTTAACCTTACATATTCACTGACTTAAGATATAAATTTAAAATAATTGAAACAGAAGAAACTGAGTGGAGCAGTTCAATAAGTAGTCACAGAAAAGATATTTTAAATGCAATGTACAAAAACCCTCAAATTCTAACTCTTTAATCTTACAAAATTTGAAAATATCTAAATTGCCATGATTCTTCAATATGAAGATATTTCTACTTTAGATCTATTCAACATCAAGAGAGAATAAATTTATTCCTAATTCATCAATCAACCAATCAATCTAATCTAAAGGATTAGACAATGCCTGGGGACCTTCAGCCCAACCTAAATTCCTCCTCGAAAAGCCAAAATGTAAACAGAAAAGAACAGGGGAAAAGTCACTAACATTAGGAGTCTTATTTCATGTATAGGGGTTTTTAATTGGTTGTCTTTTCTCTAAAGATTTCACCAGTAACGGATACTATCTATCAATGCTGGTATCAGAAATAACACAATAATAGTAATAAATCAAATCCTTTTAAAATAAAGCAGTTATGCATGAAATTAGTTTAGTCCATTTTTCTTCACCAGTACTTTGACAAAGAAGCCAGTTTCCCACTTGGGGAGATCAAAGGTGGATTATTTCTGTATAAGAGAAAAAACCATTTGTGCATTGTAATTTGCTTGTTTCTCTCTAATTAAGTTATAAATTGATTTTTAATGCATGAGGGGAGGATGATTGGGCTTTGATGAACGCCTTCTTGTCTTTGTGTCCTTCACCTTTCAAGGTAAAACAGACGACAATTCCAGCTGTTTTCTGTATTGAAAAAGAAACAGTTAACATTTAGGAGCCCAAACCTCTTGTTTATCGAGTGCAAATTACAAATATACTTTAGATGACAAATAAGGGCGATAATACAATTTCTACACAAATGTGCTCCAAATTGTCACACGACCAATCAGCATGAGGCTTACAATGCTGTATTTTTCTATCAGTGATCCTGATTGGTTGACATTTGAATTTATTGTTTTGTGTCAATTTTCAGGCTAGTGCCACATTGCAAAGTCATATAGTGCTTATTACCTACATATTCTTTTAAAACATACATGGCTATTCCACATGTATATCTTTGACCCCTTACATCTTCATAGTTAAGGGTATGGACTTGTCCAATGAACTTGTGATTTTGGAACAATCATTGCAATTTTACGCAATATGCAATACATTAATAATCTAAACTGGATAGTATAGATTGTATTTGTACTATTTTCAGATCAATTTATGCCTGCTCTGCTTGAGAATTTTAGTATATTTTCTGCTATTAATATCTTTTGGTAAGACTTCATAACATTCACACGAAATATTGTTTAAGATGTAAAAGTAACATATATCTCATTCAAAAACCAAAGGCTCTATTTGGTCCATTGTCCAAGAAGGGTGGCGTAATGTATAGAATATTGATTAAGGTCTTGTCTAGTAACTTATGCTGTGATGAAAGCTCCTATGTATCTGCCCATAACTGGCCCAGAACTCAGACGGTCACCAATCCAAGTACCAACCAAGCCCAGTGCCGCTTAATTTGAGTGATCAGACAGGAACTGGTCAAGATGCATACAGGCAGATAAATTATATCAAGAAGAAGGCCAATGCAGCATACACTAGGAACAAGTTATGATGGTGTTAAAACAAGTCTAAAGGATGGATTAAAATACAAAATTATCAGTGACCATATTACAACATCACCATGTACTACAAATTAGGAATTTTCATAGAATACAAAGAAATATCAGACCATACTTTTGTTTTGTCAACAAATTCAAGGTAAGGATTTTACATCCCGTTAAACAGCCAGGAGGGTGTACCTCAGGTTTTGCTGCTTGTGGGAGTCAAACCCACATAGAGGTGATAGTCTTTGATTAGATGCCAAACTTGCTAGCCATTAGGCCACCGAGGATTTTTCACTATCTTGCTATGATACCAATACTAAATCTTACTACAACAGCAAATACACAGAAAAAAAACTTTCTTGTTCACTATGATCACATTTTAAAATTTGTGTTAATCCTCAAGTAAATCAAAGAAAATTGGATGGCATATGGTACATAATAACAGACGCCAAATACAACATTACTAATCATGATTCCCACACCTCATAAATCCCTTCTACAAAAGCCAGTGATTTACAAAGTGATTTAGTGGACTTCCTGGAATGTTCAAGTGTTTGATGGGAGGGGTCAGCTTGAGGGAATTGGACATTGCCATAGTGACACTTAGGTCTCCTTTTTTACTCTCTGCACTGTTTTCACACCTGGAGGTGTGAAAAACAAAGGATCTGACCTGGGCAGGTGTTGACTGGGGAAGGACAGAGCAGTTCATTATTGACTCTTTTAAAGTTCACACCCTCTCCCTCCCTCTCAAAAAGCATGTTACATGCCCATTTGTCTACCTCCCTTAAAACCTTCCTTTATTGTCTGGTTCACACTTCTTCGGTCTGATGAATTTCTTTCTCAATGTCGAAACATCTTTAAAACCTTGGTACTCATGTTCGAGTATCTCACCACTGAAAAACAAAAATACTTTGCATCATATCTGTCTTTGCATACGTCTGCTGTTAAAAACAAGACACGACAATCTTGAGAAGATGTTCCTTATGTTTCCTTACTACAATTCTCAATTCATAAATCTAAAGTTTATTTTGACAATAGTTCCTCATATGATGCTCCAAAAAATATGGAATAACTTGTCACTGGATATTCGAACTGCTTCTACTCTTTCATGTTTCAAAAGGTGACTTATAATTTGTTTCAGAAGTCTTATCCCCCCCCCCCTCTAGTTTCTATGAAGGGAACATCAATGGTCTATTTTGACATGAAGCTTATCACGTTTAATGACTTCTGATTGATGTCTTATGTTTTTGGATGATGTGCCTTAGAATCCGTTAGTTCAGAGATTAAACACTTGGCTTCCTGTTACCGAAGGTGAAAAGTAGGGATTTAGATCCTGTTGCCAGCCAAGATCATATTGGGACAAGATCTCAGTGTTGTCACTTGTAGGAAGTTTCCCAACTTGCCAACTACTAGGCCATGATGGATCTTGCATTGTTTGTTCATTGTGTGCCTAATATGATGACTGGTAGTGTAGCGGATGTGGAAAATTAGTGCCTGCTAACCGGTAAAGATTTGGCACTGAAAGCCATCAAGCCATAGCAGGCTATTGCTATGTATGCCGCTTCAGGCCGGGATGGTAATTAAACATGAGACCTTACAGGTGAGTGTGATACCCGCTATGCAACCATGTTCCCTTTATCCTGTCTCTGACGTAGTTCTAACATCGTTTATCTTTGCAGACTGAGACTGAATAACTAATGTCCAATGTAGACACCATGGTGATAACAGATCCCTAAAGTATCAAAGGTAGAAGTTGGGGTTTTGCATCCTGTTCAAGAACCAATGTCATATTGGGAAAAGCCCATTACATTTGTCAAATGTGGGGGTTGAAGTGTCACAGAGGTGACAGTTTGTGATTAGACCCTAAACATGCTAACCAACAGGCCGCTGAAGACCTCTCCTTGAAGTAAAGGTCAAAGTTGGGATTTTATGCCCTGTTCAATATCCAGGGCCATATTGGGACAGGTTCTCAGCATTGTCATTTGTGGGGCTCGAACCACACAGGGGTGATAGTCTGTGATTAATGCTAAACCTTGCTAACTACTAGGCCACTAAGGACCACTCTCCCTGAAGTATCAGGGAGGTCTAGAATAATGACCCTTGAAGAACAGCAATGTCCACGGTCCACTATGTTATAGTTTTCAGCAGTTAACAATATTTTGGGCTATATTACAGGTGACACACACTATGACACACTTGTGACATGGTTTACAAACACAAAACAGTGATACATTGTAAAGTGAAATATCGGGAAAATGTGAATGCGTTATAAACCCTTCAAATCATCAGTTTCTCTTTTGTGATGTCATGTATATGGACCCTGTCATTTTTACCTAGAAACCACGCCCACTAACAGATGGACAAAATTTGTCAAGACACATTTTCTTCCTATTTTAATTGACTCTTTCTTTGTTCATGTCTTTGACATGAAACATCACACAGAATAAACTGACCAGTGCCCTCCATTTCGGGCAGTTTTTGATTATGCTGTCATTGATGGCAAATGAGGAATATCAGTATGTGTGTGGGAGTTCTTGGTGAGTTTGTGGGATTGCAGTCTGTACTTCACTTTGTTGAAGCTACTGAGTTGGGGTCTAAGAGGTTAAAGCAGTTCTATAGGCACCCAAATTAACCCTAGATGTAGGCGATAATAGAAGAAATAATTAATGTCATCTGCATACAGAAAAAACAGCCTCCCCTATTGGGTGTTGTCAGTTTTAATAAGAACAAAAAAAGGACCCACTGAAATTATAGAATTGGTACCTCCTTGGTACAACCATAGAATGACCTTGATTCTCCCTGCTGAGTTTGTCAGTTTTAATTAGAACCAACAAATGGTGGAAAAATGGAGGAAGAATGCCTCCCTCACATCTACACTTATTATACGCTGAAACTAGCCTCGACAAGGGGCTCTTCTATTACTTATCTTTTAAGACATGTTTTACATTTCCCAAGTTAAGAACTGGATGTCATTCAGAGACTCTTCTTCCCATAAATCTTCATTCAAACATTTTCCAGTAAGGTTCCTCAATCACTTTTCTGAATGGGTTTTCAAAAGCTGACACTTTATCCTATCATTTGATAAAATAAAAAAAAACAACTCATGGGCTTCAGAACCATGGCAAAAATTGGCCTGAATAGTAAAACCTATTAAAACCTCATGCATTTCGGGAGGTTTTCAGTTCTTCCAGCATCTTGTACTGGTACTTTTGGATCTGTTTCAATATAAAATGTCCACTGTTAAAACTACACATTAATAAGTAAGAATAACATTGATCTCAGTTTTTATTGTGACATCATAAGTTAAAATTAACAAAATTATGAAAACATTTACCCACTTCCCTGATATGTTTAGTGTACCTGTTCAAGCTGAAGGCACTCTAAAATGGATTTGTTTAACTTGTAATGTTTTCACAGTGCATAAAGCAGTCTGGAAGTGCTATTTATGATCGTATGTGTAATGAAAATACAGAGAAAGGATTCCTGTACTTTTTGTAACACTATAAAAGCAAACTTACTTTTCTCGAAATAACCTACAAAAGGAAAGGGGAAAAGCATGTCGTGTGTTAAAATAATTTGGTAGAATTGCAACTAGCGTGAATATTTTCATAAAAAAGCAGCAACACCAGTAGCATAGTATCAAGCAAAATTTATGAATACTATGGCACCTCTTCGAAGTCATTCAGTTATACAAGAAATATGGCAATATCTGCCTTTGAGCGATTGATAAGAATTGATTGTGACGTTCGACCAATTGTATGGGTCATATCATGATTGACAGTTGGGGAAGGGTGCTCAACGGTGCATACTAGTTGGTCAAGATTCTGCCGTGAAAACCATCAACTTTTCCCCTTAAGATTTGGGGAGGAACTGAACCCTAAAACCTGAGAGACGAGGTATTGCCTACTTACTCTCATATTTTATACCTTCTCAGTTCGAGTGTTTACATTTTAAAATTTTTTGTGATGTCCTTGTAGATTGTGTTAAATGGAGTATGGTTTGCAGTTTAACTTTACAAAATAAACCTTTGGAAATATGCGCAAAGAATTCATATAAATATCTTTATCGAGGGGGGCCTTAGGCAAGGCTAACTAAAGACTAACCTTGGTGTCAATGCTAAAGGCTCCATTTGGGCAGTTGTAAAATGTCATTCTCACAATTAGTGCCACACGTTTCCATTGCTTTCTACATCACACTCCCATTCATAGACCAACCAAGTGCCTTTAACACTCTTGACTTTACGTGTGTGTCTTTTCAGCAATTGGAAAAATTACCCCTAGATGTATCTTAAATATACACAAAGTATGACCAGATGTCAAAAGATGAATTGCTTTATAACTAATGTACCAAAAAATGATAGATTATCACATATTTGTCATCTAAATGAAACCAGTGCATCTATACAAACAGAGAAATTGCATCCTATAACTATGCATCAAAAGTCAAGTTCAACTTAAACAAAATACTGTGTATATTTTACATGTGTTCACATAACCTTACTTATGAATATATATGCATCTATTATCCTTGAGCGTATATCTATTAAAACTTGGTTATATTGAATGCTAAATGGGCCCCATAGTTCAGAATTCTAAATACCAAAAAAAAGAAAGAAATTATAGAGTTTTTGTTTTTTGAAGGTCTACTTTGGTAATTTGCTTGGAACAAAACATTTCAAGGCTCAAAGTATTAGTGCCAGAGTCAAGTAAACTGAATTATTATATACTCTGACAGTTAGAATATGTCCAGTTATCATATTTATATAACTGAACTGCCATGTGTCAAGAGATAGGCATACAAAAGGGATTGTGGCTGTAATTTTCATGTATTCTGTATGACAACAGGATTGTCATAACTTAAAATGTATTTACATTTGTAGTGATAGGCATTTTTGTCACCTTTTTTCGTCTGTTTGTGACAAAAAAGTGACACGTAATTATTTCTTCCAATGCTGCATATATATACACATATATAATTGGATTAATAGAGTTATCTCAAATTCCTTTTTATTTTTTTTACAGAATAACCCAGTGAACTCTTTTGGGTTTTGCAAACGTTTGATAGGAAACTTTGGCAAAGGTTAAAAAATTATGTTTACGAAAACCATTTGTAATAGAATGTTTTAAAAACGTTTTTTGTATACCGTTTATAAAACGTTTAGCGATAAATGTTAGAAAAACGTTATACATGAACATAATAATGTCTGAATAATAATGGGGTCAGACGTCAAATTCAGTATCTTTGTATGGTTGCTCACTATTGAAAATATTATTTTTATGTCTAAAATTGTAAGATAGTTGCTTAGAAATTGTGCCCCCATTCAATTCTTCCTTTTAGGGATTACGTGTGGGGCAATTTTTGGCAAAGTCCTCTAGAATCCCCTATTATTGCTCACCGCCATCTTTGTTTGGACATGTTTGAAGGTTTAAAAATATGGGTTTAAAAAACGTTTTTGACAAGCAATGTTGTTTAAACATTTTTTGTGTTCTGTTTATCAAACATTTCATGATGAATGTTTGAAAAACATTTCCACCAAAACCTTCATTTCTTCAGCTGTTTTAAAAATATTTCCGGCAAACCTAGCTTCTTGAGTTATTTTATGAATGTTTAATAAATGTTTTTAGTAAAAGCGTTTGTATAGAGAATGTTTTTAAAACGTTTTTAAACATTACAGCATAAACGTTTAGAAAACCATAAGATAGGGTTTAAATCGGTTTTAAAAACGTTTTGTAAACGTTTAAACCATTTAAAAACGTTTCTAATGTTTGCTGGGAAGTTGACACATATCATTTGGTCACAACTGAATCCTTCATATGGTTTTAAACTATATGTTTGTGCACACATACGTGGATTGATTAACCGTCTCCATATGCCCAATGGTTCATATATCTTAGACATTCGTTTGTTATTTAAATGTAAAAAATATAAATCATTTTTAAAATATTGTTTAACATAATTACTTTTCATTCTTTATTTCTCGTGTGTATTTCTGGGTTTTATGGTCATTTTAGTTCAAATAAAAGTAAAAGGGTTTCTTTGGAAATGTGTAAAGGAGGCTTCTATATATAGTCAATATCACAGAATGGAACAACTACCCATAAATAAAAGATATTGGACAGTTATAACAATAGAAAAACTCTTATATGTAATTTTAAACATTTTAAGACAAACAGTGTGGTATTTGAAATCTGCTTGTAGCAATTTCTTCCTTATTACTTTATTTAATGAATGTTTTGGTATCACTTTAGTTATGGCCTGTACACATCAAACCGTTCTGATGTTATATATTTTATTTATTTGGGTTTTAACGTCACTTTCAACACTATTTAGGTTATATCACGACGGGTAGTTTTATGACCAGAGGAAACCAGTACATACATTTAGTCAAGGCTCTGTACTGTTTGTGTTGTAACTTACAGACACCTGAAACAGTCAAACGGTGCCCATTTTCTAGACCAGAAAATTGTACATTACAAAATAATTCACCTTTTCACCAATAGGATGACATAAGAAGTGTGTTTTAATTCTAGTAAATCAGTTGAATTATCCTGTTCATTTGCCCAAAAAGTGTTCTAAGTTACAAACAGTGACCTTAGTCTGAGCTTTGACCTAGACTCTGTCAAAATGTTTTCTACAGTAATATTTCAAACATATTTCTCATGACAATGATATACAGATTGCTGCAACTGATTATTAACCTCCGCCAAGGAGGTATCATTTTTATAAAGGGGACCACGGAGGCGCAGTGGTAACAATCTCACCTCCCACCATCAGAGTTTGTATCCCAGCCTAACCTCAAAGTAGGAAAGTGATCTGGATTATCATCTGAATATTAAAAAATAACTTGGATTTATCTATTTACTTATTACATGCATTGACAGAGGTATGCACTCTCCAAGTGCTCTGGTTATAGGTAATTCCATTTCCATTGACAGCAATACTTCAATTAATAAATTTTAAAGCTTCACAAGTTTTAGTTCACCAATTAATGATTTGATATTGCCTTGTTTTGATACTTTGCATACATTTTATCCCTCTTAGTTGTTATTTGTCTTGCACCTTTGTATAGCTTACAATGCAAGTTCTTTATGTAATGTTGTCCAATGCTATTTCAACAGACTGTTAAATTTTATTAAGAGTGATGAACAGAAAAATGAAAATGTTGTAATAAAACACCCCAACCATGAAATATGTTTACATTTGTAATTATACATCAAACCAACAAAAGTTTTTATAATTGAAGTACTTGAAGACACACCACTATCCAAAATAGGCTCACAATTTGGTCAGTGTGCTTGTGTTACAGTCTATATATAGTCAACTTGAAACAGCTGGGGGTTCAGTCAAGTGTGACATTTTTTCCAAAATAGACCCAAAAACTGATTCAAGGGTTTTGATCAGCCAGAGACAGAAAAGCAATATTTTTAATATTTGTATAAATATTAGGCAAATTAATATTTGGCACAGTAATAAAGGGATAACACACCTATTATTTGAAATATTAAAATTGAAAATATATGAAATACTCTTTGTGTTATTCAGGTTCGAAGTCAAAAATTCACCAAAATTAGACCCATAAACTGATTCACGTTTCTATGTTATAGCTGATCCAACTTCATAATAATAATAATAATAATAAAATGACTGTTCCACTTTGATGATCCAGCTTGGACTTTCAGCTACCGATCCACCAGTGAAGAGGGATTGATTTAAATTCCCAAACCATCCAGACTGTTATCCATATCATCTCAAAGGGGTTTACGAACTTGGTCATGGTCTTAATAATGGGTTAACGAATTTTGAAATAACTTTAGGATAGAGTAGGGGGATGATCACCAATGTGGAACGAATTCAGGAAAAAAACCTCACAAAATGAGCTCTCAAGAGAAAACCCCTCCGGAGAAAACCCCCCAAAAGTCTCCTGTGGAGAAAACCCCTCACCCTATTTTGTTATTTTCAGGCTTGTGGAGAAAACCCCTCAACTTTATAAAAAGCCCTCATTTTGGAAATTTGGAATATTCATTCATTTACACATAGAAAATCATATATAACACAGAATAATTTTATAAAGTCATACACAAATTTAAAATCACATTAAAATCACATAGCACTTTGATACTGATATACTAACAGATGTATGTGTTATTTACATGTAACTGCTGAAAAAAGTACATCATACTATACATTGATCTAGAATACATTGATCAATTCAAAGTGATCAATCACCTGAGCAGTTGAATCCTGAGGTTTTTTTTATAACAGGACTTCCCCAATAATCTTCTTAGGGCTTCTTTTAAGTTTTGAAACAATAGACCAAAACATAACATTCATCTTCAATTCAAAGTGATCAATCACCTGAGCAGTGCAATCCTGAGCACATTTCAAAGAAGAGCATTCTTTGTATATATTTTCAGATTTTACAATAAAGGACAACAGTTTTTTTTAAATTAGAATCAAATTTGAATTCAATTTAAAATGTCAAAATTCCAATGTGAGGGTTTTTTATAAACTTGAGGGCTTCTATCCACAGGCCTGAAAATAGAATATAGGGTGGGGGTTTGAGTACAAGTTAAATAAAAATATAGGGTTAAAAAAAGGGTTTCCTCCACAAGCATTGAAAATAGGCTGAGGGGTTGGAATACAAGTTAAATAAAAATGTCAAAATTCCAATATGAGGGCTTTTTATAAAGTGGAGGGGTGAGGGTTTGAATACAATTTAAATAAAAGATGTCAAAATTGCAAAATGAGGGCTTTTTATAAAGGTGAGGGGTTTTCTCCACAAGCCTGAAAATAGGGTAAGGGATTTTCTCCACAAGCCCAAAATAGGGTGAGGGGTTTTCTCCACAGGAGACTTTTGAGGGGTTTTCTCCTGAGGGGTTTTCTCCTGAGAGCTCATTTTGTGAGGGTTTTCCGTCTCCCTGTGGAAAAGCCCTCTTAGATGGGATTAGTTAAGCACATGTGGGCTTTAGTTAGCTTTGGTTAGCTCAGATATATTGGACAAATATGATCTTATCTAATCTAATCTACTGCTTTGCAGGCGCCATATCTTCCCCACCAAGGGGAACTCAGTAATCTGGTTAACAGAAATCGTTTATCGTAAGGAAAGTTGAGGGGCAGTCCAGGTCAATAATCCAGAGTTATGGGTGTGACCAAGAGGGAAGGCGACTAAGTTAGGAAACTGGAGTTGAAGAGGTGGGATTTAAGGTGTTTCCTGACTGATACAACAGAGGGGCTATTGTTGTGGATGTTAAATATTTTAGGGTCATTATCTAGGCTAGTAAGGTTTTCCAGATCCCTCTCATTATCTTAAAGTGTCAGTGACCAGATATCCTGTATGTTGTTATAATATACCTTGCAGATTAAAATATAAAAAGATTCCCACACACTTCACTGAGACCTTCATGCAACAACTTGTGTTTTAATAAATTATAAAACCTATGCACATGTTAATATCTGAATTAAAGAATTAGAATTAAACTTGTGTTTAATTGCAAAACAGCTATTTCTTATTTGGAAGGGGAAAGAGTTCCATAGAACTGGGGCATAGTGACTGAAAGCATTAGAAAAGTTTTTGATTGATTTATGAACTCTATGATCAAAAGTGGGGGTATGGAGGAACTTAAATTTGGGGGTGCTTCGCCTTGTAATTGATTGAGAATGTTGTATGATGGCTTTTGCATTGATACATATGTTTTGAAATTGTATATTTATATTTGCAATGAGTAACAGTGCTTAAACTTTGGTTTTCAAAGGTTTACCCCCAAATTCATTCAAAATTCTACACTAGTATAATTCATATTTATTGACTATGGGAAATTGCCCCCCTCCACCACCTTGAAACCCAAATCAAACTAATCATATGCCCACAAACATAACATTAAAATACATCATCAATTCTGAACCATAAATTATCATCAACGGGAGAGGCAATATTTAACCATAAACCATGAACCCTATCTAATGTACATATAAATATACAGATATTAATAGATATTTAAGTACATGCTATCAAAAGCTTCTTTCCAGTTTACCCTCTCTTCCTGCTAAGTACTATTTAGTGGTTTGACACACAATACAAAGTCCTCTGTCAATCTATCATAATCTTTCAAACATACTGACCCTTGCTAACACCACTCTCAGCCTCCAGACCTCATTCAAACGTCACTACATGGTTCTCAGGGGAAAAACTGAAATCGTGCCATCCTAAGAAAGGTGGAAAAATTACTGATTTTATTTTTTATTATTAACAAATAACTCAAATCTATAAATTATTTTCCACATATTTTTAAACATTTGCATGTGTTTGCAAATTGTAAGTAACACAATCAATAACTTATACATATTTAGCCTGAGTCTAATTTCCAGAGTATGATTTTGAAACAGCAAATGTTTTTTCTCATTTTTGACTTACATAAATGATTTCAAATTTTCTATTTAAATCTTCTCCCCTAAAATGTAAAAGAGTATAAAATGATCAGTTGAAATTAAAACTTCTAAAAGATATATTAATATATAGTCAGATAGTATTTAAAGGTAAATAGTATCGAGATACATCAAGAATAAAATATAGAAACATGGTATATGTTTCCATGTAAGAGACTATTGATTGGCAATAGCTAATAATCAAAAACAGGTATTTGCGTTTTGATGTACCAGATTTTACTGGCCAATACTAAGAAGCCTGTTCCATTATTGCGATTGTGTCCTCGATTGGAATACAGTGACTCATTTTTGTCATTCGGAATGTCGATCTTTTCAATCAGAATGATCTTAAAGTCATAGCAAATTACAATCAGTACAATCGTGTAGGGAAGGTCAGGTACTTCCTGATTGAATGCATTCAGGAGTCCATCGGAACAATTTACGACAATATCAAACTGTTTGAATTTATAGTAAACTGCTCTCAGTCCTTATCGGATCCTGCAATTGAGTATCCGTCTTAAACCCATCTGAAAACTATTTTTGCCATTCACAAAGTCATCTTTTTGATCATACAATGATCTTTAACCTATCTTAACATTCGCAAAGCAATCTTTTACATCATAAGTCAATCTTTAGGGTTCATAAACCGATCAGATGGATTGGGAAGCAAACTTTATGGAAACCTTTCAGAAGGCTTACAATACAATACATCAAATTGGTCTTTAAGTGCACAAACCTATCAAACATTATGCTGCAATCATAGAATTATATGGAAAATACCAGGAACCTATCTTAAACTACACTCATGGATTGTGAATGTTTTCATTTTTTTCCAAGTCGTCAACACATTTACGATCATAACAATGGAACAGCTCCATAAGATTTGTACATAGCAAATTAAGTACATGTACGATCCCCTCTTAAAACTGAACAAATTATTAATCTTTTTCCATAAATAAGGAACTTCTGACCATTTTGGAGTTCTATGATGTATGCTGATGATACCTACCAACCCAAGACGACTCAGAGAATTTTCCAAAATCATTTTTAATGACTTAGTATCGTTTTAATTACCAGTGAATAAAAACAAAATATGACAAAGCAATTCAAACTTTTCCTTTTTGAGGGAGTTTTTTGGCCCATATTGTATGGTCACCAATGTATATAAGCCTGGCTGATGTAGATGACTGAAAGCCTATAGTTTTCTTTAGTCAGTGAAAAATTTGTGGAGTAAATTTGTAAGTGCATGATAGAAACATATCCAATAAAATTACATGTATATTTTTGCTATATATCAGATATTTGTTTGAAAATAAGAAAGTCGTGTACTTTAATAGCTGATATGTAAAACAGTACCGTTGGCCATCACTGAGCAGGTATCATCGGTTGCCATTCAGGAAACATGGGCTATGGGGGTAAATATTTTAACCTGTCCACCCATATTCAAACTAATGACTACTCCAAACAAATGGCTACTTCTGTTTTTTGTTGTTGGGGTCACCTTAAAAGATAAGGACTGGCATATTCCATCATTGCACTGACTTATATTAATGATATGTCTCCCTCCATTTGTCATTCTTGGACCTTGCTATGATATATAAACTCTATCTGTTCCTATGTATAAATATTTTAATGTCACTATTAATCTTATGTGCCAGACAGTATCTAGATGGACACCAAGTTGGACAAAGCTTATAACTTTTAGTTTCCAACTCCTGATGTGTGTCATTGGTAATATACCAGAACCGTAAAATACTCCAACAAATACTAATGACAAAAAGAAAAAAGTCAAATGGACTTGAAATTTTATTTGTTTTTATATTTTTGCATACACTGTTAACATTGACTGATCACTTTAAGTCTAACTCATTCATGACTCTGACTCTTGTGTACAAGAACCTCCACAGTCGTTTTCTTTATTTCAGCTCCTACCTTATTCAAGCTTTGTGCACCTAAACCACCAGATGCAGCAAACCTGACAGGTTGTACCTAAAGGTTCCACAATTCAAGTCTTCAGTGCACAAATCAAAAAGGCACTTCAACCATAGCTTTCTGCATAACGCTACAAATCTATAGGTATGAGCTTCTGATGATATCCAAACTTTGGTTTCTGTGTCATATTTCAGGGGCATATTGAAGACATTTCTTTTTAGTAAAGCTTACACTCCATAGCCCTTCAGCCTCCTGGCATCTCTGATGTCAGCCTGCTGTGTCTCTGGATTCTGATTATTGTCCTTCTTCTTTGTGGCTCTATGACCTTAAAGTGTGTCATATGGTGGAGATTAAGCACATCACATTGACATAAATATGCTCATTATACAGCATTGAATCCAGAGTTCAGTTTGATCATTCTTCTGCTACGGATAATCCAAGACCACAACCTTCGGCATACCATAAGACTGTGAGATTTCAAATGTTGACTAAAGACACACCTGTCTCTATGACATATATCTTCCATACATTGGCTTTCCCCTGTTATGAAATGTTACATGTCATTAACTCGTATGTGATTGTGCTGTTGCTCTTGCATATTTGAAATTGTGCAATCACATAAACAAGCGCTGAAAAAGTTTGTATAAACTACTACTACTACCACTACCACCAACACTACAACTCCCCACCCCAACCCCACCACTACCATCAGCTCCACTACCAAAGCCACCACCAACACAATCATCACCACCACCACCACTACTACTACTACCACTACCACCACCACTACAACCCCCCACCCCCACCCCACCACCACCAACACTACCATCAGCTCCACTACCAAAGCCACCACCAACACCATCATCATCATCACCACCACCACCACCACCACCATACCACTACTACTACCACCACGGCCACCACTACTACAAGTTTGTATAAACTACTACTACTACCACTACCACCACCACTACAACTTCCCCCCCACCACCAACACTACCATCACCTCCACTACCACTGCCACCACTAACACCATCATCACCACCACTACCACCACCACCACTACAACCCCTTCTACCACCACCACCAACACTACCATCACCTCCACTACCACTGCCACCACCAACACCATCATCCCCACCACCACCACCACTACAACCCCTTCTAACACCACCACCAACACTACCATCACCTCCAATACCACAGCCACCACCACCGCTACTGCTACTACTACTACCACAACCACCACCACTACTACTACTACTATTACTACTACTAATACGTAGTTGAGTGGATGGGTGAAAGAAATGCATACTAGTCTATCAAGATTCTGCACTGGAAACTGCTGGGCACTGGCAAACATTTTTATACTTCAAGTCGGACAGAGAATTGAATTTAGGTACTGAGTACCCACTCTGCCTGTATATACTGTAACTGTGATACACTTTCAAAATGTACAAATACTAATACAAATCAGATCAGGTGGTATCATTCTACATGCCAGTCCTCCTCAATAAATGTTTATACTCCTGGATGAAAACCAACATTTATGTGTAATTTACCTTGTCCAAGGTTACACTCTCCAGGATCTTGCCAAGGATTGAACCCCAGACCTTCCTCTTTGAAGTCCAACACTCTAACCACAAGGCTATAGAGAATACCATTAGTGTGTGCATGCCTTGATAGTGTGACAAAGACTGAGTCTGTTTGTGACCAAAGTATTGTATTAGGTTATTTTTTTCTTTGTTTGAATTGATTGAAACATTGACATCAAACAGGCAAAAACAAGCTGTCTGTGTTGAGTCTAAATGAAGGCAGTGATCCAAAACATTTTAAGAATTAACGTGAATTACTGACCTTCATCCCAAAAAATTAATTTAAAATACCTGATGGATTATTTGTTTGATCATGTGTCTGGACAATCGGAATCAGTGTGTATAGTTTCCTTAATACAAAAATTGTCTTTTTATCAATTACCGTTGGCATTGAAAATAGGTCAGTGTTTCAGGTAAGCTGACTTTTATCATTTAGTTGATACCTCGTACTTAATCTATTTTTAAGCTAAGTGTAATCTATTTTTAAGCTAAGTGTAAGCTTTTCTGTAAATTCTACTTAAGAACCTTGATATAGTTATTTTTGTTCTCAAGATTCAAAGGAAAAAAAGAAAAAAAAAGATAAAACATAGACCATGGAATATGCATATAAGGCATTATTTACAGTAAAAACATTCACGCAGTACGTCTAAGATGGGTTGGAACCCAAACATTCAGCATTAACCGCCAACTGATTGTAGGTTATATGCATCATATCTTGATGTTAATGCAAAACCAGACATAGATATGAAGTGAAAAAAATACAAATTGAATACATGTATACATAAATACAAAGTTTGTGTATATAAATAAAATACACATAAAATATATGTATAAATATATAGTATGTCTCTTTAAATATAGGTAAAGGGTTTGTAAATTGTTAAAATGAAACCTATATTTCTGTTCAGTGATTTATTGTAAAATTAAATTTCCCCTAAATATTGTTTGCACTGTATCTTATATTGTCACCCAAGGCGTATTTAAGTTACACACTCCTGTCAGTTTTGTTCTTTAAAAAAGTCTTTATAATTCTACCATTATTATTTATGCCTAAGAAAGGTAATCAAGGAAGAATTACGATACCAACCTTCTCTATTTTTAAAATTTGATGACAATGAACATCAAAACTTTGATGTAATGTAATAAACAAATTACATAAGTATATTTTCAAAATTTCAGTTTATAACCGAGCTAGTCTCGAGTGTTTCTTTGATGTTTTCTTAAGTACTCTACATCCAGACCTTTAATAAAAAATCCCATTTTCCTTTTGGCCGTTCATTTTTGTTTCTGAAGTCAAGTATTAATCTCTTTTGCAGGAAGGCACTACAGCCTACATTGCAGTTTAATAGGGCAAGCCATCTTTGAAAGATTTCTATCTAATAGGTCAAACGAAATGCAAAGGCCCCTCTTTGACAAAACAAAGAATAGTCCTATATGAAAAGCTTTTAATAGATCTTATGTAAGCCTTTGTATGTTGAAGTACCAAGTTTATGAGCCAAGTCTTCTTGCATATGTGACATTGCTAATCTTACTGAAAAGCTCAAACATAATGGGGCTTGCCTCTTCACTAATTTGTCATGCCAAATTTATTTTCTTCCAGAAAGTTCTAATATTACAAGTGACATACTGTAACCACAAGTCTCAAATTGTGACAGTTAGTGAATGCAAAAGGGCCTGGTGTAAATAATATGTCTAGTTTTCGTTAGGCAATAGTTTAGAGTCAAATTGATCCACTAATTCAAGCTACAATGCGTCCTCATTTAAAAAATCCTGAGATCTTTTGAATTGTGCTTATTAGGATTTACAAATATCTTAAGCCTAAAACATGAAATTTTGATAGACATGAAAGCAAGATATAACTATATATTTTGACAAGTGTTGAAAAAAATTCTACAATGCAAATGATAAGAGACTAGAAAGCACTTGTAGCGTACAGGCCACCACCAGCGGATGCTTTAGAAAATTCAGGATTTTTTTGTGTGTGTCCAGAGTATGGTTTTGATTTTTCCAAACATTAATCTCTTCTTCCTTTGGTCAGACTCTACCCACACAAAAATCATAAAGACTTGTTCATTACTTCTGGTGTAATGGAGACTGCAGAAAGACAAACTGTCAGACATACAAATGCACCCTAAAACATAACCTTCTGGTGGAGGCAATGGTTGAGCAATCTTTGCTGATTCTGTGCTGATGCTTATCTCCATAAATCAGAATATAGTTTAATTAATCAGATATGCACAATGGGAAAAAAAGTATCAAGTGTTAGTTTGGCATCTATTTATTTTCTTTTAAATATATAAAGCTAGGATTCTTAATGATTGGTTCGGGTTTTGTGTCATCACCTTGGGAGGAACAATGCATCAAGGCACATGATTTGTACCACTGAAACAAACTGAAAGTCATTTGTTGCCAGAAGTCACGTGACATATGCGGCTCCATATATTAGCATATTAAAGAGCTCATCTAAGCCATTATTAGGCATTAGAAAAATAACTGTTTAGTTTATTATTCACTGTTAATACTGGCATTAGCAGTCCTATTTAGTACAACAGACAAAAGAGTCCATCATGCAAGATAGAATCTTTACTTTTCAGATTTTAGTTGCAATGTTTTTACACCATTTTGTTCTACCATCTAATATCTGAGTAATTTGCACATATTTTGTCTATGTTTAATAAATTTACATTTAAATGTACATCTATTATGCATATTTATGAACATAATATACACTGACCTCTAACTTCTGCTTTAGGATATGGCCATAATATTGGAATCATTTTCATTACAGTAATAAAAAAGCGATGTTTTAGTATAGAACCCAATCCTATTGCAATCATGTCTGGTTTTTACCATGTGTGTCCGTGCACATAACTAAAAACAACATATTGGATCAGGTTCATATTTTGGGCAAGGTGGGGATTACCCATGGCCCAGTCACTTTCAAATAGGTGAGGATTTGAATAGATTGTCCAAAACCAGATTGTTTACAAAACAACCCACGGAAGAGGGAAAGTATAGCTCCTCTGGCATTTCTTTCTGTCGTAGAAATTAAGTAAAGGTTGTGTTTATTCCCTAAAGACAAATAAAATTTCAAAACTTTCTTGTCGTATACAACTGATGTTAACTCAAATTACTTTCATAGGTCTTTAAAATATCTACCTTGAAAATTTCATTATGTAAAAAACTTTATGGTCTATATTTTTCAAAATCAACTTAGAATGACAATGAAATCATGATATACATTTTCACTTTCTTATCTCTGTTTTAGACCTTCACACTCACGAGAGAATATCATTTTTAAGACCTCAGACAAAATAAATTGAAAGGTATACATTACATCAATGTTCATGATCTTGCTTAGTCATTATGCATGTTTCTGTCAACATCAAAAGAAGGGATAAATTTCTGAGTTTTTTACACTTTTATTCTTGTTGTTAGATCAAAAGGGGTACATATACATTTCATTTTTCATCACGTCATATACAAAACAACTGTCTGCAGATAAGACACTAAAATCCCATATTTCATGCAATTTCTGTAATCAAGGTTGTCTTTAACACTGGAAGTTAAATATGGGTATATTTAAGTAGAAGATTAGGATTTCATTTTATCTTACATTACATAAAAGAGTGTAACCTTGTTTTGGGGGCTACAAGTGCCTTTAAATTGACCACAATCACCTGTGGGAAGAAACATGTTATTATAAAAGGTGATCTAAATATCACATCACTGGACACTTCTAGCATAGAACATACAGTGGTTCTTTTGTTCATTGAATTGAAAAATGATAGCTTACCCAAGAGTGAGTTCAAAGCCCCTGGGAGATGGAATTCCACCGTTTATCATAACAGGACGATACTAATAATCTTCAGAAGCCCCCTATTTGGAAACCCCTGCTGCATATTGTCAAAGGCTCTTCAGAAGTCCACAAAAACACAGTGGGGTCAGCTGTTGGTATCAGGCCAAAGAATAGGATGAACTTTACTTCAATATTATTAAAACCCTGAAGTGGCATTTACACATAATAAGCAGCCAGTCTCCTTTGGTCACTTTTCACAAGTGAGTATGTAGAACTCAAAATAGGGTTCATTACAATCTTATTTTGAGGGAGGAATTTGCACATTACATTTCCTTATAAAATAATTGCTAAATACGTTATTTTTCCTTGATATACAACGTGATGTATTATCGTATAGATTTTCAGTTTTGTCCAACTTTATTCAACTTTCTTAAGATTGTCCATGTCTGCTCAGTTTAAGAGTGTTCTCAACATGTCCATAGTTATTAACGTGATTGTTTGATACTTGGTAAATCACCGATAAATCTCCCAAAGCCCACATAGGAGGTGGGCATTATGTTTTACACAAATGGACACAACTGGGTGGGAGTATTTGTAACAAGTGACATTCACATTTCAACATGACTGACTCGTGTAGAGCTTGTGGCTTCTTTCAACAAACCTTTCTCCTATTTGCCCAACAGCTATTTCGTTTTTTTTTTTACAAAATCTAAGACCAACTTAAACCTGAAGCCCAATTTCTGTTACACACTTCTACATAACTGATTGATCACCATGAACGAAAATACTAAAATATATAGATAATATAACTGATGATTCATTTGATGAAGAATAGATATCTATTGAAACTGTAAATGAGACAAGAAGACCATTTAAGATGTAGTAAAGGGATAAATGATTTCTATGCTTGTGGGGCGTCCATTGGTAAGGAAGGGAAAGTATGTCTAGTTATTATATTGACAGAGTTCAATGAGTACCTTTGATCATAACCTTATATCCCCAGTGCACTATATTACCCCAAAATAGGGATGGTCTAATTGGTGAAATTACACCATTCCTGAATGTCCAACATGGGTTTGATGACCATTCAGATACTGTTTGAAGAGGAATGTTTGGGACCATTGTCCCAGAAGAGGTAATGGCTTGTATAGTCGGCTGACCTTTCATTTTGTGGAGATTCTACAAGATGCCAGAATTAGCCTGTTAAAAGTAATAGCTTGTAATTAGGCCTGTGATGTTTGTGTTGTTAGCTGAAGAATTTCATTATTAGATGGTGTATTGTGTGAACTGGTTTCATGTCAAGATATGTTTTCTGAAATGTTCTCTTTATTCATATGTGTTGTAATGGGACTAGTTTCTATATGATAACCCACAGGTGCAATTCAGTGCACACCTGGTGTGGCAAAACTTTCATCAAACTGAGAACCTTTTAATGACCACAGTTCTGAAAATGTTTTCAATGAGTTTTAGATATTTGTTAAGCTGCAATCTTTATAATGCATTTTGTCAACAACCATTTACACTATTGTAGTTCCTTGTATTATACCACTGCAAAATCTAAGGCTGCAGAATTTTTAGTCTATTATTTAGTAATAACATGGTCATAATAAATGCACTTTACAAATAATAAATAAATGGATAAATATGTAGATAATAGTATTTGGCAAGGGCTGAAACAAATGACCATATCAATTGACTAGATAGCATAACAAAGATTAAAACAAACACACCAAACAATAAATTTAATAAAACATATAAAATCAAAATGTACAAATAAATATCACAATACAAAAATATACGCGGCTAGAATAGAATTTTCCAAACATTAACACAAATTCAAAAGACAAAACACAAAATAAATAACTCAAACTTTAAAATAAACTAACTTCTTTTGAATAATTTACAATATTTGAAATAGTACCATACCACATTGCATCAGAAAATACAATATGCCATCATTTTTTGACTACCGCATTTTTCAATCTACTAATGTGGGTGTTCCACCACACGACTAAGGCTCCCGATTAAGGGTTTTGGGGGGTCGGTTTGAAATATTTGCTTAGTCCCAGACCTTCTGTAAGGGTCGGTTGTGGTCGGTTGGGGCCGTGTGAAAAATCAAACATGTTTGATATTTCACACGACTACAACCGATTCATATTTCCCGCCCTCAACAAAATGTCCAGTCCCAGGCGTCCTCAGGCCTCCTCAGACCCAAATTTACACAGTCGTGTGTTGTCCCAGGCCGCCTGCGACACTTAGTCCCAGACCTCCCTAGCTTAGTCCCAGGAGGCCGGTTGTTAATCCCAGACTCAAATATGATGCGTATGAATTTCATGCGTGTGAAAGTGGGTCGGTTGCATTAGTCCCCGGAAGCCTCAGACCGTCTGCGGTGTCCTGGGACCCAAAAATCAAGGTCTGGGACTAAGAACCGACTAAGGGTAACCGACCCTAACCGATCCAAACCGGCCTCCCCAGGACGCCTGGGACCACACATTTTCAGTCTGCGGCGGCCTGAGGACGCCTGTTTATAGTTCTGATTTATATATTATATATTCACGAACTCCAAATACAGATAGTTATAAAGATAAAATTATGTATTTCTATTTTATTGTATATTCACAGACACAAATATATAAAGGCACATGTACATGTAAATGGTTTTGTTCCCAAGATTCAACTACTGCTGTTTACCTTTCTAAAAGGATCTTAGAGTTCACCAGGAGGTCATTCCCATCACCCACCTGATACATTTAACATCTGGATATTATATTCCACTTTACAATTGTCTTAACCTTTCCCAAAGTCTCTACTTATAACTGTATACCTCAAACATCCCCCTTCTTTTGAAATTAAAATTACATTAAATTAAGCTAAACACATGCCAAAGAAAAACCTCACAAATATATATTTATATACATACAAAATAAAAAGAAACGAAAAAAAAAATACCAGTTTCTATGTCATTTATATACCAAAACAGGTGTATGAGTCGACTGTCATACCCTGGCAGTTGAAGTACTGTTGGGATTATTCTGCCCCAGTACCAACTGATTTAGAAAGGCATTCCTGCCGTGAAAATATAACTTTACAGTTATTATTGTCTATGGAATATGTACATAGGGCTGAGTTTGCCTCTTCACTCTGGTGCTTGACCTTAAGGGTTGTCTCCACTCTGTGTGACATTCTGAACTTGCATTATGATCCACAGTGGAACTGGGGAGATTTTCCGGACCAGGCTGTTGCTCCTGAAGTTCATTGGTGTTAATGTGAAGATTATTAGAGCTGGTTTTGCTGGCTTTTACTCTTTCATTGTTGTCATCATTTCGAGGCCTTAGATCCCTTCTGTTTCTCCTGTATGCACTACCATTGTATTCCACCACATATGATCTGTCCGACAAAGCTTCTGAACAGTTGCCATGTAGCCAAGGTTCCCCTCTTGTTTTGGGCTGTGGTTTGATATACACTGGTTGGCCAGGGACAAGCAATGGAAGAGGTTTTGCCTGCTTGTCATAGCTCTTCTTTGCTATCTGCCGCTTTATCTTTAACCTCTCAGCTACATCCTCACAAATCTTAGGTTCTAGTAACTGGCCTACTGTGGGAAGCAAAGTTCTGGTCCGTTTGGCCATCAGCCTTTGAACAGGGCTTGCTTCCATGCCCATTGTCGGTGTATTTCTCCAATCTAGCAGAGACAAGTGGAAGTCTGTTTTGGACCTGACTGCCTTCTTAATCAGCCTTTTCACAATTTTGACAGCTGACTCAGCCTTGCCATTTCCCTGACTGTGGTATGGGGATGATGTGACATGTTGAATATCCCAGCTGGATGTAAACTGTGTAAATTCTGCACTGACAAGGTTTGGTGCATTATCAGTCACTATTGTATCTGGAAGTCCAAATCTTGAGAAATGGGGTTTTAGCACTCGGATGATGTCTTTTGTAGTTGTAGAATACAATCTATCAACTTCAAAATAGTCACTGTAATAGTCAACAGTGACTAAGTAATCTTTTCCATCAACAGTAAACTGGTCCACAGCAAGTTTACTCCATGGCCTCAGTGGCAAAGGGCGTGTTTGTAGTGGTTCCTTCTGTTGCCGGTCATACATTTCTGAACATGTTTCACACTGTTGAATGAAGTTGTGAATATCTTTGTTCATTCCTGGCCAGAACAGTAAATCTCTTGCTTTTCTGGTGCATGCATCTATTCCAAGATGGCTGCTGTGGATCTTTTGCAGCATATCTTTCTTCATACTTTGAGGAATGATGACACGGAGCCCTTTGAAAAGCACACCATTTTGAACACCAATTTCATCCCTATAATTCCAGTAGTCTAAAATTGTCACTGGTACCTGGTCTTTCAGTGCAGGCCATCCTGTTAGTACTGTGGTTTTAAGTGACTGCAGCACAGGATCTTTGTCAGATTCCCTCTGAAGTTGTTCCAATGTCTTTGCAGATAACCCCATGTAATCTGTGAATATCATCTGTTCCAAACTTGTATAAAAGACATCATAGTGCTGTGACTGGACACTGCTTGGTTCAGGCAATTTAATTCTGGACAGCATATCAGCAATGTACATCAAGGATCCCATTTTATGGGTAACTTCCAACTGATACTTTTGAAGTTTCAGTAACATTCTCTGCAATCTTTTTGGAGCAGCAAGTATCGGTTTCTTGAAAATCATTTCAAGTGGTTTGTGATCTGTGTGAACATTAATTCCATCCCTGCACATCAGATATTGGTGAAATTTATCACATGCAAAGCATATTGCCAAACATTCCTTCTCTATGACAGCATATCTCTGTTCAGATTGGGTCAAAGCACGTGCAGCAAAACAGATTGGTTGACCTTCCTGAAGCAATGTGGCCCCAAGTCCTTTGTCGGAAGCATCACACTCAATAGTGACAGGTAAGTTGTTGTCAAAATATCTGAGTACTGGTTGTTCAGTTGCAAGGCGTTTACATTCTTGAAATGACTTTTCTTGCTGACTCTCCCAACACCACTCAGAATCTTTTTTGGTCAGTCTTCTTAGGGGTTCACACACATCAGACAAATTTGGCATGAACTTTGACAAGTAGTTTATAAATCCAGTGAAACATTGTACCTCTTTCACACAGGTTGGTCTGGGCATATCAATTATGGCAGAAATCTTCTCTGGATCTGGTTTAACACCTTCAGATGTTAATATGTGGCCCACATATTTTACCTCGCTGAGTCGAATCTTTGCCTTTTTTCTGTTTAATTTGAGGTTCACCTACCTACACCTTTGTAGCAATTTTCTCAAATTGTGATCATGATTTTTGTTTGCTTCCTGTAGGGTTTCCCCAAAACCACAAACTAGGATGTCATCAGCTACAACTTTCACACCTTCTATGCCTTGTAAAGCTTCTTTTTGCCTCTTTTGATACTCCTCTGGTGCAGGTTTTATGCCAAAAGGCATTCGCAACCATCTATATCGGCCAAAAGGTGTCCAGAATGTAGTGAGATAACTACTGTCTTCATCCAGTTTTACTTGATGGAACCCATCTTTTGCATCCAGAATTGAAAATACTTTTGCTTTGGCCAGTGTTGGCATGATATCTTCTATAGTTGGCATGGGATAATGATTCCTCTTCAAAGCCTTATTTAAGTCTTTTGGATCAATACAGATTCTAATCTTTCCAGGTGTTCTAACTGCAACCATCGAAGAAATCCAGTCAGTTGGCTCATCTACTTTCTTCAATATGCCTACTGCTTCCATGTTATGGATTTTTTTCTTTAATTCCTCCTTAGTGGCAATAGGTATCTTCCTGGGTGTGTGCTGAACAGGTCTTATTGTGTTATCTATTTCTAGATGCAGCTCACCAGGTAGACATCCCAGTCCTTTGAAAACATCCTCATACTCTGCCAGAATACTGTCAACTGTGACATCCCCGCTAGTGAAATTGCTCTCTTCCTTGCCGTTGTTTTTCTGCTGGCAAACATCACTGGTGTGCAGTGTCAGAAGGCCAAGTTTCTCACAAGTGTTGGTACTCAGAAGTGGATGTCTTGTGACCCTTGTGGTGACAATCTCAAATCTCAGTTTCAACTTCTTTGATCCATATTGTGCATACACTGAGTATATCCCAAGGGGTTTCATATATGACCCATCATAGAAATGCAGTTTAGAGTTGCTCTGGCGGAGTTTTGCATTTGGAACTATTTGGTTTAATTGTTCTATGGACATGATGTTGCACGTAGTCCCTGTGTCTATTAAACACACAAGTGATTTTTCACAAGATTCACCCTTTTCTGTAAATGATAGCTCAACTCTTGGTTGTTTTCCTCGAGATTTGACATTTGCCACTTGGTGATCTACATACATGCAGGATCCATCACTTGAATAGCTCTCCTCCTGTACATAATGTGCACTTTTGCTGGACTTGCTTGATTTTTTCTGGCCATTCTTCTTGCACTTCTTACTCCCGGACCAGTGGTTTCTCTGGTGACATGTCTGGCATTCAGATCCATATGCTGGACAGTTATTTTTTCCAAACTCATGACACTGCAAGCAAAATATGCATGAAATCTGTCGACTTTTAGCTGGACTCCTGTTAGCCTTCTCCCACTTGTTGAAGTGTACCACTTCCTCAGATGTCCCTTGGTCAATCTCCTTTATCTGTTGAGCAGCTACTTCACTAGCTCTCAGCATGTCAACTGCTTCATTGAGATTGACTGCCTTCTCTCTAAACATCCGTCCTCTTGCAGCCTTGTCTTTCGTCCCCAGAACCACTCGGTCTCTCAACAAACTGTCAGTCATTGCTTCAAAGTTACAAGACTTTGAAAGTTGTCTCAGTCTGTTGACCCACTGATCTACATTTTCATTGGGTCCTTGATCACATGAGTAGAACATGTACCGTTCGTAAATCTCATTTTGGGTTGGTTTGAAATAACTTTCTAGTGCCTTTATGCACTTTGCAGGATCTTTGCGATCATCATCTGTTATCTCAAGATTTTTTAAGATTCTGAGACAATCTCTACCCATAACAGATCTTAAAGTTGCAACCCTTACATTCTTCGATTTCTCCCTTAGTCCAGTGGCAACTTCGTAATCTTCCCATTGATCTTTGAAAAATGTCCAATTACTAAGTAAGTCACCTTTCACCTCCATTGGAGCTGGAACAGGGATATGAACAGAAGCCATTCTGAATATTTTGAGTGTGCTGTGTAATATATCCTATTGTCACTATTTGTATCCTATTATGAGATGTATTCCTCTATAATAGTCACACATCTGACACCATGTTTATAGTTCTGATTTATATATTATATATTCACGAACTCCAAATACAGATAGTTATAAAGATAAAATTATGTATTTCTATTTTATTGTATATTCACAGACACAAATATATAAAGGCACATGTACATGTAAATGGTTTTGTTCCCAAGATTCAACTACTGCTGTTTACCTTTCTAAAAGGATCTTAGAGTTCACCAGGAGGTCATTCCCATCACCCACCTGATACATTTAACATCTGGATATTATATTCCACTTTACAATTGTCTTAGCCTTTCCCAAAGTCTCTACTTATAACTGTATACCTCAAACAACGCCCCAGGCGGCCTGGGACTAACAACCGATTAAGAACCGACTGTTTTCCGCGCGTCGGAAATTAAAACGAGGCAATGAGGGGGTCTGGGACTATATAAGCGACCGCGCACACATTCTCGTTGTTACTGACTGTTTGGCTACTGCGAGACGTGTGTCACTGATTTGTAGGGGTTTTCAGTTTTTATTTTACATTTTATATACTTGAGCTTAGGGCAAATTTCACAGTTAGGAGACACATTTTACTATTTTTTTATTATTTTGTCGACTGGATTATGAGGAAAGAGAAAGGAGGGAAGAGAGGAAGGAAAAAGATGGATGAGAGGGAGAAGGAAAGTCAAGTAGAGGAGAGGAGTGAGGTTATTACAGAAGAAGGAAGTGAGAGGAGAGAGGAGGAGGAGATTCAGGAAGATCCAGCTATTGGGGAAGCTGTGGCAGAAGAAGAAGAGAGGTGTGAGGAAGATCCGGAGTGCCATTCTTCAGCCAAGAGAGCCAGGGTGTGTGCCACTTTTACAGACAGCCAGGAAGTTTCCATTGTGGAATTTGTAAAGCTGCACCCTGAACTGTATGACAAGGAACATTCACGTTTCCACGACAGGACCAGAAGAGAGGCTCTCTGGGCAGAAATATCTGCAGAACTCAAGCTCCAGACCTTTGATGTGAGAAGATGGTTCGAGTCCCAGCGAACCCGTTATGGGAAGCTGTCTAAGCTCCAATCTGGCCAAGCCCCGAGGGAGATGACCAAGAGACAGTCCTGGGTGTACCAACAGATGGGTTTTCTTAAAACCCACATCAGAAGAAAGGGGGCCAATAGAAGTTCAGGTTTTGAGGCCAGTCCAAATACCAGCAGGCAGGACGAATCACGTGGCTCAACTACTGATACAGAACACCTCGAGTCCAGTGTCCTGAGGGAGAGGAGTCAGTCCATCATTACATCAACGCCCGTTTCAACTACAGACTCCAAGATTCTCGAACACTTTGAGCAGATGAGGACACTTATCTCTGGTTTTCTGCATCAGAAGTCAGACAGGCAGCCCTTCTTTGACTACGTGGCATCAGAGGCTGAGAAGATGACTCAAGAAGAATTTGAAGAATTAAAGGGCAAGATTTTTAGAGACATTGAAACTATTAAGAGTAACCGCAGACGTCAGCCATTGCCCAGAAGATCAGCCACTGTTACCACGGAGTCCCAGAGGGTCGGCCTACTGCCAACAACCACTCCACAGGCGTCTAGTTCCACTCAAGCAGCAGCTGGCAGCAGTTTTGTGTACTATACACCAAGCCCCATTGGCTTCAGCAACCTGACATCTGTCCTAACTGTACAGGACGCAGGGAGCAGACACAATCTGAGTGGAATCTTAAGCCAGCTACCAGATCTGACATCAACACAGATCGTCGAGCAGCCTCAGCAGCAGCAGCAACAACCGCAGCAGCAGCTCTTTACTATCACCACTTCAGCACCGCCTCAACAGCAGCAGCAGCCTCCTCAGTAGCCATCCAGTCAGGGCGGGTCTTTGACCTGCCAGGCCCTTTTCAGGGCCACCAAATCTTCCAAAAACAATTATTCAGCTACGTGTTCTTCCAATTCCCCTCCCAAAACAAAAAAGTTCAGTACCAATACTTATCACAAGAAAAAAAAAATTCAAGTCCAACACCTACACCACCCCAAACATAAAACAAATAACCCATGGTACCACACATAACAAAGAAGGCCACATAAAAAAAATTAAAAATAACTCCCAATATGGCCATTAATCAGCCCATTTTTAGATTAAAATCCATGGGATGGTTTAAAATCTGTAATTGAAAAGTCAAACACTTACACCTTCCCTAGAGTTAAAAGGCATTATCACATACTTACCAACCCACAAACAGACAAACCCAACACCAAACATAACCCCCAAATAACAAACCCAGTACCAAACCTAACACCCAACTACCAAAAATAAACCCAACCCCAGTAACCACCAACCAACAAACACACAAACCCAAAAGTAAATAGAACCCATGCCAACAAACTGACAAACTATTTTGCAAACACAATCCCCCATTATTGAAAGCAAAACTAGTTCCATGGTTATATTTTCCACATTTTTGTGATTAGAAGTGAAGATTTAAAATTGAAGATTTCCATGAAAACCTTTCTGCTACAAATAAATTTCCAAGCCATGAACAAAAAGAATTGGTGAAATTATGATGTGGATTTGAAAATATATAAAAAAATAATTTAATTTCGGATATTATGTGTGACTTTGTGTTTGGCTTTTGTTTAACAGTGGGTTTGTCTGTTTGTTGGGTGAGAAAGTTGTGTTTGTCTGTTTGTCCGTCTGTACAAGTTATGTTTGGCATGGGGTTTGTCTGTTTGTCCGTCTCAACAAGTTATGTTTGGCATGGGGTTTGTCTGTTTGTCCGTCTCAACAAGTTATGTTTGGCATGGGGTTTGTCTGTTTGTCCGTCTCAACAAGTCATGTTTGGCATGGGGTTTGTCTGTTTGTCAGTCTGTACAAGTTATGTTTGGCATGGGGTTTGTCCGTCTGTAGCAAACATAGCTGATTAATTGTTTTTGGAATAATTGGTAGTCCTGAAAAGGACTGTTATAGTTAGTCCTGAAAAGGACTGGTTACTGCAGCAGGACTTATATTCTGCCATCTTGCCAGGCCACTGCTCCCTCATTGTTGAAGTAGTCCTTCAGGTAATCCCTCTGTCTTTTGGCTTCTCTAGCAGGGTTTCTGTCTTGGCCACCACCAGCAGCACCCCCAATCAATCCACAATCATCAGGTACATCATCATCATCGTCCTCCCCAGGCTGCTGACCACCAGGTTGACCTTGATACTGGCTTCTCAGTATGTTGTGTAGAACAACACAGGTCAAGACCACTTCCCTGACTGTTGCTGGGGGTAGTTCAATGGTTGTCCTCATCACCCTGAATCTTGACACAAGGATGCCAAAAGCGTTCTCCACCACTCTTCTGCCCCTTGAAATTCTATAATTGGCAATCCTTTCCTCTCTGGTTAACATCCTTCTGCCATAGGGTTTCATGAGCCAGGTCTTCAGGGCAAAAGCATCATCTGCCAGGATGAAGTAGGGGACATCTCTCCCACCCTGGGTTATAGGAGCTGGGTCAGGGAAGCCTATCCTGCCATCCTCAATCCTCCTCTTCAGCTGAGAGGCATTAAATATCTGGCCATCCGAGCAGGATCCTTCAGTACCCACATCCACCCATCTAAACTTGTACTGTCCATCTACCAGGGCCAACATCACAATGGAAAAGAATCCCTTGTAGTTGTGGTAGAGGGCTCCAGTGTTCTTGGGCTTCTTCAGGGCCACATGCTTCCCATCCAGAGCTCCCAGGGCATGTGGAACATTCCATCTGATCCTGAATTCCCTCTCCAGTTCTTTCCACTCATCTGGGGTTGTAGGACACTTCAGGTACTCCCTGGTGAACTCATCCTGGATGGCCCTGCAGACCTCTGGTATAAACTTGGAGATGGTGGATCTTCCAACCCTGAACTGACAGGATAATGATGTGTAGGACTCTCCAGTGGCCAGATATCTGATGGTGAGGGCTAACTTTTCCCCAACACTGATAGGAGCTCTGTAGTTGGTGGCCTGCCTGGCTAGGTGTGGTTCCAGTCTGGTCTTAATCATTTCAAAAATTCTGGGGTCATCCTCATGTAGTTGGTGAATCCTGGAATATCTGTGGCATAAAGATCAGCCATAATGTTGTGGTAGGCCCCCCTCTCCTCTCTCTGTAGCAGCCATGGCCTGACCCACATGTTGTGCCTTCTTCTAGGTCTCTGTATGGGTGCTGGTGGTGCTGGTGGTGGTTGCTGTGGTCGACGTAAGAAATGGAAATACATGATTATTTGTAACTGAATAAAAACCAAAAAAGCCCTAATTTGTTGTTGAATCTGTCTTCCATTAAAAGGTGGCATCCTGCTGTGTTCCCAGAAAAGCAATGATGATTAGATCGCGAATTTTATATATATATACCCAGAATATCCAGCAACTTTGGAAAACAATAATCGGGGATCCTGGTCTGGGGAAGACTGAGGAGGCCTGAGGACGCCGGTAGTTAATCGTGGGTTAGTCGGGGCTTAGTCCCAGGAGGCCTGAGGCGTCCTGGGACCCAGTCGGTATGTGTACGACAGGATCGTGGTTGAAACCGACCTGAAAACTGGCTTAGTCAGTTCTTAGTCCCAGACCAGTCGGGGACTGTCTGCGGCCGCCTGAGGCGTCCTGAGGCGTCCTGGGGACGATCTGTTCTTAATCCCAGACTTCAGTACCGACCCAGTCTTCCCGCCCATTTTTGTTATTTTCCCACCGACTGTCCACGATTAAGGGTCGCCGACAGGATCGGGGCTTAATCTTTTGGTGGAACAGGGGCATAAGTGTCTTAATTTATAAGTATAATTACACCAAAGAACCTGTATTTGATACGTGTAAATCAGAATACAGAAATTAAACAAGTCAAATGAGAGACGTGGGAATGTTGTGCAAAATTTGAATAACAAACAAGTTGAATAAACCTGAATACAGCTCAAGGTACATAGGTATCTAGCTTAAATAATTACTTTATCCTGACAGGGTGTGAAATTAATTAAGCCTCTTCAGCCTTGTTAACTATGTTGATAAAGGACATTGGTGGTGAATGCAAAAACACTGTTAATTTTCACATTAACTATTCCTATTCCCATTTACAAAAAATGAGATTATAATATATATTACAAGTTTATACTTTCTTATAGATTAAATACATTTAACAAGTTTTAGGAAGGTTTATTTAGCACAAAAGTGAGTAAATTATAGTTATCTGACATTTGTCAATACAGGTTTTTTTTAAATAGTTCAGGTTTAGGCTTGGGAATAAAATAATAACAATACATGAATAGGTTTTATCCCAAACATGCATTCTGTTATACATATTTGGGGAAACAATCACAATTTATAAATATGACATCTGAATGAGGCTATAAATTATTACCATTATTATATATGCATGCATGCCAGTTCTATAGAAAAAGCATAAAGTAGAAATAAGGGGACCGAATGTTTGTATGTGTATATTCCGTTTCTTCAAAATAAACAAGTGTAATTATGAAATTGTGACAAGATAATGACACGGTGGCTAGTATGGTCACAGGTCAGTAGTTTTTAAAGCATTCTTCACCAAAAAAGAACTCCAATACTTTCACAAAAATTTCTTTATTTAAGGTCAGCACTCACAGTTGGCTTTTTCTAGAATTTAGACAAACTGAAAATTAACAATATTGATCTAAAACAAAGAAGCAATTAATGGGCAGAGCTAACTTACCGAAGTTAAAGACGTGTAATACATAGTGTAACAGGGCGTTTGTAGTATAACCTGTATATATCTTAAACTGGCCTAATTTTCAACCCTGTATAAACTCTCGGTATATGTGATATACAGACTAATAAGCCACATGAGAATATTATTTAACTGAGATTCACACCGCTTCAATAACCAGACCACTATAATTACCATGGTAGAATTTCGCCCATGGGGAAAAGAAATTAATAAATTTGAAACCGTATATTCTCCCCACTGGACACTTGTCACAGGTCTATGCTGTCTGCACACTTTGGATGTCAATAAAATAAAGTTTGAAGACTTGAACTAGATCTAAGCTCATTTACAAATGATTACAAGGGAGTATTAAGCTTTAAAGCAGGTCTGTTTGCATATATATTTTACCTCAATGCTCTATATGTATGTGTGGGGACTTAAAAACAGTTACTGGTTAACCCAGTACTGAAAAGATAATAGTCCTTACTTAGATCACACCTTTCTTTAATGAAATCTTGAGCTACAACTGAATCGACTGGTTTACTTTCAGCTGTGGTTCAACCAGGTGCAATCCATTTATGATACGTTTAAGACATCTTCGGTGGACTTCACATTTTGTACATTGGCATTTGGCACAACCTGGGACACGTTTTGCTTTCAGTACCACTTTTTGGAATGCTTGAAACCCTCCAGTGAGTAGACTTGCTCCAAGTCTTTGTATTTCTTATTCGACCAAATCTGGTATACATGGAATCATCATGAACTCATCACGATGAGTGGATATATTACTCTCTGATGAATTGTCA
This sequence comes from Sabellastarte sp. h YS-2021, assembly GCA_964017235.1. NCBI lineage: Eukaryota > Metazoa > Annelida > Polychaeta > Sabellida > Sabellidae > Sabellastarte > Sabellastarte sp. h YS-2021. The sequence goes on from OZ024927.1 coordinate 85,703,469, forward strand.
GCACCAAATTCTTGAAAAAAATGTCATTCAGTCGGCATATAATACCTAAGACAAAAGGACTTGAGGAAAGTCTATCCAGTGAGCCTTCATGGGCTGTACAGAAATAACCATGCTCTACTGGAGAAGGGGAGGACAGGATGGATATTCAGGGAAGCTCAAAATTCAAGATATATTATACAGATACGAAGGTCTCTTTTTGAAGTCATAAGGACGGGGTTGTCAAGCAGAAATGAAACATGTACATATATGACCATATGACTGTTAAGAAAAGTTTGGCCTTACCTAACACCCCATTCACACCACAGGTGGTATACCCCATGGTTAGAAGTTTTACTTACTGTGGAACCTCCTTCTAGGTTACCTCATATCCCACTGGCTGTACGATCTGCCCCCACATAGTCTAGGTGAAAGCTTATGGCCCACCTGTTTCAAGAAGCCTATCCTCCTTAGCACCTTCTCCTCTGGTTCAGCAAATGCTTTCTGATGCTGACTCTTTTCCGTCCATGGACTTATGGTATTCCCTTCACCCTCAGGATTTATTGTGCATTCGAATTCGATCAGCATCAAAATTAAGCGCTAAAAAGTTTGTATATTTTTATTATTGTTATTATTATATAATCCAAGATTTGGTGTATCCATAAGGTATGTCGAGCACGGCCACTGATTGGACCAGGTGTGTAACCGTGAATAACAATAGGATGGCAGTAGGATGGCAGTAGTATAAATGTGTGTCACCTCCATTTGCCTCCACTCCAATTATGTTGCCGTTGCACTAACATGTTACCCCGAAACATGACCGAGTCACAACCTTAATATAAACCACAGAACACACCTTCACTTACCTTATGAAAGACTCATTTATGGAAAGTCATGGTTACAAATTTAGTAGCAGAAATTTTAAACATTTTAAAACTTCTGTAGTATGCTCTAGGAAGGGGATGGTTAGCCACTGTATCACAAATTCGCATACAGACGTCAAATGGTAGTTAGAGGGCAGTGGCATTTTGTCTAACGCCGATAACTGCAGGTTTTATGCCTTTTCAGCAGTTTTAGCTGTGTAACCTTCATTTCAGGAGACCAAAACAACATCAATAACACATTTAGACAACAGTTTTCAATGAGAAGCTCTTTGTTCTGGAATGAACATCTACTTCAGAGATTAAGTGCTGTAAAGAATGGTTAGATTTGATTATCCACTGCTCATCGGCAAGATGCTACTTAAAACCCTTACTTTAACCATTGTGATGCTTTGTCTTGAAAATAGGGACTAATATATAGCTATCAGATTGCAAGTTTTTTAAATGTGTGAAAATCTTCCCAACAATGCAAAGAATGTGAATGGGGATGCAGTTAATTCTGATGTTGACATGCACTGATCTGCTAAATGAACAAGATTTATTTGTGTACAAATAGCAGATATTAATTGCAGAGGAAATTTGTTAAATTGTATCTCACAGCATAAATTAAATCATTCCATTGAGAGTTTTAACCCCACACTTGATTCATACTAATAAATAAAAAAATAGAGTAAATTACGTATAGCACTTCCCCCTCCCCTTCCTTTTGCAAAGTGAAAATATGACCGTAACCCAAAACTAAGGACATTTCCATAAATAAAAATCATCAAGGAGTATTGGACTTACAAACAGTAGAAATTTATCTTTATTTTGGCTCATTATTTTTATTAAGACAGTCTATTTGAGAAGAGAAAGAAGTACTTGACCGCTGGGTGGGACTGGTTTATAGACTGAAGTTCTGGTTCCATTGAAACACATTTATTTTCTGCGTTTCCCGAACACTGATCACTTATGTCCAAAGACCTATTTGCTAATGATGTACAGAGTTTCTGCAAATACACACTACATGAACTCTTCTGCAAATAATGATAAAACACCACTGTCCCCATTTTATGCTGTGCAACTACTTTGTGGTGCTTGTTTTTTTTTTATATTGACGGTGTTGCTGGGTGCTTTGGCCACAGCTTTTGTTGAACTGGTGCAGTTGCTGATATTGTTGCTGAGCTGGTACAGGTGTTTGTTGATACTGTTGTTGAGTTGGTGTGCCAAAGACTGTTGACACTGCTGTTGTGCTGGTGCAGGTGTCCACTGATACTATGTTGCATACTGTTGATACTGAATCTGATGGCTGTTGTGATGCTGGCCAGTTCACTGGTGGTGCCAGTGAGACTGCTGCTGCTGTTGCTTATGCTGTCACTGCTCTGACATGAGTTTTTCTAAGTGGCACATGTCTTTGTCCTGATGTCTGTCAGGTATGGTCCCTCCACATAATCTGCCTGTCTCTGAAAATTCTTATCAAACACCCCTGTCATGGTAGACTCAGCTTGAAATGTGGATGTGAAACTCATGAAGTAGTTCATCAAGACAGGCCACTGGCGACAGGGTCCAATGGTCTAGGACTACCATTTTAGGTGGTCATCTGAGCCACTATGTATCTTCTTGTACATAAGTGCGGACCCACATCCTCTTGTTTTCCTAGGGGAGTGTGTTACCTGCTAGGCCACAGTGGCAGATTTTTTAGGTCAAATACCCTCCAATTTTTATAAGAACAGAAAGTATTGTAAGCATATATCACAGACCACCAGCCATAACTTCTTTATTTATTGTCTTATTTTAACAGTTTTTACCATTCTGTTATATGCAATGTGTATATTTAAGTATATCAAATAAGAGCAAGGTACACTGACCGTAGCTGAAATGTTTTTTTTTTCTTGAGGGAAGCGGGGGGCAAAATATGGCGGAGATGCCTAAATTTAAAGTTAGTTTAGAGTTATCCCCAATTATTTTTAGTCTGCATTTTGACCCAGGTCACATATTATCATGAATAAATGTTTTACTTTCTCAGATATTAAAGGGACACCACTTTGCATGACTAGGGCCTATAACTTATAATGGCATATTACCTTTCAATGGCACCTCTGTTGTGTATAATATACAGTAATCTATCTTGGCTTTAAAATGTCTCTATCGTAGAAAAATTTAGAAGCTGTCATTAAAAATCTTAGATGGGTCCTTGGATAAAGTAACATTTAATTTAAACTTGTTTAGTGTTAAGACTTTTGCCCCATCTATTAGCTGCCCTCGCTCAAATAAATAGTTTCTCTAAGAATTAAAAAAAACATCTTCCCTTGAATATCGTGTGAAAGTGAAATCTCAGAGCTCCTAAGACTAAGATACAGTAAAGCCAGGATATGTTGCGCAATGAGAAATAACTACCTTTACTGAAAGTACAAAAAATCTGTTATTATCTTTCTACTGGTAGCAAGTCCAATCAAGGCAATTTAGGTACTGCTCTGGGGTCCGAAATCTAATAAACTTGGTACTACTGGCAGAAGATGACAGTTCAAAATTGAAATTTTCAGTCTATTAAACGAATTTTACAATCACCAACAAATACCACCATTTTTCAAGGGAAATCTGTAACATGGACATTAATAACTGATGTAAGAGTTAAATGTCCAAAACAAACGTCCTATATACATTATGTACATAAAATACATGTGTATGTTCTTTACTGTGTATTTTTTGTTCTGTAGGTGACATGTAATTCATCTGAATTCTAGTGTCCATATTGACTATGGTTTTTATTGTTAGATTTATTCTTAGAATATTTGAGGTCCAAGGTGGCCTGTGTAGATTAGCAAATTTGACATCTAATCACAGGCTGTCACCTCTATGTGGGTTCGACTCCCACGGGTGACAAATGTTGAGGGTCTGTCCCAGTATAACTTGGCTGTTGAACTTGATGTAAAGCCTCAAGTTTGAACCTTTGATCACAGAATTTTTGACTCAAACGGCCAGTTTCTAAGATTTTTTTACGGTAAGAGCAATTTCTAAGAACAAGAATTGGAATTTCTAGATTTCCAAAGATAAAGATGACAATCAGAACATGATAGCCATGTAGAAAACAGTGGGATAGAGACAGAATAACTCAGAAATGAGAGGAAAGGCGGTATAGTAGCTAGAGAAGTGATAGGACAATTTGCACTCTATAGAATCTATAGAACTTGATTCTGTCTATGGTAGGCGAAAATTTTGAACAGATAAAAATAAAGGCAAAAGTGTACTGGTATGCAAAGAAGTGTGGCAGTATATAGAGGAATGGGGAGTTATATAAAACGCCTGTAAACGTAGCCAATGCTACATGTAGCGTGACTGGGACGTTATATAGTTCTACATATTTCTTACAAATCCTGATGAGGCCCTCACAAAAATCTTATATTCTGTTTGTATTATACCGAAATATCCAATTCAAAAATGTGTTATTGTTTTCAGTGTCCAAGCAAATATTTTAATGATGCTGAAAAAAAACATGATTACAAAATCTACAGTTTCTGAGAAAGAAGTTATTTTCTTAATGAAAGAAGTCTCAACGTCAAAATGGTGACAAAAGTAAAAACCTTTACTGTAAAGGTAATATAAAACTAAATGCTACCCTGGTATGCACACAACTGTGAACAATTATGAAACTTAGTCAGTATAATTATAGCTATTATGGCATAATGCATGTGTGTTTTGTTGAAAAAATATGATAAGAGTGTTGGTTGTCAACGAATCAGTTAAATATCAACCCCTTGCTGGCTGATTTATTTCATGTTTTCATCTAGCCTTGCCAAAAGGCTCAAATTTGTAACATATCTTTTTTTTTGAAATTATACAGATATCTGGTTATGATAAAGCACTGGTATGTGTCAGGAGATGTAAGATCTTCAGACTGAGATTTATGCTGAGATAAAAACCAGTACATATTAGAGTGCATTGCATAAAGTGAAACTTTATCATTTAAAATATTTTCCATAATTACAAAGAAACTATAGCCATTAGCAAGACTAGTTTTCAAAATTTCTTCTTTCCCATTTTTTTCTACTCAGTAAAGTATGATATCAGCATTACACACTCTTTCTTAACCAATATATGAAAGCATACATTCATGTCTCAGTAAACACAAAGTGAAATTGTCAACTTGATAAAACCCAGGATTCCTATTCTTCAGGGTTTTTATATCAAGACTCGCTTTTGAAGTTTGAGTATCAGTTTAAAAGGGTGATACTTACATGGCTGTTCCACTTGTCTGACCTAACCCCCCACTCCACTCCAGGCCATTTTTTTTCATTCAGGAAGTTTGTAATTTTAACCTTCAGGATATGGTGTCTGGTTTGATGCTAATTTTTCCTTTGCTAACCATGTCCGCAATATTTGTAAGACATGCTTCATTCAAATTCGTGATCTCAGGCGGGTTAGAAAGCACTTGACTGATGAGGCTGCTATCCTGGCAGCTAATGCCTTGGTGAGCAGTCGCCTTGATTACTGCAACTCTCTCTTCAGGAGTCTGTCCAGTCTCAATATGCGTAAACTACAGTGTATTCAAAATACACTTGCCAGGATTGTCACAAACTGTAACAAATACACGCGGGCATCTCCTATTCTCAAACGACTCCATTGGCTCCCAGTTGAATCTCGCTGTATCTTCAAAACTGCCACTCTAGTTTATAAGTTTCTTCACAGTGGTCATCCCAGTTACTTTGGTCCTCTTCTGCCCACTCGTTGCAGAAGATATAGTACAAGATACAACCATCCAGATAAAAGGTTCCTGGAGGTTCCTCAATTCTGTCCATCTGTACATAAATCCAAAAATCACTTCGGCCACAGCTTTGCTTTTGATGCCCCCACAGTCTGGAATCATTTGCCTAATGAGGTACGTTCTGCCCCAACTCTCACCTGTTTCAGGAAAAGGTTAAAATCATATCTCTTCCACAAGGCATTCCCACCTTAGCTTACACTCTATCCGGCGTCTCCATGGTACTGGACTTGGCAACGGCTATGGACAGATGATTTCTTAAACTTGATTTTTGGTGTTGCGCCTTAGAGTCTGCCTAGCAGAGATTAAGCGCTATAAAAGTACAGAATAGAATAGAATGTCCACGACTAGAAACTAACCTAAGAAACATTCACAAGCAAATTGCACATGTCACAAACAAATTCAAATTGTTTGAATTTGCAATAATCTACCTGTGATACTTGTCAGACCTTGCATTCGAATAATCAATTCTAAAGTTACCTTAACATTCGAAAAACAATTTTTGATCTTAAGTCATTTGCAGCAATCGTTTTGGCCTTTGTATTGTTTGTAACCCATTTGTAAAGGTTCGAGAACTAATCGGAATCTTTTTTCGGAACCAATAAGAAGGTTTCAAGAGACAATCGTAACATCACTTGGAAAGCTATCTGTTTGGTGTAGTATTCATACCTATTCATCCGTGGATAGTGATGGATTCAAATTTTCATAATCACATCACCAATATGGAACAGGCCTCTAAATTTAGTATTTTATTATTTTTCGAAAAAGCTAAATTAGTAATTTATATATGCCAAATGAATGTGAACATCCTGTAAAGCCCTGTTTTTTCTTGCAGGGATAGTCCAGTAAAAAGTCAACAAACAACATCCAGCAGGCTAATGATAATGAAGAGAAGACATTTGTGAAAAAAACGTCTTTTATATATTTCTGAAAGAAGCCATGATTGGTTTTTGTCTGATACCTGTTTCAAACAGCTGACAGTGCACCTTTCAAAGCTCCAAATACCAACATGTTTGTGTCTCCTGGATTGGGAACAGACATTTTGTTGATATGATCTTGTTGGCTGGAACTTATCATTAATGTATTACAGACAGGCAAGAAGGCTGATTGAAATTTAGGCTGTACTGCTGCATAGATAGACAGTGGAGGGGTTTTCAAGGAAAGGTGTATTGTGCCCTGTTTAGTTGGAGACATTGTACCATCAAATACTTCCAAAAGAGCTCCCAGTTTTTCTGCCTGGAACATATTTCTTGAAATGTACAAGTCTGTAAACACATTCAAACACGCTTTTTCTGATGACTAACCTAGTATAATTTATTATCCAAAAATCATACTTTATAAAACTGAGATAATATATCAAAATCCCAATTAACGCCAAAGGAAGGGTTACCTGATTACTAAATAGCCAGAGAAACTATTGGCTCCACTTTCTTTGCTGATCTTCTAACCCTTATTTCCTCTGGGTGTATTAACTAGACTATTCAAATGTTAATCATGTGGTTTACTCTTAAAAGAACCGCAGACCATCGGCTTATTACTATTAACCTTTATGTCTGGGCCATGGCAAATTGGTTTTTCCGGCCCAAAAATACATGATGCATTTTGTATATATCATGGATTCATCTTTGGGAATTATTACAGCAACTCTCAAATTATAACAAGTAAACATTTTTGGGTTTTGTAAAGGTTTGGCAAAGGTTAAAAAGTGATGGATACGAAAACCATTTATAATTGAATGTTTTCAAAACGTTTTATGTATACCGTTTATTAAACATTTAATGATAAATGTTAGAAAATGCTACAAATGAACATAACAATGTCTGAATAATAATGGGGTCAGAGGTCAAATTCAATATCTTTTTAAGGTTGCTCACTAATGAAAATATTATTTTTATGTCTAAAATTGTAAGATAGTGGCTTAGAAATTGTACCCCATTCAATTCTTACTTTTAGGGATTGCGTGTGGGGCAATTTCCCTCTAAAATCCCCTAATATTGCTCACCGCCATCTTTGTTTGGACATGTTTGAAGGTGAAGGTTTTATAAATATTCTGACAATATGGGTTTAAAAACATTTTTGGTAGAATTTTTTAAAACTTTTGATAGAAAACATTTCCAAAAACTTTTTAAAATGATTGGTATGAAAACTAGTTGCTATTAAACGTTTGTAAAACATTTTCAGAGAAAACATTTACAAAAAAATTGTTCTTAAATGTTGTTTAAATGTTTTATGTGTACTGTTTATCAAAAAATTCATGATTTTATAAAACGTCTAATAAATGTTTTCAGTACAAACGTATGTTTGGAGAATGTTTATAAAGCATTTTTTAAACATTATATCATATACCTTTACTTGGAAACATTTAGAAAACCATAAGATAGGATTTAAATAGGATTTAAAAACGTTTTGTAAACATTTAAACCATTTTTAAATGTTTCAAATGTTTACTGGTACCTAATATTTTGTAGCAGAAAATGCAATTTTAAAATGAATGATGTCAAATTAAGTTTAGCTGCTTGAATTAAAAATATTGATGCAATGCTGCTAGCAACTGCACCGCTCATATGTGAAATTAATAAACTGGTTCCTTCATTTCTATTCTATTTTGCCGTCCCCCACTGCACCACAAATACAGTAAAATGGTTAAGCCATCTACCATATATGTAAGATGCAAGGAATCCATCTTAAGATGTGGAGGAAAATCTTTATGAAGAAGTGAAAACCATTGTAAAATATCTTATCCAAAGAAACAAACAGGGATGGGTCTCAAATCCTCAGAGGTGAGAATCAAGTGCTTGGAGGAGAAGAAACGAGGAGTCACTGACTCTAATTGCTAGGCTACACATTTCCCTGCTTGGTCTTGACCCACAAAAAAACGGGCTCGTGTACTTTCAGTTGTGGGTTATTGAGGTATGGTCCACTCTGCGTCTTGGTGGGACAGATTCGGTGCAATTTGTTGGGATTTGCATTTGGATAGGGTGTGTTCGCAGCATAACAGGGAATGTGATTTGAGTTCGAGACCACTCATGTACAATATGGAGAGATAGACGGGGCAAGGATGGATATATTGGTTTACTTATTCTTGAACATACACTGGACAGATGCATGGGGTCTCTTTTCAGAGCCCTAAGGATGAGACTGTGAAGCATAAATCAAATACGCATAGAAACAACTGTATGGAAGGATGCAGCCTAGGCATAAATCAGAAAACACTACAATCTATAATCTTCGATGAATGTGTATATTAAACACATCCATTAAAATGAATTGTAACTGCATAAATTTGAAGGACGTATGACAATGGACATGGTTGTAGTATTCCAGAGATGATCACATTTGACAAATAATTGCTTGCCTTTCAACCCTGTAGACCCAGGTTTGAATCTAGTTCATGACAAAATATGCAAAATACTCATAATCTGTTATATTTTGACCCAAGCTGTTAAAAGGGATGTTCAAATTAAAGTTTTCTTATCTAATCTAATAAGGATTTTATAGTGCTTAATCCTTTTCATGTGACAGACTCTAAGGAGCAACTATACATAAACATGTTGAGTAAGAGTTTTTCAATTTATGCCATTTCACACTCCAGGTGGGATGTCCCGCGGTAGAAGTTTTACTCGGCTCCCAGGTCACCCCATTTTGTGCGTGTTGTTCACACCACAGGCAGAAGGCCACTGATAACATGTTTTTTTACAGTCAATAACAGTAGGATGACAGTACTACAACCATTGGTCACCGAGAAGCAAACCTCCATTAACCTCAACTCACCTCCGGTAGCCATTAAACGAACACATGGTGAATAGACCAATGCCTCCACACACCACATGTCGTCGTATTACCAAAGATGACCAAATCACAGCCTTATGTACACCGTGGAACACACCTTTGGTTACCGTAGTCAGAAATTCATATGTGCATGCACGAAATCGTCTTTTAAACAGTTTAAAACTTCCATAGGACTCACAAAATAATGGACGGTTCGTACTGACCAGCAAGTTTGCAAATGGATGACAGACGGTGGTCCAAGGATAGGGATGTTTCGCCAAACGCGGCCTACAGTGAGCGATACTGCCTGTAGTATGAAAGAGGTATTACATAGCCAGATCATACAAAAGAACACACAGGGAAGTGTGGTGGCGTTGGAGGATAGGCTTTGGCAAACATGCGAATTTTGAGCTTTTTCTTGAAACAGGCAATATAGGTTCCATTTTGAATGTTATCAGGAAGATCATTCCAAAACTGAGGAGAAAATATTCATATCACAATTCAGATGTGGAGGTCTCATCAATATTCTTCATATTTTGTAGTTCTAAGAAAAACAGTAAAAATCAACAAACAAAATTAACCACAAACACTTGATATTTTATCAATATATATCTATTATTTGCTATCCCTAAATGTTGCTGTATTTGAATTTCACAAAGCAACGTCCTCTTTAAGTCATAAAAAGTCGTCATTTTAGAACAACAAAAGAGGAAGACAGCTCAAAGTAACATCTTCACAGGGTTCAAGGATATATTGCTATTAACCTTGACCTTGAGAAAAAAGAGTTCATCATTTATTAAAACATCACAAGGTAAAGTTGTAATCAGTGTGAAAAGATTCATCAAAATTATTTGACAAGAGATGACTCGGTATGCGATAAAAGAAAAAGCTTATTTCTCTGGAAATCTAGCCTTGCTTATGAATAAAATAGGTACTACACAAAGATTTTATATCCATGAAGAACCAGTATATGTTAGCTCGTCAGAAAAATACATTTCTGTCTAGGCAGTATGATAATGTTAAACCCAGATATATGTAAGGTTACATTATGCTAATTGAAAAAAGTATTGCCTTAACACACATAAACTCAAGCCTTAAGCAAGACTACCTGGAATCACGCTTTGCTCGCAGGGTAAAGAACATTAAAGTTACATAACAATAGGAATGGTTGTCCTGCTAATGGTCATAAATGTATCATATTTCAATAGCCAGCCATGATTTATAAACATTAACTTCATACTTAGGGCTAATGTAAGAGAGTAGAAAAAGGAAGGTATTATTTTTATGTGAGTTCTGTTCATTTAAATGTAAAAATTCTATAACCTGGTGTTTGGAGATGCAAAGCCAAATGTGGTTACTTTTATCAAAGCTAAAGTTAAAGCAGCATTTGAAAAAAAAATTGTATATGCCTTTCTTCTCTTTGCCTTAATTGCTTGTGACTAAAATCACTGTTAGATGAATTTATCCATATATATTTCTTAATTTGTCACAGTAGAATCAAAGATTGTAGTTCAAGGATAACAGAAAGTACAAATCAACATTGGCTGCAACATTGGATATTAATTGAGGATTTCATTATAAAGATACCTTATCTATTCACCATTTTTATTTGATAAATGTTAATATATTCCATTTTATCTCGCATATAAAAACAATCAAAAAGTAAAATATATTGTATTTTCTGAGCCCTGTCAGGCACTACAATGTTCCCTTGTGTAAATAACTGTTCATTTGGTTGGGATATCAACCACCAATATATATATGGACTAACACAATGATACATGAAATGCTATCATAACTCAAAACATTAGCCTGATAACAGTTCACTTAGTAAGGTAAACACTGGAAATGATTAGATAACTGTAGATAAGAAGTGTATCAGCAAAGCTATCAAAACAACTAGTTTCTTCATAATTAATACATGATATAGCTGTTGTACTTTTGTTGACAGTCGTATTGCTGATGAAATAACAAGCATATCCTTTTTAAAAACAGAAAGTCAGAGAAAACTGCGTGACTAGGTTGTGTTCAAGTTCAAAGTTGAATGTTGGGGTTTTAGGGCCTGTTCAACAGCCAGGGGCATATTGGGACAGGCCAACAACATTTGTCACTTGTGAGAGTTGAACCCTTCCAGAGGTTGTGTCCAAGTTAGGCTGTGTTTTGTTGCCCTCTGCTACCATAGATATAGATAACTGATAATTGAAGTGATTGATCCGTTATTAGAACCTTTCCCTGGCTTCCTCCCACTTACCCAGTTATGCTTGTTTAGTTCCCACCACGTCTGACAAAGTTTGTCAACCAAACTACTAATGGTGGTAAATAAATCCCTTTTACCTAGGTCGAGAGTTCAAATCTTCCTACCAAGATTAAAATTCATAATCTCCGAAAGTTGTAATGTACACAGGGCTACACCAAAGAAAAAAATTTTGAGTAAGATTTTGGATACACAAAAAAATTTTGGATACACAAAAATCTTATTTTTTTACTGTATTTTTATGGCCTTGGCTTTCTGGGTGACATTACCCCAAAACAAAAAGCAATGAGCAGATCTTCATGAAATGTTTTAAGTGAGTAAGACCTGGGCAAAGAAACGATGATGACATTTTCTGAAAAGATTAAGATTATATTCTGGATACAAAAAAGAACTGGAATTTTCGGAAACCCAAGGTGGGGGAGGACTGCCCACTACAAGTGGTTTTCTAGCTATATTTGAATTTCATGTGTAGTTTAGTCAGAGATAATTCCAATAGGGGAAAATCATCATTGGCTTGTTGATAACAAGTTTTTGTCGCTTGAGTCTCATTTCCGTGGTAGTCAGTGCAAATCCAGAACATGTCAACACGTAAGATAATCTTTTGTAGCAGTTAAAGTATGCCGATGTCTTTGTAAAAATTGTTCTTAATTTAAAAACATTAATAATAGTTTTTACATTAATAATAGTTTTTATCTCCCGCCTGCGGCCAAAGGCCGTGGTTGGGAGATTATAAAATGCCTTCTGTACGTGTGTGAGTCCGTCCGTCTGTCCGTTTGTCACGTTTTTGCATAAACCTTAATATCTCATTCATTTATAAAGATATTTTCACCAAATTTACAGGGAATGTTTATGGCTATGAAACCTGTCTCTGCAAAATTTTAGCCTCATTTGGAAAAACAAAATGGCCGCCATAGCTAATTGTTTGAAAACCGTAAAGGTGCTCTAAATCTTGAAATATTCCAGCTAGCTTCATCAAATTTGCACAAAAGATATATGGCTAGAAAACCTAGCCTGATAGTAATTTTGGCCTAGTTCAAATACTAAATGGCCGCCATATTAAGATGCTCTAAAACTTGAAGTATTGCAACTAGGTTCATCAAATATGTGCAAAATATATATGGCTGGGAAAGTTAGCCTGATAGTAATTTAGCCTAGTTTCAAAAACAAAATCATATCACATGTTAAATGGGATTATCCTATTAAAAAGGCCTTATATCTATTATCATTGCTACTAGGGGTTCCAAAAGTGAAAACGACTTATAAATACGAAGTCAAGGTCTGAGACTATTTTCCAATTGCTGACTTTTACCTTGGACCCCTTCTTCAATGTCAAGTGGGTTTATCTTACTACAAAGGCCTTATGTCTCCTTTAGTTCTCCATTATTACTGATTCTAAGGCGGGAGATAACCGCTACGGCAGTGGCCTTGTTTTTTAGGATAGCTTTTTGAGCAAGATTAACATTTGGTCTAGAAATTTTCTAATTCATACCGGAAATTGTTGCGTTTATCCTGAACCAGCCAATTGTTTCCAGAAAATGTTCCAATCGGATTCAGATTGCTTAGGAAAGGTAGGATCAACTTACTAAGGAAAACTTTCTTTATAAATTGTAAGAGGCATTTAAAATACTTTTGCAATTAAGTTCCTTAGTGCAAGATATAATAAGGATCAACAACAGTTTGCAACAATTTCAAACAGTTTGAAATAATCAGAGGCACACACGATTAACTCCCAAATCTACCAAACATTCCAGATCAAAAACTGCAAGTTTCAAGTTGGTCCTGAAAGCTCCTATCACACGAACATTCCAAATGAAAAGATCAACCACCCAAATGGAGAATTTACAAGTTCATAAACCCATAGAGGAGGATAATTGGCACAGTGGAACAGCCAACTTACAGTTTCTACTGCTAAGATCAGTACGGTTGAAATGGATATAAAACTGCAATTTTGACTTTGTTTTCGAAAAAGTAGTGTATTTAGAGTGTTTCAGACCTGCTGTAATTATAACATATATCTCTCAGAGTCTATAAGATTTGTCTGAGTCTCGAGTTGGGACAACATGACTCACTTTGCATATTGTACACTTACATATACAGACTTTTTCTTCAAAAGACTGCTAAGACAGAGACTGTCTGGTGACGTAATGGTTCCGTGGCCTATAGGAGTGCTTTATGAACACTAAACATTTGTCAACATGTTTGAAAATGGCCTTTTGTACAAATAAATTTGAGCCTTAAGCAAGGCTAAGGGGCTAATGATATGTGGAAATAATCATTGTAATAGGTAAGAGGCTAATGACATGTGGGAATAATCATTATAATAGCAGCAACTATCACATGAAAGAGAACCCCACTGACTGTTCAGAGGGCAGTGTCATTTTATTGTGCAGTTATGATGTTCAATCCGGATGGATTTTAAATACTTTCTTATCACCATATTAACAACATTCAAATTTTAGTAGTTACACATATGATCTCACAAATATGATATATTGTATAAATGTGTCTTACTTTTGTATCTTCCTGTTAAAGGCGTTAAAATTATATTGATCTATTCCATCTTTTACTTAATAAAAAGGAACAACATAAAGGGGCCTTGTAGAAAAGCTAGGAAGACCATAGACATGAGTGAGACAAATATGTAATTAAAGTGACAAAAAGAGACCCATAACTCTATCCTAATTCGACAGAAATCAACTTTGGCAACTTTGCTGCTCTTTTTCAACCACAGGTCAAAAAAGAGCAGTTTACCCATATTTCAAAAGTTTAATTAAAATAGTTGAAACTTAAGTAAGTTCATGTACTCCATAAATGGCCCCTAATTAACATAGAGAGCACATAAATTATCAACAATTATACAAGCGTAGAAAGATGAAAATGAAATCTACTTTCTAATTATATTTTCAAGTTTAAAAGTCTATATGTATAGTGATATGTTATGTTTACTTCTTTGTTCCAGAAAAAGCTCCTGTTTGTAAATTCAGAAACAGGTATGAAATGGAAAATGAAAGTATGATTTATAGTATTTGAAATAACCAATTGTTTTGTTAGTTCACAATGAAGTTGATTTTTTTTGTAGTTTCAATTTCGTCTTAAATCCAAAAAAGTTAAATGTTAACTTCATTCAGGATCACCCATACATCTATTAGATGTAATGCTTAGTAAACATCCTAATATCCTAGTATTAATCACAGTTGTGATAAAGTTCAGGACAGACTATGTAATTTTGTAATGCTACTAAGGATGACAATCTATTTGTCTTGGAAATGTAAGAAGCTGTTTGAAACTAGAAACCATGGTTTCTTTTTCAGCATTTGATGTCAATTTCTTAAAACTGAGTTGTGGTATAGAAATCACAGGTGTTAATGGGTAGAAAATTGATATGTATGGATATCGTTTGCAAAATATGATCAAAATACTTTTTTTTTTGCAAAAGCAAATCACTACTGGGGCAGTGTAACAGTATAGGCATAGCTTTACAGTTATGTGTCACATTATCTACATGTATGCATATTTAAATGTAGCCTTGCCTAAGGCTCTAATTTGTATGATATCTTTTTTAAACATGCACACAGATATCCATTATTCATAAAGCAGTCATACATGTTATGAGTTAGAAGCTTATCAGACAGTTCTCTTTGATGTATGCTACTCTAAGGGTCAGTACATGTATGAGTACATTATAGAAACTGAAACTCCATTATCTGAACTGAAAACTTTCCCTTACTACAAAGAAACTTGAGCCTTCAGCAAGGCTAATTTAAATGTTCACTACGTTATAAAATGGGGCATTATATAACACTATTAGTACTCTTCCTTTAAATTTATTGATATTCATAAGCCCAATTGGCTGGCTGGATCTCTTATATGTATGTGATATACAAGTTGTTTATATTATTATTATTATTATACTACTGCCAGGTGAGGGTATAATAAAAAACCTATGTATCTACCTTATTATATGGTGAATGTCACACAATTAATGACCATATCTAAAGCAGTAACAATGCTTTGATTATAAAAATATAGAAAATTTTTCACTGCAATGCAGACAGACATGCAACACCTCAGCAATTGTGTTTGTCAATTCTTGTAGGCAACAGTTATTACAAATACACCAAAGGTATAATTTAATCTGATTTTTATCCTCCAACGAAGCAAAACCTCATTTAAGATCCATTTGTTGAGAAGACTTCTTCCTGTCTAAGCTTTTTAAAGTCCTTTAAGCCTTCTAAACATTGTGAAAATCTGAAGGCTGTCAAAAACCAATGAAATACAATTAGTATTTCCGAAACTACCTCGACCATTCAGAAATCAGCGTGAAAGTCGTAACAGGGGTACCTAATCCCGAACACACGTCTCCCTGAGGCAGGGGTTTTATGCACAAAGCGTGCTTTGCTCGCGTGGGACGAGGGGTGTCAGAAATATTGACAGAAAACTAGCCTTTCGTAAGTCTTACCTCTTTATATAGCCTTTTCTTAGTTTAGATTTTACGTTTTCAGTGGTTTTGGCAAGTTAACGTCCGGCGACCATTTCTTATGCTACTTTGTATTGGAATTTGGTAATGCATGAATAAATGGGGAAAGAAAGAGTTGATTTAACCATTACTATGTTACTAAGAATATTAGTAACATTAAAGAGTCCTCGTTGGTAGTAGTATTTTATCACCCCTATTGGGATGCTGTCTTTTATCAATATTGTAGTGGGGTCCTCGGTGGCCTAGTGGTTAGCAAGTTTGGCATTTAATCATAGGCTGTCACCTCTGTGGGTTCGAGTCCCACAAGTGGCAAATGCTGAGGACCTGTTCCAATATGACCCTGGCTGTTGAAGGAACGTAAAACCCCAACTTTGACTTTGTATCAATATTGTAGGTTTTACACGTACCATTCTCTTTAAGCCTAACTCTTTGATCTAAGGCTTACAAGCTTGATCTTAATATTGGCTTTAACTTCCATGTACATTAATATCCTCAATTATTTTTTTTTCACTGGCTTATCCTTTAATGACCTTGGGTTTGAACAAGCAGACGACAGAGAAAGGATGGTTAACGAGATTAACATTTAATGCCTTGATTGACACTCCTGTGCTCTTGGGTTTAAGTCCAGGTCGTGGCAAATGTGGGGCACAATGAGGACCTGTCTTGATACTATCTTAGCTCTTGAATGGGAACTAAAATTCATTTTAACCTCTATAAAAAGTATATAAAGAAATGTTAGCCTTAGAGAAGACTAGCCAACGATAAAGATTACTGGCATCTTGACACTCTTAAATTTATACACTGTAAAATGGGCTTATTTGACTTGGGTTTTGTCCTTATTGAAAACAAATAAAGAGTCGTGTGTATATAAGTCAGTATATTATATGTCTCGAGGCAAGGAAAGGTTTGCAGGTTGCTAATGGTACAGTAAAGGTGGATAAAACTATTCTGTCGTTAAAATTCTGTTCAAAGTTAGTGTTTTATGTCCCATTTAAAAGCTTAAGTCATCTCTACAAAGGACCTCAGTGGATTTGTCTCGTTTCTGTAAGCTAGATTTGAACCCAAAACAACATATGTGAGAGTCACGTGATTCACTGCTTCATTGTATTGGCCATTCAACCAAAAATGCAGGGCTCAATGTGGTGCAGTGGTATCACACTAGCCTCCCACCTCTGAGATCTCTGGTTGAAACCCAGGATCCTGTGTGGAAAGTTGGCAGATTCTTACCACTCATCAGCAGTTTACAATGCAGAATCAATCCAACTGTATGTACTGGTTTACTCTGCAAATAAAACTACCTGTTGTGGTATGACTTATGTGATGTTGAAAGCGATATTAAAAACCCAAATAAATAAACCAAAAATGTTACACGAGAATTGCAAGTTTTATTAAGATAAGCATACAAGGATACAAAGCTCATAGGAATCAATGAACGGATCCAGTTCAACAAACTGGAAGGCATCTAATATACATTGGCTATTCATGCAGATCCTAATACAATACTAGCCAACAGAAAATGATTTTCATTTTGAAGATTACTCAAAATTTTTATCGGACTGGTGTAGCCAGTATAGAGCACAGCACTCCATTTAAAATATCCTTTCAATTTTTAATTTCTGAAATGTGTTTTTTATCTTGCTATATCCATCAGTGGACTGAAGGCTTGTATATGAGCATATTCTATCTGATTGTATTGTGTCAGTCAGTTTATGTGAGTACAAGCCTTTCATTTTAAGTTTTTCATTGGGTTTCAGGTCGCTTTCAACACACTGGGTAGCTTTGATGGTAGAAAAAACAAGTCCATAAAAGTTGTTAAAGATTCTATACTGTAAGCTGTCATACATAGGAAAACAACTACATGTACCAACTTTCCTGCATAGGATCCGGGTTTTGAACCGCAAACCTCAAAGGTGGGAAGCTGGTGTTCTACTACATCACCCAGCCCGATCCAACATCCCTTTAAAACACACCATGAACTGACAGCACTTTTATATGCAAGCTATACACACTTCCGGTATTTCATATTTTTATTATTCACTGCAATAATGAAGTTCTTGGTGTTCTATTAAGTTAGAAGGTTTGACATCCAATCACAGGCTGTCACCTCTGTGGGTTCGAATCCGACAAGTCATAATGCTGAGGACCTGTCTCAATATGTTATGTTATGTTATGTAATGTATGTATTTATACTCAGCGCAATATCTCCATATACTACAGGACTCAAAGCGCTATTTAACCAATCCGACTGTACAGGTACAGCCCCAACTCACAAGTAACTGACATTCCCCTAACTGGAAGATAGAGGCTCAAGGATGACCATTTATCAACGTCCTTGAGGTTCTTTAACCTGCCACTGGGGATAGGACCCAATGACAGAGGACCGCCATTTTAAGTGGTCATCCGAGCCACTATGTATCTGCCTGTACCTGGGATTGAATATGACCCTGGCTGTTTTGCATGGGACAGAAATGGCCATCTTTGGCCTTTGAAATATATAATATAAAACAATCGGTACCAAAGAATGTACAAACAGCACAGGCAGGTAGTGATGATAAAGATTCCGAATCCAGTTATCTGACTTTGAGGAGGATCAAGCTATCGGTAGATCTTGTCTTGTGTAAAAACATCACCCCAGTCCAATGTAAAGTTATGTGCTGGCATTCAGACAAATATACAAATTTCCAGAAAAATGGTACTTGATGGCAGCTGGTTTATTACACGAAGGCTGTTAAACCCTACTGGTCAGCCAGTGAATTTCGTCACCCCAGTGAAGTTCGTCACCTGCCGTAAAAATGCTCATGGATAGGCAATATTCATATCTAAATAAATGGAATAGCTGCTTTCAGCAATGAGGCATATGTGTATGCCGAAAATTCACAGGAAAAAAATATTACCATAAAATGCAGGTGACGAACTTCACTTGGGTGACGAAATTCACTGGCTGAGCAGTAACTTTTCTATCTCCAAAATGATTTTGACACTTCTTTCATTTGCCATAAGTATGGAAAATATCAATATTTTGATATTTTCAAATATACCTATATCTGAAAGTCTGTCTGCCTGTCTGTCCATCTGTCTGAAACCCCCCTTTGAGCCAGTAGAGTATATTACTCTAGGCTCAAAGGGGTTTCAGACTGTATTTATCCGTATAAACGCCCCTTCCTATTAATCGCCCCCTCCCCTTCTGTCTACCTTTGCTAAGGTCATAGTCTAGGATCTTATATGTCTCTCAACAGCCAGAAAGTTTGTGATTCTGCAATTCGGAAAAAAATTGCATTTTAGTACTTCCCCAATCAAATACCGCTTACTGGAAATAAAGAAAACCAAAACAAAACATGGCAGTTTTGACCACAGAGGCATTACAATCTACATAATACGAGATAAAAGTAGATTTCAGGCCTGTTTCTAATATTTTAAGCTCTCCTGAAATTATGCGTGTTAGCATGTGAGATCAAGGCTGCCAGTGTCCATTATCGCCCATTGCCACTGGACTCGAGAGTTGATTTTTTTGCCCCGGGGTGTTTATACGGATAAGTACAGTACATATACTTTAGTTTGAAATTTTTTTAGTGCTTTCTTACTTCTGCTGCAATTGAATTTGTTTGCTAGGATTGCATTAGTGACCCACCATCTGACTTTGCCATGACCCGGCGCATGAAAACACTTCAGTGAAAATTGTTGAAAGGGATTAAATGGCATTGTCCATTAGGAAATGGTGGTCACCATTGTGAGAACAGTAATTTACAACTGCATAACAAGAATAAAACATTTTCAGACGTATCAAATCTTACTCATTGTGTATTTGATTTAAATATTATAACTACAAAACATAAGATGTTAAAAATGGCTTCAGGGCTGAGCTTATTGTAACAAAGTATTTTACTTAGAGAAGTGTGTAAATTATATACAAATGTATTTTTACTGAATAATTGTTTTATGAGTTGTACATTAATAGATCCATACAGTTCTAATGGAGATACCAATTGGTCGTTTGATTTTTTATCATTATAAGATAAAATGACTAGTTTGGAGATTAATTTATCAGATGCTAATATAAATATGTACAAGGCAGTCTGTTTAATTTCCATTTTATGGAATTTATAATACAAAAGAGACTCTATGGGAGATTTCTGCAAAGACACATAAACTAGAATTTTAGACCTCTGGCCAAAATAAGGCCCAGGGGAGAAATAAAACCCATTTCAAGCAAATGAATGTCTACAATTAGGCTGTCTGTTACAGTAGACAGTTCTATATTGTGATAAAATCTCTGAGAAAAACGTCTCTAACAGGTACTCAGTGTGTGTCACTCAGGTAAGACATGTCACCTAGCCTCGGAATAAGCGTTGTCCATTGTTGTGTTTTTTACCTAAATCTAAAAATAGCTTTTCAAATTTCACTTTTAATGCATTTAGGGGTGTTATCTACAGAAATCAACGAATCTAATTGGCTACTGAGGTTTTAAAAAGGTCAACTTATGTCCCACGTCTATTGGCTAGTAAGGCCAGTGAAGTGATTTCTGTGGAATGAGTGTTTCTGCTCCCCTGAACAAGATTGCATTTTTTTAGGTATAGCTCCCCTAGCATTGGTATTCCTAGGTTAAAGGTACATTTATGTACAAAGTCCATGGGTGTAAGATTTGTGACACATCTAGTGTCGATCCCGAGATCTCCCTCACTGATGTCGAATACCCTATCCACAAAGTCACAGAGACGGCCACATTGTATGCTTAACAATGAATTACTATTTATTTATTTATTATTCGTACACATAGTACAATATGTAAGTACAAAAAGTAAAAAAAAAAATTAGAAATCAACACTATAACTGAAACATATATATACATACATATATACAGATTTAGTTAAAGAATAAATTAAGATACGCATAAAAATTCAATAATAGTATCAAGTTCTCCCACTGAAAACCTTGTGTTGTTACATTTTTTAATGAACATTAAATC
This sequence comes from Sabellastarte sp. h YS-2021, assembly GCA_964017235.1. Lineage (NCBI taxonomy): Eukaryota > Metazoa > Annelida > Polychaeta > Sabellida > Sabellidae > Sabellastarte > Sabellastarte sp. h YS-2021. The sequence continues at coordinate 85,724,526 of OZ024927.1, forward strand.
AGTTATGTTACCACAAGATATATAATCTTTTTCATTACATAATGCAGAAGCATACTCATTAACTAACATTCTAAACTGATGTGGGGATGATGAAATATAGCTTGAATGACACTGTAATAGCTTAGATATATGCATCACACTTTTACCAACACTGGACTGGCTACCATTCAAAGCAAGTTTACTTGCCAGTTGAACACATGCATTCTCACTTGTAAGTAGTTTATACATAAATTTGTTGAACCTTAAAAACAACTGAATATTAACTGGTAAGTCATTACATAACAGGGGTAAGTACCTTGAATGAGTTCTATAAGGAAGATTAAACAACCTTCTCAAACCTTTTCTCCATGTAGAATAGAATTTTAATATGTCATTTGAACCCTTTGGTTAACCTTTGACAACAATGTTATTAACAGGGTTGGGACAAATACGTACTTGTATTTATATTACTGTAACTTACAAATTTTGTGGTACTTGTCATGTATATGCTACAATGCTTTCCCTATCTTCTTATTTGGTACAATGCCCTACAACTTTGGTTTCATCAACAGTAAGGTAAATCCTGAGACAAGTCATCAACATTAGCCTTGTATTGTCCAGAGCAATATTCCATGCTCCCCCATTGGATGTGACCGTCATGAGGTTGCCTACCACACTAGGTCAACAAAATGCCTGTAAAACCTTTTTAAATATCACTATGCATGGATGAAAAAAAAAGTGAGTTACTTGAAGTAATTCAAGATTCCAAGAAGCTATGAAGTGAACTCCGTCGCCTATTGTTTAGGGTGTTGGTGTTCTGGGGTTCCATCCTTGGCATGGTCATTGAGATTTGTACCTATTGGCAATGTACTTTTCCGACTAAAAATATAAATGGGTATAATGTTGGGATTTCAAGTCCCTTTCATCAACTAATAGTATATCAGGATATACCAACAGTACACTCCCCTACGTCATAAGATGTTAATTTGAGACCCTCGAGATTAAACACCAATATTTGATACCACCAGAACACCTTGGCTTCTTGGTAAATAAATAATGAAAATAGAGAACACAAACTACAGAGCCTTGAGGAAAGGCTATAGTTCCAAACATTGGTATGTGTATTGGATTTTTGTTGATGTGATAATGGATAAATTTGTATGCATTATATAGCTGACAGACTAAAGTCTATGGCTATGAAATTTATGGAAGGTAGACTTGTTATTTCATTTACTTACCATTTTCTGACAAATTTTCTACATAATAAATTTGTCATACTAACGCCTCAAGTTTGGAAAAGTAAATGTTGAAATAGTAGATTCTTAACTTGTCACACGATTTTGTAAAGGAAATGTTTGAAAAGGTAGACAGTTAACCTGTATGAGGACCATGACCAATCTACCCAGAGAACTTTTTTTAAAGTTGACCAAAAATGAAAAAAAAAATGGTTTGACCCAAAAAACAGAAATAAAATAATAATAATTTCGAATCACACAAAATGGGCGCTATAAAAAATACTCAATGAATGCCTGTGGCATGAGAGATGACCTGTCTGGGGATATGTTGGCATCGGGTTGGGGCAATCTAGTTTAAACTAGTGGAATTAGCTTCTTTGTCAGACGGAACCTTCAATTTTTTCTAAAATCACTGAAAACAGTACTCCATATTTTCAAAACATGACTAATAAAGAGAAAGTTAAACCTATTTCGAGGTTGTCTGTAAAAGAACATGTTTTTGTGTGTGAGTGATGGAAAATCCACAGAACATTACTGTCATGTGATTACTTTTGTAGGATATAAGCTTTCAATAAATTAATTGTTACATTCTTAAATTAATGCACACATGTTTGAAATATGTTGTTGCTTTTCCCCCCACATACTTTTGTATATTTTTAACATTCCTGTAAACAATTGATTTTGCCACCCATAGATCGCACAACTTTTTCCACAAGGGCATTCATCTCATCACCATTAAGTGATGATTTCGCCACCTTTTATAACCTGTTTTTTCGATTAAAGTTGTTTAAAAATTCAAATATTTATGTATTGTGATAACAAATTATCTGCAGAACTGGCTATGACTTCCTACGCTATCTGGTACACTAAACAAGTTAAGGCGTGGCTTCTTACCAACACCATGTATGGGTCATAATTCACATCAAAGTGATACGATTCAGCAAAAGGTTAGCCTAAGGGATTAGCCAGATTTGAATAAAGCGTGGCTACTTACTAAAATATGTATATTTTGCTTCAAAGGTTCAACAATAAATAGGTAAGTTATAATTCATGAAGATTTTATTAAATAATGAACATTTTTTTAATCTTGATCCTTTGATAAAAAAGTCTGCAAACACACCTTTAGATTAAGTTGATATTTGATTAAAATGATTTATATTCACTGAAAGGTGCAATGTGTGCCACATTTTCATTATAATGCGACTTTTTGTGCCCATTTTAAAACATCAGGAGTTATTTATTTTACTCCTGTGTTAAAAATATCAACCATGAAGCAAATTTTATTGTCTCCGTTTATCCTACTTGCCCTCTTGAAATGAAACATTTTTAACCGTGGCGAAATCACCCCCACTTGTGGCAAAATCAAGGCACCCTGTGAAAGTAGTGGCAAAATCTATGGTGGTGAAATCAACGTACACCATAAACAATTATATATATCAAAGTTGTTATGTTACACATGATTTGTAGCACATTTAGATGATTGTATTTACTAATATATGTTTTGTATATTTACTAATATATCAATGTTGTTATGTTACATATTATTTGTAGTGTTTATATCACATTTAGATTGTATTTACTAATATATGTTTTGTGTGTGAGTCATGGAAAATCAAACAAAAATGTTGTCACATGATTACTTTTGTAGGATATAAGCTGTTAAATAAGTTATTTGTTACAATTTAAAATGAAGGCACACATTTTGTGGCGTTTTCTCACATACTTTTTATATTTTAACCATTCCATAAACAATTATATTTTACTATGTTGTTATGCAACATAATATCTGTAGTGATCCACAGGTTTAAATCTGGGAATTCCACAGATAAAAAGTATAAACTTATGGCTTGATAATATCAGCATTTAATTGGACTACTGAGAGTGGTGGTTCTAATGATCCTCTATTTGCCATTCCTAACAATGGCTTTTTGGCACCTTAAACAGATAGTATAGTAAAAAAAATAAGAGGGTATTGTTTTTCCTTGACTTGCATAATTGTGGGTAAACTTTTTGTATATTCAGGAGATCATGGACGTTCTTGGCCTATGAGCATATGGTGTTCCACTTGAAGCGTTTGAAAGAGGGACTGTGTGGGGCGGTAAATACACTCATATGCTCCTGCTCCTTATGCATTGCTCCTTGCTTTCAAACAGCACCTCCTTGTTTGATGGTTGCTTGGGTGATTGGGGCCCAACCGACCCTACTTTTCAACTCATTTGTTTCTTCAAAATATTGTGTTCAGTAAAGTTAAAAAAACTACATAGGGGTGTTTTTCTCTTGGGGTTGTGTTTCACTCCTTTTAGGAGCACATCACTACCCCACTAATAAGAAAGGTGGTTCAGTGGTGTGACAATGATTCTAAAGTATTGTCCATTTATATTTGTATTTGAGGCCACTGTTATTTTTCCACTATAGCTTTAGAGAGGTAAAGCTTCTCTTACATCCCATCGTACGTGTATATACACGTAAGTGTGCTGCAAATATTGTTGAAAAATATGAACATGGTAGTGGTAGTGGGGCAGTAGAGATTTGCACGTGCAAACAAGGTGTGTTCTGTCAACAACAGTGTCAGAACTTGAAGATCAAAGAACAGTGTGCAACTAGCTACAGGTTCCACAGTGGGTTTGTATACATGCAAGGTACACGTGAGTGTATCTTACAGCATGTGCAAACACTGTAAGTAAATGGGAACCTACAACACTTGCAAGGATAATGCACGTGCCCAAATCTCTCGTAAGTTACCCTTGAGATATGGCTGCATTTGTAGACATACTGCGTGCACGCAGAGAATAATGTGCATGCCAATTCTCATTGCGGGGGCTCTGCAACCTTGGAATTCTGTTATAAAATTGCACGTGTACCTTGAGGGTCCCTTGCAAATCAGCCAATTTTCTCTGTAACCAGGACGTACGTGCATGTACGATGGAATGTAAGAGAGGCTTTAAATATATGCCCAATGGAACAGGAAAAATGTTCTTGATGTAGTTTCCTTCTTTTTAATATTAGCCTGTGACTATAATACGCAAAAAATAGATTTTTATCCTTTTTGGGTATGTTGAAATAGTTGGCATTGTACAAAGGAATGTTTAACTGAAGTCAAGTAACCTCAGACATGTTAAAAATAGCAAAGAACATCATTGAACCACAAGCATTCTGACACGCAGATTGAAGGAGCTTTTCCACTGTCATGGATGGTTCAGAAATCTTCCCAACTGTTTTTTTCTGTTTGTTTTTTCTACTCCTGTCATCTTCCTGAATGATATAGGAAGAAGGCTTCCTAACTGAATTCCTTTCTGATTTATCCCCCATGCCTAGAAATCGCATAGGAAGTGGGTCCAAAATGACCTTGTAGTGTTTGGCAATGATTCCTAACAATCGGGTGCAGTTTAGTACTTAATTCAGGGTGTAAAGTCACACAGAACTACTAAGGAACATAAAACTACACCTTACAATGAGAGAGATAGATAAAGATTGATTTAAATACAAGGACGAACTTTCCTGAATATATATGATGGAATGTGACTGTGTTCCCTTCCACAGGTGCAGCCATGACAAAACCACACCTGCCTATGGTCTTTCTTGGGTGAATTGAGGAAAGTTCTAGCCTATATCCGCGTCTCAGATTACTAGACTTGATCAAAGAATTTTTTATTTTATTCAGTGTTTTACGTCATGCTTAGTATCTTACCAGTTATATTTTGACGGGTAGTTGAAAGGGGGGATGAAACCATTACCTACAGTTGGTCAAGGTTCTGTAATGTGAACTGATGAGGTAAGACTGTTATTCGAACTCTGATCTCAGAGGTGGGAGGTGAGTGTGCTATCACTGCCCCACTTTGCCCGCCCCCCCCCCCCCCCCCCCGATTTGGTTAAAGAAGACAAATAAAGGGGAGCTTTAAAAAATGTATGACAGTGAGACAGGCACCCCGGAGAAATACAGTTTCTCCATGTCAGGAAGTGAAATTATGAAGATCAGGAAAATAACCAAATTGTTTCAAAATTTCAGTAATTATGGCTGCCAATACCCAAAGTTGGGACATTTACTTTATGTTAACTATGACTAACTACAGTCATATCTTATCGCCAATACATCAAGTCATATCTCCGTTATGTATATATCATATTAAAATATAGGTCAACTCACTTACTGTCCCCAACTTGGACCAAAATAATGAAAAGGGGTGGTGACAAGCCTGCATCTCCTGTAATTTTTATTTAGGTCTGCAGGGTTGGGGATCTCAACCTTCTTTATCCTATCACCAATACATCTAAATTCTGTTGAAATGACATTGCAATTGTTTAGGTTGGGGTCAAAAATCTTGGTTACTCCAGGTTGGGTCGGGATTGGTCAGGGAAGGTTCACAGACAAACTGAGTAGTTCATTGTCTGACCCCAAGATTCAGGATGCATTTTGACATTTTTTCCTCTGATTTGGGTCATGTTTCTGCACTTCCCATCCCTTCTCCACCCTGAATATAAATTTGGGCCTCCTTTCCAGGTAATCCTTGCACTTATGCCTTCCCAAATAAGTCACACCCACACAATAGGTACAGAACTTTGCACAAAATGTCCCCAGACCCTCTTATTCCATGTGTAGGTTGTCGGCAAAGCCATTCGTGTCAATAGAACAGGGGTCTCACTGTTGGCAAAACATAAAACAGTGAGCTTCACTATCTCTTCCGTAATTGTGCAAATTATGTAATTTGTACAAAAACCTGAACCTTATCAAGTTTTGTAATAGCTGGTTAATATGAAACAGAATTACACAGAGTGGCACGTGCTTAACAGACATGAAAATATACCAAAAATACCTCGAAGATAATGGGATTCTCAATATCCAAATTATATACTAATAGTTATTTTATGTTTAAGCCAGTGTTTCCAAATAGCTGATCATGAAACAGTGGGTCACTTGTCATCAACACTGGTGGCTAACACTAAAGGCCCTTGCACATATACGCGGCGCGGTACGATTTTTACTGCATACTGAGCAGACGAATTTTCTTTGCCTTGCACATTTGGGCGGTTTTCCCAGCAGTTTTCAGTATATTGACAAGATATTTTAACTAGAGTGAAAGTGAATAGAATAGTTAAAATAATCATAAATGTAATTAAAAAGCTAATACCCCACAGTATATTTCCACACCCTCCTACCCTTACATGCATTTAATCTTATTACAATGAAAGGCCTTGACCAGTGTCCCTTTTATAATACTGGTGATTACACCCCCTTTCAATTTATAAACTTCTGGCTGTGTTGTGCCTACAGATATTGTCACACCCCTAACATGGCCTAACATAACATCCCTCTGTCTATTATAAGGACATAATCTCTCTACAAACAAGACCCTAGGCCAGTGTGTCCATTTTAGAATTGCTGTTAATTGCAATCATCATTCAGTTAAACCTTCTTATGTGTCCATATGGACACCCACCATATTTTGTCATCTCTCCCCTAGTAGTTAATCCCTTCATAATGAGCCTGTGTGCTTGCATTTTGTTTTCCAATTAATATATTTGTATAAAGTTCTGTGATAGACTGCCATATTTAACCTGTGGGGAATTTAAATATCAATGAAAACTTGGAGAAAATAGTAAAAAAAAGCAGCGCGGTTTTTGAAAAAATTAGAAAATTTTCTAAATAGAAAAATCCGCGCCGCACCGCTAACTGCCGCGCCGGACATATGTATAAGCAGTGAACTACTTCCATTATTTCTATTTTATTTAGCCACGCCGCATCGCGCCGCGCCGCGCTAGTGTACAATGGGCTTAATACCGGTATTGGGGGGGGGGGGGGGGGGCACAGTGGTGCAGTGGTAACACACTCGCCTTTGAGGTTGGTGGTTGAAACCCTGAACACTAAGTGGGAAAGATGGTAGTTTCTTACCCGATGGTCAGCAGTTTATAGTACAGAACCTTGACAAACTGTATGTACTGGTTTCCTCTGCCCATAAAACTACCCCTCCTGATAAAACCTATACAGTGTTGAAAGAGACTTTGAAACCCAAATAAACAGTTCAGGTACTAGGCTTTTACTTCTTACCCTCCTTCCACGTAGGGAATTTTGTATTATAATCATGTCTGTCGGTCTGTCTGTTTGTTTTTATTCGGGGTCATATCTTCACACAAGATGGGCTCTACATGAAGTTCTCTCCTCCTCAAGCTTGGTTTAGATCCTGATCACAATCCAGAATTGATTTTGTCATTTTTCTGCAATAGCCACGACGCCAAACCTATTCATTGCATAAGTGTTATAGTTTCACATAAGACTATTCTGTCGATGTCTTGGTTCTCATCAAAGTTGATCCAGATTAATATCCCAATCGAAAACTTATTATTTTTTATTTTCTTTTTAAGCACAAGCTCTTGTGAGGTTCACGATTCTTGAAATCACTTTTTTTGGTCTCCAGACTTTCATGAATTGTGGCGCAGTGTGATGAAAATCTGTCTGTTCAACAAAATTAAGCAGCAATGGGCTACGTTAGTACTGGGATGGGTGACCACTTCGGTGCACTACTCATGTCTCTGATGGCTTTGTGGCTCACGTTAGTGGACTGAAATCCCTTTCGTTTTTTCAAGGAACTATTCACAGGTGTGGGTTTGTGTATTTTCAGACACTGTTTTTTGTGCTGTGGTCGAAAACAGGATAAAATACTTAGCACTACAAATAACTGCCTCTTGAAAAAGGCTACATTTTACCCCTTTATATATACAGATGATATTTGATCAAAATAATGAAAAAGCCTGGCTCAGCAAATTATCTTCTTATACTACAAGACTCAGGGAGCTATTTGACCCATCCTGACTGCAAAGTACAGACCAAGCTGTAGTCAGTGATTTTTGTCAATGCCTCTTGGCTTATTTAGCCTTCCACTGGGTACTGGATCCACTGACAAAGGACTGACATATTTAAGGGTGATTCCAGCCACTATGTACTTGTCTTTATCTGGGATCGAACCCACATCTTCTGTGTTCCTAGGTAAGTGTGATACCAACTAGCCCAAAGTGGTATATAATATCTGACATTACAATAAAAGCTTACATATCATAATATTGCTGTTTAATAACTGTAAAATTTCTCAAAACAACAGTAGTTTAGGCTTCTGTGTGACCGATATTTATTGCAAAGAGTAAAAGGCTTATAAATTTGGTTAAATACCATTATATTTTGAAGCGTTGCAAAAAAATGCAATTTATTAACTTCAATGTATCTCGTGAAGATACACATCCAATGGCTTGTTCATGTCGGCGTCTTTGTTTTCACCTAAACAGTGACAATCGAGCAAGGTACCAGATTTTGTTTGTTGTAATGACTTGGCAATTCAGTTTTGATGTTTGCAAATTGTTTCACCATTAGTTTCCACAAATCAGATATTAAATTGTACATACCAAAAACATAGGCCAAAACAGTTTGGGTTTTTAACCATAATGAGTGGTTTCAAGCTGTACTGGGTTGAAAAATTTTCTAATTTTCTGTCACCTTGAAGGTAGCTCTACTTAAGGCTCAATTTGTATCATATCTTTTTTAAACATGCAGACACGTTTTTGGTACTCACAAAGCACTCATACATGTTATGGGATATAAGCTCATCAGACAGAGTATGCTGATGTCAAAGCCAGTATATGTTTGGGTACATTATATAAACTGAAACTTAATAATCTGAACTGAAAATGTTCCCCAATGGCAAAGAAACATGAGCCTTTAGCAAGGCTACCTTGAGGGCAGCTTTTATATACATACTTGCATACTTGCCTCATACTTGCCTCCCATCTCTGAGGCTGACTGTTTAAACCCTGGACCTTATGTGGCAAAGTTGCTAGTTGCTTACCACTGGTTGGCAGTATACAGTACAGAACCTTGACCAACTGTATGTACTGGTTTCCCCTGCCCACAAAACTACCCATCGTGATATAACCTGTAAAGTGTTGAAAGTGACGTAAAAACCCAAATAAAAAATAAATAATATGTCCATAAAAATCACAGATAAATTTGTTTAAGAATTTAACAGTAATTTCAATACCAATGACCATATGTTGGTCTAAATGTAACATTTGATTGGCTAGGGGCTTTAGACTGATGGACAGACAGACTTTTCTATTTATTGATTATAGATGTAATATTTACTTTTTATTTATTTATTTATTTTTTTTTTTGAAATAGGTAAATCCATCTATTAGCTGCTGTAACAGAATCACAGTAATCATTGAACTTGCTTGGGTGGGAAAACCCACACATTTATGTTACATCACTAAAACTTGTACTGAATAAATTATCTTAGCTGTACTGTACACAGACCTTTCATAGGACCTTTCATATTTATGATGTGGTATTGATTTAAGTGGTGTAATGGGTAACACCCTTACCTCCCACCTCTGAAGTCTGTGGTTCCAACCCTGGACCCTAAGTGGGAAAGCTGCTAGTTGCTTAGACCCCAGTTACACATGGCCGGATGTACCGCCGGATCGCGGCAGGTTACCAAATATGAAAAATTGTGAGTGATTTACGGATCATATATTTCATCCGTGAACACGTCCATACCATCCATAATGTCCTTGTGGCATCTGCCACAGATGTGAAGTGTCCATGGGGACACCACAAAAAATCAAACTGCTTAAATTTTCTGTAAAAAGTTTGCGGATGCCAGGTGTAATTAATATCCGCAACTAATCTGTATGTAATCTGTAGGTCATCCATATTGTCCTTACAGCACCCGTAGATCTCCGGGTCCGGGACATACTTGACTCATCCGCACCAATAATGACTCAGAAAATTTCTACGGATATTCCAGGAGGGTGTTTGGAGGCTGTAAGGACGTCTCCGGAAGTTAAGGGAAAGTCCCGGAAACCGCAAGGACCAATAGGGATGGTCTGTAAAGAAGGTCACGGATATGTAATTAGTTTGCGGATATGCACAGATAGTCACGGAGGTGTATACAGACAATACAGATGATAAGGACACCTCAAGGACAATAAGGGCGGGGTTTACGGATGTAATTGTAGTTTCCACGACACTCGGGAATTTATGGAAAGACGCTTTCCCATGGACAAAAGCCTATATAAGTGGCACCAAGCTTGGGTTTCTCGGATGGCACTTTCTGCAGTTCAAGGTGATTACTGCAATTTTGGGAACTTTACAGCTCTACTGTAAATGTTTGAGGATATATTTTGTTGGCATATATAGTGAGTCAGAAATTTTGAGGTGTTTGTTTTTTTACTAAAGGAAATTTGCTATTTAATACTTTTGTAAAGGAGACAGAGAGGATGTCCACGAGGACCCAGAGTCCAGAGGTGGATGAATTGAGTTGTGTACCAGAGACTGAGCAGGCAGCTGGGGTGGAGGAGTTGGTGGTGGGAGTGGAGGATCCTCTGGAGATGTCGGATACAGAGCAGGGTGACATTGGGCAAGAATTGGATACAAGTGATGAGGATACACAGAATACACAAGCTGCTGCAGCTACTACATAGAAGGGCAAGGGCACAGGCAAGGGCAGGGCTGACAAAAGGAGCAAGAAACCCCCAGTTCTCTTTAGTCCTGAGCAGGAACAGAAGTTAGTGGACTTTCTGCATGACAATGAAATTCTCTACAACAAGTGTTTAATGGACTACAAGGACAGGTCCAAGAGGGAGGCTGTGTGAGCAAAGTTTTGTGAGGAAAACAATTTGGATAAAGATGCCTGCCAAAAGTGGTTCCAGAGCAAGTGCACACTCTTTGGGAAAGTTACATACATGAAGTCCGGCCAGAGGGAACCACAGCTTACACAGAGGCAGAAATGGACCAGAGACTATTTTGACTTTCTCAGGGACCACATTGTGTGCTTTATTACAGCAAAAAGTGAATTCAGGGCTCCCAAGGGGTCTGCTTCTCAAGCCAGTGCAGCAGCGGGCTCATCATCCAAATGAGAGACTGTGCACTCGGAACCGTTCCAGGATAAAGGGGGATAACCGAGTTAAAAAACATTGTGGTAAAAAAGTTTGTTGATGAGAAGCCTGATGATCCAAGACTGGGCTTCTGTGACTTTCTGAAGGTGGAGGTGGTACAACTAACTCATATGACGAATTTCAACAAGAGGCATTCAACTTATTGATGAGACTGAAATGTAGGGACAAGCAGCAGCAAAGGTACCAACACAGGATGGGCACGAGCATGGCGCAGACCGTCACCTACAGCCAAGCCTCAACCTCACACCTCACACACAGATGCCGGCTAGGGCTAGGCTGTCACAGCAGCAGCCACAGCATTCACAGCAGCAGCTACAGCATTCACAGCAGTAGCTACAGCAATCACAGCAGCACCATCTAACACTTGCAGGTGATGCAGCAGCAGCAGGCAATTCAACCACAGCATTCCATACAGTCACAGCAGCCAGCATAGCAACAGCAGCAGCAGCCACAACAGACAATACTAACACATCAGCCAATACAGCAGCAGCAGCAACAGCAGCCCACACAGCAACATAGCAGCAAACATCACAGCAGCAACTGTCACAACAGCAAACGTCACAGAGCCGTCTTCAGCATCACAGCTGTATGTCATGCCACCACCTGCTACTATGCCAGAAACTAGGTGCCAAAGCAGCCAACCACTAACCAGCAGATCAACAGGATTCACCCTCTCACCACCACCAAATCCACCCTCAGTTGACAGCCAGTACTTCAGCAACACTCCAAACATGTTACAGGATGACAGATGACAGCTTCAGCGCCATCAACTCACCTCAGTTCCAACCAGTAGAAGACACATCAACCACTCAACCAGACCAACCAGCATCAGGGAACCAGGGCATCAGGGCCGCCAAATCTTCCAAAAACAAATTATTTGAGCTGTGTTTGTTGTTTTACAGTGCCCCACACCACACAATACCAAAACAATAACCCCCAAAATAACAGTAATTGCCCCTAATTGACCCATAGTAAACATAGTTAAATAGAAATAGTAATTCACCCCACATTTAGATTACACCCAAAACACAGGTCCCAATCCCCCAAAACACACAACAAACAAATCATATTTAAGTATAATTTTGCACTGGACTTGTGTTATGCACCCCCCCCCCCCCCAAAAAAAAAACAAAAAAAACAACAACAAACAAACCAAAAAACAACATAATAATAATAATGACCAAATAGTTCAATTGAAACCCTGAAAGCTCAAATTTTGTTAAAACCTGCGCCCACAATGCTGTGGACCCCTCACTGCACCTCTTGTGTAGTGGTGTGGGGCATCTTTTTCTGAAATATTTCCACCTTGTAGGACAAGGCCTTTCTTGCTTGCCTGTCCATTTGTTTAAAGCATTGTGTTTTCAATCCTTTCAAAACCAAAGCCTATGCTACATCATTCACCAAAAGATGTCATTTAGGTCCAAATAGATGCAGTTATTATTGATGCTATTTTCAAATAAAATAAATCCACATAACATGAAAGCTTTTATTGGTAATAATATAACAGCAAAATCAAAATATATACACAAGCAATAGCAGAAGATAGGAATTATCTTTAAAATGTAACAGTCATATAGGTGTGTACAAGGTTCACAGTCCATGTAGCACTATTAAAATTGCATAACAATTCATTTGATTTAAAGTGCTTAAATGTCCTATTTACATTTACAGAGTCACATTATAACACTGTTTCACATTTTAACGGCTGTCCATTGGACTGGGGAGCTGCCCTCATTCATGAAATAGTCCCTGAGAATATTCCTCTGCCTTTTTTTAGCTTCCCCAATTTTGTAACAGCCCTCATATGGAATGTCATTGCCCCTCGAGCACTATCGTAGGCTGGCCCTCCCCCCAAAATCTTCCTGTTGAGTGTGGGGTATCTTATCTTCAGTAGGTTGTGCAGTACTAGGCAGGCCATGACAACCCTGTTGATCACAGGGAGTTCCTGCTGCAGCGGGCTCTGGAAAATCCTAAAGCGAGACGTCAACATCCCGAAGGCATTTTCGACCACAGTTCTTTCCCGACTGATCCTATAGTTGAAGACCATCTCCTTCAAGTCCATTGTGCGGCTGGAGTAGGGCCTCATTAGCCAGAGCATGAGTTGGAAGGCGTCCCCGAAGATGAAAAAGCTCACCTTTGGTCCACCAATCCCAAGAGATTCACTGTCAGGGAAGCCAATGCAGCCGTCCTCTATTTTGTGCCTCAAATTTTTGTGCTTGAAAATCTGTTCATCTGAAGTTGACCCGGCCGCCCCCATGTCCACCCACAGGAACTTGGAATCTCCATCCACCAGGGCCAAGAGTACAATGGAGTGAAAGCCCTTGCAATTGTGGAAGAGGCTGCCTCCCCCTTGTGGACATCTGATTGAAATATGCCTTCCATCCAGAGCTGAGATCCACGGGGGAAAAATATGATCTGTGAACCCCATCTCTGATTCTCTTGAGTCTCTGCAAGGTCCGTATTATTATTATTATTACCATTGCGGGTGGTCTCGGAGGAGTATCCGGAGGTCATCCCCAAGCAACGGAAGGCATCCCTAACGTCCTTGTAGGATCCCTATCATCCGGAGAGAGATTCGTGTGGCATCTGTAAATCACTCACTTGTTGTACATTTCCCCCCAACCCCACGATCTGCATGGGACCCTTGTCACTTTCCATATATGGAACCATGTCCTATATCCGTGGGGGATCCGTGAAAGTGTAACTGGCCCCTTACCGATGGTCAGCAGTTTACAGTGCAAAATTTTGACCAACTAGTATGTATGTACCATAAATCATATTTATGGTCATTCTTTCATGTATATTCGCAAAACTAATGAATATATCGATATATGATAAAATATTCATGGAGTTTACATTTGCTTACTGACCACTGTCAATATAATTTTTGAGTGGAGAGAAAACGTGGATCGATGTTCATGATCAGTCACCTGTATTGGCAAACATTCTGTGTGCAAGAGACGCTCCAAATAAAATCATTGAAAGGGACTAAATCTCTGACTGACTGTTGGTGCTGTGGAAACAGCCATTAACAGTGATATGATGATGTATTTTCATTTTTGAAGATTTGATTTAAGATGCATTTTTGAAGATATGCTGCATTTCAATAACATGTTATGGGGAATTGACCACCATATATTTACAATATTATTTAGACTATAGTAGCAATAAGGCAAGTTATTGAAATAAGATATTGAACGATTCTTTTCAAAGATCTTCTACAAATAATAATCAGTTTAAGGCTAGAAATTTCACATTTTGAAAGCCAAACATTTGTTCCTGACAAAATCATAAGAAACAAGTGTTTCCCAGTGCTATGTTACAGAAAAAGAGTAAAACTTCTGAAAGAGTTATGATGGTTTGCTAAAAAACCCAGAAGATCAAATAATTCAGCCTTGTACAGTCTCTAATTTATTTTAACATTAATTCATTGCTAATAAATTGTTGTTCCTCTGCTGGGATGCCATCTTGCTAGTTTTTACTTAATACACAAATAAACAGACGGCTAAGTCTTTTATAACATAGTCTAGTTTGGATCTCCAGAGGTCCAAGTGATAGCAGAAAAAAAAACAAATCCGAAGTGATAGCTTTTGAGTGTGCATCTAAAACCCAGATAGGTCCTATACACGGAGCAGAAACTTCTTGGAAACCACTTTTGCTTGTAGACCTTTCAACAGAGAGGTCAGTTTACTATGCCTGTAAAGTCAAGGACATATTTTGGATGATATTCCCCCATTCAACAATAAGGGTCATATCAGTATAGGTCCTCAGCATTGTCACTTGTAGGAGTCTAACCCACACAAAAGTGTCAGAAAAGGATTAGATACCAAACATGCTAATCACTAGGTAACCGAGTATATTCCACCTACAAGTATTAGACTGAATGAGAGAATGTGAAGCTAGGTAGGTTGACTAGAATAAAAAGCCTTAAGAATTAGTAAGTTAGACTGGAAAATGTTTTATTATTCAACAGAGAACCAGTGAAATGATAACAAAAAATGATGTCAATAATGTAAACTTTCTATTTTGAGCACCAGTTTTTCTTGAAACAAAACAATAGTATCTTCAAAATTAATTTTAAACTTTATAAATACTTCTTGTGGAAGACAAATGTGTAGAATACTAAACAAGTCCTATCTCAATATATCAGTTTGAGCCTTCACAAGGCTAAATCATGTTGCACACTGTGATCCTTATATTTGGTAGCTATTATGACTATATCATCTTCATAACCCGTGGGGCAGGCATAATACAAAAATGATATGCTGGAGATCTATAACTTTGTTTGTGTTCAGTCAAATCAAAGTGGTTTCTTTAACCTTCCAACACGTGTTGAATGACAGACTTCCCAGTTTTATTGCAAAACCATTGCTTGAACTACATAGAAGGATAATTGAAAACAACATGTTCTATAAAAACGTGCCAAAATAGATGTATCAAAATAAGAAGTACAAGAAACATCAGTCGCGTCTCTTCACCAATGATTTCTTTACATAAAAATCGGACTTATTTGCTTTCATAAGATTTAAAAGTAATAATAAGGGAATTAAAATAAAACAAAATATATCAGATAATTAAAGACATACACCATACATAAGTAAATGATACTATCACTGCACAGATGAATATTCAACAAGTTAAAAAAAACTTATTTTTAGACTACATAAGCAAATAAATTATATGTTCATTTAAATCTTAATGACAAAATATGAATATTAATATAATTCTATAAATTTCAGTGATATCTCTGGCCTAATGGCTAGAAATAAATGTAACACAAAATCCTCGCCCTTCTGATTCAGATATTTTTAACGCTCGACGATAGGAGAGGGTTATTGTAATCAGTTTGTTTCTGTCAGTCTGTCTGTCTGTCTGTCTGTCTGTCTGTGCACCGTTTTGCCCTTATAACTCAAAAACTATAACACCAATCGAGCTCAAATTTGGTGGGCAGGTATTTTATGGGGTACAGACGGATTCTTTTAAATTTGGTGTAATTTGTGTGAAAACTAAAGCCAGGAGAGAGTTTTTCTTATTTTTAATTGGGCTTTTACAGTGAAATCTGCTTCTCTGTCTGTGCACCATTTTGCCCTTATAACTCAAAAACTATAACTTCAATCAATCTCAAATTTGGTGGGAAGGTATTTCATGGGGTACAGACAGATTCTTTCAAATTTGGTGTAATTTGTTTGAAAATTAAAGCCAGGAGAGAGTTTTTCTTATTTTAATTGGGAATACACAGTGAAACTGCTTCTCTTCATCACATACGTAAAAATCAATATTTTGCTTTCTGATGATGTCATTACTAAGTGATGTCACAATGTAACTGCCATTGTGAGGTCACAAACCTAGCTTGTGATACTTGATGTCTTTAAGTAAAAATATTTCTTCTCATTGTATGTCTTGAAATTGACATAAACATAATAAAGAGGGAAGTGGTATATTCATCATTTTTATTAATTATTATTTCTGTTTTATTTTCTCTTTTTTCTTTCAATTCCTTGACAGTCCATCACAAAAAAATTACCATGCATGATTTTCACCAATAAGTGACCTTTAAGCAGAATTTTTACCTCCACCAGCAGTTTATGTTTTTGTGTGTTAATTGTTAACGCTCGACGATAGGAGAGGGTTATTGTAATCAGTTTGTTTCTGTCAGTCTGTCTGTCTGTCTGTCTGTCTGTCTGTGCACCGTTTTGCCCTTATAACTCAAAAACTATAACACCAATCGAGCTCAAATTTGGTGGGCAGGTATTTTATGGGGTACAGACGGATTCTTTTAAATTTGGTGTAATTTGTGTGAAAACTAAAGCCAGGAGAGAGTTTTTCTTATTTTTAATTGGGCTTTTACAGTGAAATCTGCTTCTCTGTCTGTGCACCATTTTGCCCTTATAACTCAAAAACTATAACTTCAATCAATCTCAAATTTGGTGGGAAGGTATTTCATGGGGTACAGACAGATTCTTTCAAATTTGGTGTAATTTGTTTGAAAATTAAAGCCAGGAGAGAGTTTTTCTTATTTTAATTGGGAATACACAGTGAAACTGCTTCTCTTCATCACATACGTAAAAATCAATATTTTGCTTTCTGATGATGTCATTACTAAGTGATGTCACAATGTAACTGCCATTGTGAGGTCACAAACCTAGCTTGTGATACTTGATGTCTTTAAGTAAAAATATTTCTTCTCATTGTATGTCTTGAAATTGACATAAACATAATAAAGAGGGAAGTGGTATATTCATCATTTTTATTAATTATTATTTCTGTTTTATTTTCTCTTTTTTCTTTCAATTCCTTGACAGTCCATCACAAAAAAATTACCATGCATGATTTTCACCAATAAGTGACCTTTAAGCAGAATTTTTACCTCCACCAGCAGTTTATGTTTTTGTGTGTTAATTGTTTATGTTTGTTTTATTTATTTTTTTTGTGTGTGTGTTTAGATTACTCTAAAACTAATGAACAGATCTTTATTTAAAAATTTGTGAGTAGGACCTGACTGAAGGAAGAAGTTACTAAAAGAAAGATCAGGATCTTATTTTAGATACAAAAAATTCATGATTTTTCAGAGGTCCCATTTCAATGTATTTTTAATGACTGTAGCTTTCTACTTGATATTTCTATGAAAATTAATTTACATGTTTGGTTTTATTTTATTGTCTTCCTTACAATATTTTATATCACTTGAGAGACTGGTCACATGGAGTCGAGCGTTTTGCTCTCTCTGAGTGCATCTTGTATTGATTTGTTTTAAAATGTACAGCACTTAGGGAACTTTTCCTATTGCCCCACTTATGTAGATTAAACATGGATACTCTAGTGGTAAAGCCCAGTTTAAAAATCCCTGAAAAGTTTTGTCAAGGACACAAATGAGGGCTGATCATGCACTATCTAAAAACTGTGTGGTAGGGTGCTGGAACTTTGAAAGACTCATTTCCAAATAGTGGGGAGGGAGTGGAGCATCAGGGTTGACTTACCAGAAAAGTGAACGTGTTTAAAGTAATAATACTATAGAATGTTCCAATCTGGACCATACCTCCATGATTGGGGTTTTTGTCATGATAGTTTAGAACAGATTAAAATATCTATGGTAACTTTTTTTTCTCAGATCCGTATGCGGTCTTTCCATCTCCATGAGACACAGTATCAGAATTTTAAAAACTGAGTTTCCAAAAACGACAAGTGCATTGGGTCACCTTAGCATAAAAAGTGGAAATGTAGTATAAACTTCTAATGAATCAAGCCTCATCTTTTTTTTATTATGGTAGATAAATATTATTGCATCTTTAGCTTTATAAAGGCTGCTAGGAGTAATTTGTGCCAAGTGCCAGTGATAAAAAAAGTGTTTTAAAAAGCATATTTGTTCTTAGTACAGACATTTCTACCACTATTTCGAAATTGTCCTCCTTTATCAAGACATCAGAGCTGTAATTTCAAGATAACCAAAGTGATTCAGGAAAGGCATATATATATATAACTTGCGTTCACACGATTAAATCTGTTTGTATTGATCCGGACTGGTGCAAATTTAGAAATAGCTTTATGGCGGTGCCATCCTACAAGTGATTGTTGGGTTGATTGCTTATTTTAATTATCTGTGAAGATGTCTAAAAGAAATTCGATAATTTAATTCACAGGGAATTTTCAACAAATTTCAATGATCTTGTACTGAAACAAGTGATTCAGTCTCAATAATTAAAATTTGTCTATTTTTTATAACTTTCTTTTGTTCAACTGTATGATAAATAGAAAAAGATTATTCCACCACTGAAACTATGAATGTTGTTCAAACACTTTTTACACTCGCGTCCATGTGTCTGTTTGTATGGATATCTTGAAAACTATACATCTGATCGGGGTCCTCCTCAAAATGTCATGGATTACGATTAATAATAATTTGGCCATTTCGAAAGGGCCACTGGCTGTTTCGAAATAGTCTAGGTTGTAAAACGACCAGGAATAATTATATTATCACAAACTGTATTAAAATATACAGGCATGGAGGTTAGGAGCAGAATATCTGTTCCTGGCCGTTTCGAAACGGCCAAATTATTTACTTGGCCGTTTTGAAACCTTCCTTGGTTTTGAAACGGCCTGGCCAGTTCAAAACCTGGTTTCAAAATGGCCAAATCAATAACCTGGCCATTTTGAAACCTCATCTGATTTCTACATTTTTCTATAGCATGTGTTTTTGTGTGAACTTCAAATCTGTCCTTTGATTCTAAAAAAAATTCCTGAGCATGGGCTACTCAGCAATTTTCTATAATCATAACTTGTGGAGTAGGTACTCAGGTATGGGGGTAACTGCAGTTAACCTGTGATCTTCAATTAGGTCCTTTTACTTAAAAAGTTTTCTTTAAACAAATTGTATTTTGTTGTTGTACGACACAAAGTCTGCATCATAAAAATTATCTCATCAATCTATCTGCATGAAGATGCTGTATCTTTAAACCTATTTGTTTGACTTGCCAGCTTAATTAATAAGCCAAAGAGAAACCATGATAAATATTAACTCTGTGATGTTGATTTGTTTGCCATTGATTGTCAGAAGTGCTTAATTGGATTTATTCCTATTGTTGCAGCTCTCTTTTTATGTTGATTTGTTTCACTTAAATATTAGTGGGCTGTTTAAAAGGTAAATATGAAAGGTTTAACAAATTTACATAACAGGAAGATCAATCAAGGAGGGATTTATTGTTTAACTTTTCAAAGAATTGTTGTAGATGAGCTAGAACAGATTTGCTTTTTGGCACCTTTTTTTACTTAATATTACTCAGTTAATACTGACATATAATTATAATGCTTTGTATTATTATTACTTTAGAAGATATCTCTTGATGTTGATTTGTTTCATTTTCCATATGGGTGGGGTGCATAAAAGGGATTAGTGATAAAATATTGTTTAATCCTATTTCATTTTTTTCTTCTTAATATTGATATATATTAATAACTATAGTCTTTACAAAAAGTGTTTATATGCACCAATAAATGTTGTTATATGTTCTGTTAGATATATGTTTCATAATATACCAAATGCAGTTTTAATAAATATACTGTTTTTTATTGTAATACAACTGTTACACTTAAAAGCAACAGAACAAACTTGTCCACCAATGTCAAACTGGTGAGGTATCAAAATGGCCAAGAGGAAAAGTTGGCCGTTTCGAAACAGCCAAGCCATTTCTAAACCTTGCAAAGGTATCAAAACGGCCGTGGCCGTTTCGAAACGGCCAAAGGTTTTGAAACGGCAAGTAACATATCTACATGGGTGGTTTCATTTTTATCCATGCACTGCCGAAATTCGAGGTATTTTATTCTGGAGTCATATGGACAAAGTCGTGAAAGCAAAGTTAAAATACGAGTTTTTATGACTCTCTGGAATTGTGTGAACAGGCCTTTAATAATACTCAAATAAACATTATCAAATTGTTATCAGCTCTCACTGGAAGTTTCTCTGGTACCCCCTGTTGGGAATACATTTCCTTGTGGTAATGGAAATCAGATAAATCCCTTCTGTACTTCTATTCAGAAGAAAAATTCATTCTCAGATATAGCTTTTAGATAAGAAGCTTGGCTAAGTTTGATATCTAAATTTATTCTTTTGTATTTTTTATTAAACAGTTAATGAAAGGGGGGGGGGGGCAAATGGGGGGGAAGGGAATGTCCATGAAAACTTCTAGGCAATATTTCAGAAATATTCACATTAGCTCAAAGCATGTGGGATTTGTATATGATAGAGGTTGTGAAGATAATACTTATACTGCAGATACCCTCTGTGTGTTGAAGGCGCTCCAAATCATTCCTTGGTATGTTTATACCATTCCAATCCCTCGCTCAGTTAAAAGGGTTATTTGTATGCCAAGACTCCAGAAAATGTCAGATTATCTGTATGAATGAATTCTACAAGAAAATAAACCCGTTTCCAGTTTTAGCAAAACAAAGAAGAGCATATTACTAAACATGTGACACATGAAGGACATAGTGTGCAGTAGTTTGAGCTAATTATAATGATTTATTACAATAGAGCTACTGTGGATGGAGTAAAATTGACACAGTCTTTCCAAGGTCTCCAATGATGATGATGATGATGATTTGTTTACTAAAAAATTCTACCTAGGTAAACTGCCCGTAATGGGTAATTTTCCTTAGTCAACTGCTCAACATCCAAAATCTGCCTGAATTGTTTAGCGTCCAAATTTATAACGGAAGAAAACTGTCGAAGATAAAATAAATCCACTATTAGAGAACTATAATGATAGTATTTTGTACAACCATACATGTTATCATTTTATTATATTTTGTAGGTAGTTGACACAAAGGTCTTGATAGTATTACAAACAGAGCTGCTATGAAATGCCATGAATTATTTCAGACTATAGGTTATACCAGCCTTCACGCAATTAAAACCACACTGTAACAACCTCCTGACATGTCTTTCTCTTCCAACAATATAATTCTGAGCCTTATTCAAGACTATACGGGCATACTCAGGTAGCAGTTGGGATTAGCCAAGCAAAGACAAAGAAATTTAACGATATCCTGAGGCAGATGCGTAACCTTACTCAACGAAATACCCCTGAGGCTGGAGTTAAGTAATTTCAAATCTTCTCAATCTTTTCGTGATTTTCTTGTAATCTGGGGCTATTCACTGTTATGATAGTAATTAGCTTATCCATTTAAAACACCTTCTTTAATTGAACATAGACAGTAGTCGCTGTGCATTTACAATAAGATTATTTTTTAATAAATTTGAAAACAATATCTTTCCGAAAAATCAAAAACTTAAATTGAGTAATGCCTACATAGTATATATAAGCTTCACTGAAAATTTTACTGTTAGCTAACGAAATCCCAATTCTCTCATTCTCCCTATATACATATCTATTTGTTAACTTAAAATGGACACAGCAAAACTGTTAATTTTGAGCTTTTAAATTAGTTTATTATATTATATATTTGGCTATTATATTCTGTACTAGTGCATTAGATAATTGAACTACTAAAGCCAATAATATATAAAGAAAATAGCAAAATACACAGAATTGACATTTTCATAAAGTAAGGTTACTTTGAATAAGATAGTGTGGGTTCCATCCAGAGTTTCAGTTGATGGATTTGGGAGTAGAAGGGGTGAGCAGATAACTGGTAACCCGAGTCTCTTATCTTCCTGGACCTCTCCTCCACTCCCCCATAGTTTCTGTCTGTGTGTATGAACTGTTGAAATGTAATTAGTTTCCTGTAAGCAGAGGAATAAATGGTTCCACAAAGAGAAATCCTTGGTCATGTGGAACACACAAAGAAACTTTATAATAATAATTGGCATTTGCCATGAGAATTTGTATGTATTATTGAGAAGAACAAAAGACATATTACAGGGTTATAGTTAATTTTCTCATGTTTGTTTTTATTTAAACAAAGGCATTTTTTACTACTGATAAAAAGAGAAATCATTAAATAATGTATTTGTAGAACATTGCCCAGTTTATTATGTGTAAATATGCAAAATACATATGCTTTATTATCTAATTACATATTGTTAAATTTTAATACAGTTATAAAGATTGTAACTTTGGCTAACAAGGGTTGGTTAGGATTAGTCGCACTAAGGTTTACAAGGTCGAACAAGTTGAAAATTATATAATCACATGATGCTTCAGATATGTTAGTTGATGCAAAAGTAAAAATGATTAATTTCTTATACTGTAAATATAGCAGATCAAACATTTCAATATAATAGGACACTTACTTGAATGGAAATGTCAGAAAAGAAAGGATTGTCCGTTTTTGTCCTCTCATAATAAGTAAATGGGAAAATACGGATACTTTTTGCATCCAGGCAGTGATCCGGATTACTCTAAATTTTTTTAAATTCAATTTGGACCAGGACCCATCTCCTTATTTTTTCATGAAGATTCAACCACTAGTGTTTGCATTATCCTGCTAACAAAGAAACAGACAAATAAATGGTCATTAAAATAATACCTTCTTGGCTGTGGTAATAAATACCTAATGCAATCAAACAGTTGTGACTATCCTATACATATTAACACCTGTGGCAAGGCTATGACCTTACATCCTTTTCAACAATTAAGGTCAGATTGTGTCTATCCTATACATAGTAACACCTGTGGTAGGGCTAGGATCTTACATCCTTTTCAACAATTACGGTCAGATTGTGTCTATACTATACATATTAACGTCTGTGGCAAGGCTAGGATGTTACATCCTTTTCAACAGTTAAGGTCAGATTGAGTCTATACTATACATATTAACACCTGTGACAAGGCTAAGGGGTTACATCTTTTTTCGACAGCTAAGGTCAGATTGTGTCTATATTATACATATTAATGCATTTGGCAAGGCTAGGGTGTTACATCCTTTTCAATAGCTAAGGTCAGATTGTGTCTATACTATACATATAAACGCCCATGGCAAGGCTAGGGTGTTACATCCTTTTCGACAGCTAAGGTCAGATTGTGTATATACTGTACATATTAACGCCTGTGACAAGGCTAGAGTGCTACATCCTTTTCAATGGGTAAGGTTAGATTGTGTCTATACTAAACATAATAACTCCAAGGCCTTTTCAGCAGTTAAGGTCAGATTAGGTCAGGTTCCCCCGTGAAGTCCACTCGTCATGAGTTGGATTCAAACCCAGAACAACCTGGGTGAGAAACAAGTAATATTTATTTATGTGGGGTTTCAAGTTGCTTTCAACATTGTACAGGTCATATCACAACAGGTAGGTTTATGGGCAGAGGAAACCAGTATTTACAGTTGGTCAAGGCTCTGTACTGTAAACTGCCGACCATCGGTAAGCAACTACCAATTTTGCCACATAAGGTCTTGGGTTTGAACTGCCAACCTCAGAAGTCAGAGCGAGTGTATTACCACTACACCACCATGGTCCCTGAGAGACAAGTGATAAATATATGTGAAATGTTCAATTTATTAACTGCTTAATTAGACTAGGTTCCTGCATTTCAACTAAGAAGGATGTTAAAATACTTATGTAAATAATAATAGCAGCTTGTTTGTATATTTGTCTTTTTTGTATGTAACTTGATTACTTCATATAATTTGTCCTGCATATTTTAAAATTCTAAGTATAAATAAATATGTAATGATATTCAAAAACCTCTTATTTACACAAAACCCTGGAACCTTCACCATAAATTCAAAATGATTATTATTATTTTTTGAATTCCAAATACAATATACAATATTTCAAATTCTGAATTGAAGTTTTGATAGCAGTCCCATACATTTGTATCTTTATAATTTTTTATTCAATTATTATTATTTTTAAGTGAAAAAAATTATACAATTTACCAAATTATGGTGTATTTTATCCTGGCCCTTTTTTGTCAGTATCTTTTGTCCATCCCCTCTTGAAAATCTAATGAGAAAATAATAGCATCATTAAACCAGTCTGTTCGCATAGTTCACCAGCCGTCACACAATAGGCTAAAGTTTTGGCAAATCACTTAGGGTTAAAAAGATATTTCTATTCTTTCATGCAGCCATACCAGAACAATAACAATACCCCAATAAATACAGAAGAACAATAACAATGGAATCTGTTTCATATTCTCAGTGGCCCTAAGTGTCATAACCACTTCCTCTATGGAGTTCTTTTCCCACACGAAAACACCTAGTGTTGAAACTTTCTTTTGAACTTCTCTAAACATCTGAAAGACTCATTTTCCCAGGAGAGTGACCCAAACAAACTGACCTCAACTGAAAACTGCCAGGAGAAAGCGTGTGTATTGAGATGAGATCTAGTCTGGAAAAAGCTCTGTTTCCTGTATTGTACATTTGCAAAATATGTGCTTATTTTTGTTACAATATGTGGAGACCTCGGGATATTTTTGCCAAAATTTCACGAAAACAAAATATTCTAAATGCTACAAGCCTATTTCATCTCTGTACACAGTTATTGATACCAAGTAAATATGTAATTTACACAACTGTGTACAACCCAATATAAACTCAATATTCATTGCCTTTTAATTTTGTCCCTAGCCTAATCCACAGAAAACTAATTCCCAGACACACATAACCTAAATCAATGCCCTAAGTGGCTTAACCCTACCCATACTACACTTCTCATAGCCAGGCCTTGAAAGTAAACTTGGCAGCCCTGATATACTGAGACATTAAATTGTTTCTTTTTTTTCTGTTTGACCTGAGACTTGTTGTGTGTGTAAGCCTCAGCTTATACAAGTATTGAGAGAAAACTCGACTGAATGACTGATATTTGAGACCTTCAGTGAATCTGATACTAGAGATGATATTAACTCTGCCAAGGGGGTATTTTTACATGACCGTTTGTCTGTTAGTTTGTTAGGAGGATTACAAAAAATACTGCTGATTTGAAGATGGGTCTTGGTCCAGCTTGGATTCCATTAAATTTTGAGACTGATCTGTTCACTGTCTGGATATAAAAAATCCGGATTTTCCAATTTCCTTATTATTATTATTTTTATTGGCGGAGGTCTGTGCCCTCTGAGTGCTCTCATTATGAATGAATTTGCTGAATTTTGCGAAACTGTCAATACACATTTGCTTCTTCCTACATTGATTATACAGTGTAACTAGATCTATGCATCGGAGAACCGATGCAAATTTGTATCCAAGAGAAAGACAACTCACCAAAGTCAGTGAACCATCATTTGTCCTTGAAGGAGGGACCAAAGGTCAAATCTAACATCAGAAGATTCTAAGCCCAAGATTTCAAATGAGTTGGTTTCGCATTGTTAACCTCTAGGATCAATAATAAACAAGTTATAAGCACTTTTAACCTTGGCTATCCTCGTTTGGCCTTGAAGGAGGGGCCCAAGGTAAAATCTGACAACATCAGAAGATTAGCAGTACATGGTTTCCTATTGGTTGGTTTCACAATGCAAACCTCTAGAACCAATAATAAGGGAGATATAGGCACTTTAAAAGTCCACTATGTGGGTTACTTCTGCACTCTGTGGATGACCTTGAATTAAGAGCTTCAAGGTCAAACATGTGCAAGGTTGTAGGAGAGATATACGTTATACATATCACCTATGAAGAGATTCATCCTTCTACCTATGAGAAACAGCCAGTAGAAAAATGTAGATTATTTTCAAAGAAATGCCAGCGACGGCCATCTTGTTTTTCAAAATGAGGCTGTTTTCAGTCCCAGAGAAGCTTACCCCCAATGAAGATATCCTGCAAATTTGGTGAACCTAGCTGGTGTAGTTTTCCTCTTAGAGTGTTAACGCCGAAAATCTCTCTATGTGCGACGACGGCAGTGGCGGCGTAGCGAACACTAAACCAAAGTATCCACCGGATGCCTCCAGTGGATACAATAAACTGTGTCTGGATCACAAACCTTTCCCCAGGGGTTTCTGAACCAAATATTACAAAAAAGTTACTCAAATAGTCACAGAGTTAATTTTTATCAATTTTATTAATTTTTTATCTCATCTATTCTAATTCTAACAAACAGTACCCAAGGAAGCACAAACTCTTGCCAGGTGGAACCAGATATTGGGGAGGGCGATCAGGCTAAGGAAAAGAGATCTGGAGTCTCCAAATGCGGACCCCAATCATCTTTGAGGACTGCTCCAGGTAAAAGGCAAAACACAAATGCAGCCAGTTTTGAGGGTTCTAGAGTCTTGATCCAGATTCGGATCATCTTGAGGAGGACCGAGACATATGCAGGCTCCGCCTTGTGTAAAAATATGACACCAATCCAATATATGGTTTTCAAGTTAAGCACACAGACAAACAAACAAACATGATCACAATACCTCCTCCCCTTCCCTTTGAAGGTGGGGTAATAAAGCAATTAAATATTCTTATTTGGGCTGTGAACAGTTACTCGAGCCTCGATAGACGAGTCGGTCTTTGCTAGGACTCGAATCTATTTTAACTACTCGATTATTTTAACTACTCGATTACTCACAACGCATTGTATAATCACCCACAAAATGAAATGTTTGAGTAAAATATGCTACATTTCTGCATTTTTAATATCAATTACAGTTTCGTTAACATTTGTGGACAGAAGACTTCTAATGGTAAATACTAAATGTCGAATTTGGGTTGGTTGCCATAGTACGGGTAACTGGGGCTGTTTTTTAGCACCCATCCCAGCTGTAATTCTCATTGTCAGTGTGTAAGCACCAGAGAAAGGCTATTATTATTAGTTCCAATATCCCTACATATCTTTATTGTTCGTTGGTTTCATACTTTTGCTAATTTCCCAGTTACTCGGTTTTTATGTCATTTGATAATAGAGATACATGTTCTAAAAATGCTATCTCGAGATGTTTTATAAAAGCATATACTTTCATTCGATGTGGGTGGTTATCATCACAGCAATAAACCCAACCTTGTTTACAGCTCTAATTTGCAAACAAGTCGTATCAGATATATCAGATAAAACTGTAATTGTACATCCACCATTTTTTGTAAGTTTGAATTTCTTATGAGTATAACCTCTGCGGCCCCTGCATTAATGGAAGAACATGTTAAAGAATCAAGAAACCCCTAACAATAACAACCAACAGTGCCCAGAAATGCATGAGCCCTCACCTTCATCCTGACAAAACCATTCAAAAATTCTGGATTTTGGATCCAGGTGCCGTTCAGAATCCTATTTTTGCTAATTTCCCCCAGTTACTCGTTTTTTTATGGCATTTGATAATAGAGATCAAGAAAGACATTAAAATTATAGCAAAAAAATCTTAACAAAGAAAAAAGGAAGAAGACAAAAAGAGAGACAGACATACATTTTACAGATCTACTTTATTTTCTTAATAAGAAAAAAAATTGCTGCCCAAATAGCCAAAAATACCAGGTGTGGTGATAAGGGGACCTAAAGAAACTTCCTCTTTAAATAACTTTGGTAATGACTGCTGAAAGCAGGGAAAATTATTGAATTTTAAGAAAAATATAAAAGAAGCAATAATTTCATGTTGCAGAAATGTTCTTATTCAAGTTGGAATATATGTAGATTGGTGGGTAATTTTTTAACACAACTAAGAGCTTGCATTTTTTTTTTTGTAAAAATGATCTTTCACGAGAGAATGAAATATACAAAGCAAGATAGGAAAATTGGTGAAAGTGGATAAATGTGTCCATGTTTTTTTAATAACTTTAGGTTTGTTAGATCACAATAGAAAATAAAACACTTTTGTGATTTCCTGTGACAAAGCCAAATAAAAACCAGGGCCGGTGTAGCGCAAAATAATGCATCCCCTAAAAAGTGTGTGGGGGTGCATTATTTTGCAAGGGGGCCTGCGATATTTTGCATCCCCTTGCAAAATGCTGTATCCCCTTGCAAAATAATGTTTCCCCTTTGCAAAATAAGGCATCCCCTGGGCAAGTGAACTATCCCCTAACTATTTCATATGCTGTTTGTGCATTTTATTATAAAATAATAATATAAGTACAAGTTAAAGAGTCTATTAAAAGGGGTTGACACCTTATAAGATGATAAGTATGGGAGTGGATTTGGGTTCTTTTGCTTTGTATGTGTAATGGATATTATGTATGTAGCATTTTATGTATCCTACCCCCCCCCCATTTACAAGCTTTTTCAGCTATGGGTAACATCTCTGATTTAATTTTATTAAGTCATAAAATTAACTTGTGATTATGTTATATTTATTAAGTTCTAAAATCTTCTAATGATTATATATAATATATGAGTGAATTCAACAATGTAAATTATTTATACACTACCTATTTACAATAGTTTACCTACTATTAGGAAGACTATGTATAAGATTCAAAGTAAACAAATACATGTAAGATCTTTTAGAATAAGCTATTGTTCTGCCCAAAAGTAACACATCAGGCCAACAATGAACTAATTGTTTAAATAAACTAATTGATTAAATGCAATGAACTAATCACCTGCAAAGCCAGCATCAAACCAACATGAAGGAATGGCTTCCTATTAACATACACATAGGGACATACAGCCTATGATGATTACTGATTAGTTAATTGGTTTTACTCAGGCTGTATATGTTGGGCGCGAACTACCGATCTGCGCGATCTCGAGATTTCACTTGCGCGATCTTGTCATCAAAAGATCGCGCGCCCATCTCGAGATTGCTCAAACAATCTCGAGATAGAGCTGCTCAGACTCACAATGATTTTTATTTATTGATTTTCAAAAAGAGTTTCATTGGGTACAGCAAGTTTTGATAAAAGTAGTGGGCTGATGTATATTTACAAGCTACTAATCCATAATAATTGTACCAAGGGATGGTTATCAGTTAATGGGTTATATCAATTATGAGTGGTTATCCATGTCTCCTTAAGTGAACAGAATAGAGAAGCCACATGTAATCCAATTAGCTTGTTACAATAAGGGGGTTAATCAGGGGTCATCAAGTGAATTAATTGCAAAGGGGGAAGCCACATCTAATTCAATTGGGTTATAGCAATTCAGGGTGGTTAACAGGGTTTTATTAAGTTAAGCAAATAAACAAACCACATGTAATCCAATAACTGGCTATAATAAGGGGGTTAAGTAAGGGTCATTAAGTGAATTAATTGAAGAGAGAGGCCTGATGTTTGTTTATAATATGTTTGCAATATGTTTGTTTAATGTTCTGTAATATGTTTGTTTACTGTTTTAATGTTTAATATCCATTTATGTACAAACCTGTTTTAAACTCACTCAAATGTCATAAGAAAGTGTGTTGTCAAAATTAGCCAATCATTGACCACCTCAAAAATAATTACAACCAATCAAATGAAGATTCTGTGATGGAAATCATTGTGAGTTGGAGCAGCTCCATCTCGAGATTGCTTGAGCAATCTCGAGATGGGCGCGCGATCTTTTGATGACGAGATCGCGCAAGTGAAATCTCGAGATCGCGCAGATCGGTAGTTCGCGCCCACCATATATATGTTGCTGGGTCCACTGCAGTCTCAACAGGAAGCCATGCTTTTTATGTTGATTTTCTGGCTGTTTTAACTGATTAGTAAGTTGATTACAATTAAACTTTAGTGCCCTCTAGTCAGTAAGTATTTGGCTGAACAATAATGGGGGTAAATGTGATCAAACAATTTAGAGAATTTGGAGTCATTAAATGCTACACTTAATTACAGAACTTGCATTTATTTAGTTTGATATTACTCTTGTATACAACTATAGCTTTCTGTGATAATATTCAAAGATTACATGTACATGTTTCATAGAACTAATCCATTTACATTTGCAAAAGTAATAAGATGAATATATATTAAAATACATTTAATGTTAGACATCTAATCTAATTGCCCATAGTTTGTAAAAGATAAATACATAATCACTCCACATCACTCCAGTTAGAAAAGCACTACATTGGTTGCTGATTAAGTACCGTTCTATCTTTAAGACTGCCATGCTGGTATATAAGTTCCTACACTGTGGTAACCCCAAATACTTTGAACCCTTCCTGATTCCCAGACATAGTGCATATAACACACGTCAAAGTCAATCTGATGGCATATTTCTTGAGGTTCCCCACTTTGCTTCAGTTTTCAAGTCTCGAAAACATTTTGGACTCAGTTTTGTGTATGACGCACCTATGATTTGGAATGACCTTCCTGATGAGGTCCGCTCTGCAAACTCACTTGCCTCTTTCAGGTCAAAGTTGAAGTCATACCTCTTTGGAAAAGCATACCCACCTTAAATTTCCAATCTCCTTCTGCTTTCTCCGTGGTGCTGACCCCAGCAATGTCTCTGGTTTTTGAATATTGAACAATGTTTTTGTGTGATGCGCCTTAGAATCTGTCTTTTGAGAGAGATTAAGCGCTATAAAAGTGCTATTAGAATTTAGAATAATTCCTATTGTGTTGAATTCACTAATATGCTGAATATTCATTACATATACAATGAAAATATAATAAATAAATTGCTGTAAAATTAGATTATACATGTGCCTTGATTAGTACAGTATTAGAAGGCAATAGGCTGTTTGAAGGATGATCATCATATTATTGACTTGATGATTCTAATGATTAGCTACGGCCAAAAAGTGAATTTCAATCAACATATTAAAACACCTCACCCCCTAATATTCATATCTTATGAGACAATACCTTTGATCAAGACAAAGGGATACACTTTTTTGATGGGGACACACTATGTTGCTGCAATATTCTGCACCCCCTAATCCCCCTATTGTTTGGGATGCAAAATGTTGCAGAAAAATCATGCATCCCCCAAAAGATCAAAGGAGGGGATACACTATTTATGGGGATGCATTATCTCGTGTTACACCGGGATTCACAAAAGGTCTTAAGTCTTAGACAATTTTTTTGCTTAGACCAGTCTTAAAGTTATGACTTTTGTCTTACCTAAGATTTCTCTTAAATTGGGATTCACAAAAAGTGCTTAGCAAAATCTTAGCTGAGACAAAATTTGTGCAAACTATTTAGACTATTTTGATTTCAAATTAACAAATTTTAGTAAAACAAAAACACTTTTCATCGATAAATACACCAAACGTGCTCTTCAAAATTATAAAACAGATTTGTTACTTCTTTTTTGTAAAATTATGTAAAAATAGTAGTCTTTGTGTTTTATTGTGAGTCAGCCATTTTTATAACAATATTTTTACCACAAAAAGGTAAAATGTGGAAATTTATAGGTAATTAAATGATGTAAATTTCTATTACAATCTACAGAAATTACTTTTATAGGAAGTATAGATTCCCATAGTATATTTTTGTTGGCATAACAAAGGGTAAAATGTAAATACATGCAATGGAATATTTTAAAAAATGACCTAAGTCTGCCCTGCAGTAGTCTTAAAGTTATGACAGAATCTAAGACAAATTTTTGTCTAAGACCTTTTGTGAATCCCATTTTGTCTAAGCAAAAAAGTCTTAACTTTATGACAAAATTGTTGCACAGTTAAGACTTTTCTCTTAAAGTTATGACAATTTTTTGTCTGAGACCTTTTGTGAATCCAGGCGCTGAAGTTTAAATTTTCACATTAATTTTAAAATCATAACAAAGACAAAAGAAGACAAGAAGAGAAACAGACATACATTCTACAGATCTACTTTATTTTCTTAATAAACCAACTTTACCAAACAGTTTTTACATTTATATTATATACATTAATGTTTAATAAGATTACAAGGCACACAGTACCTCTAGTGCTAGTATAGAAATAACTACATATATATTAAGTTCTGCATATAAATACTACTAATAGGCTAAATACACGTCTACAATGAACATTTATCATACAGTTATTTCTATCAAATGCCTTATTGAAATCAATCAGTGGCATTATAAATATCTTGACAGATGCCAAAACTTAAATGCTGATGAAACTAAAAGTCTCAGATACATTAAGTATGTAAAATAGTTTCAAAACACTGTAAAAAATTCAAAAATAAATATATATCTTGAGAATTAACTAAAATATGAACACGTGGCGGTTTTTTCAACAAGGTCTGAATACACATGCATGGTGTATACTGATAAAATTGGAACTTTCATTAATTATTATGCATCATTACAGAAACTGAACTTCAAACTTATGTCTGCAGATCTAGGACTAGAAAGGGAATTACGATCAAGTCAAATTTTACAAAGTGTAGTCAGATAAAGGAATTAACGCAAATGGCTAGCATTGAAATTGCCCTTTATATTTGTTGTACTATATTTCAAAAATATATTTAACAGAACCATTTAAACTTTGGAACACACAAGAAAAGAAATATACAGGTGTTTTTTTTTCAATGAAACAAAAATAATACAATTGACATCTGACTTGTCTATATTGATGGTATCTTTGATACCATAACAAAAAAGGTTTATCTACATATAATTTTAGTTCTTTTTTCAGTTTTAACAATACAGTAAAATACTGTACAACATGATTAACAATAATGTTCAACTTTGGCTTTTTCAGAGTACATAAAACTGTATTCTTTCACTTCCTTTCCTTGGATTTCTTCTAATATACTTTGCTAAGGACTTGGTAAATAATTGCACTGATAAATGGCTAGATTGCACACTTCTGTAAAAGACAAACATACAAATAAAAAGATATTTATATGGTAATATTTATACAATATTGATACAAAATTGCTTTATGATAAACTCTCACCACCTTAAAGAAGTAAACTTTACAAGAACAACTCCAATATTTTTCAAATTTGAGTATTTACATGATGCTTTGAAAAGTGGTATCATGTTTAGAATTATACCAAAATTTCTGTAAATATGGAGCTGCATTTGTATCACAGATAATTACAAGATAACTGATTACAAAGCAGTATATCTACGCTCCCAAATATTATAGAAAGAGAATGGATTATACAGCTCATTGAATTCCAGCATCTCCTAATTTGTATTGAGAAAGAAATTTAATATCTAATTATATTTGAGTACTGCATGTTCACTGCCGTTTTGACCCCCAAGCCATTTAAAACGGCGGGGTCCACCGTTTTAAATGGCAGACACTGCCATTTACATTCACTGTTTTTAAATAAGGGTTCTAAATGGCTGAGCCATTTAAAACGGCGGACTCTAGGTGTTTAAAACAGTGGACTACTATTTAAAATGGTGGACTGCCATGTTAAATGGCGGATGGGGTCAAAATGGCATGTAACATATGTTAATGTTATCTAGTTGGCTGAGCCATTTAAAACAGAGGCCTGCCGTTTAAAACAGCGGACCGCCATTTATAACGGCAGACAGCAATTTTAAACGGCGGATGGGGTCAAAATGGGCTGTAACACTGCATATTATTAACTTTTAAAATACCAAAAGCTATCAATACAATAATACTTGAAAGACTTATGCATATTTATGATTGTAAATAAGTTATTGTTAGTTATTGTAAACTGACACAGCCAAGGGCATTAATGTAAATCTGAGCCATGTACTGTAAAGTCTTATTTATATATTTCATATTATTCCACTCTAATAGGTTTTGCTCCTAACTTAAGTAATGTAACTTTTGCACTTGGCAGCCCATTGGATATAATGTTATGTGAAAACAGCAAAGTTAAATTATTTTACTTATTGATAAAAAATGAATTCGTATGATTGACATATTTCATTTTTATACTTAGCAAACGTAGTCTTCTGTAGCAAAAGTGACATATAGTCAATTAAATATTTGTTTACATGTGCATTTGTGACAATAATCTGTACATTCCATGTCACTGCAAATACAGGAAATACATAATAAGAACAGAGAGTGCCCTTGATTGAAGAAGAATTTCATTGCACTATGATCAGAGAAGATATTATTTGAAACAGTTAAATTGTGCTCTTCCCATGGACAAGTACTTTGCAGATGAAAACAGGGGATGAAAGAAAAAGGCTTGGTGGAATATCAAATAGGGATTATCTCTGAGTTAAAGTGGGGAAAAGATATGGTAATAGCTGCCGGAGGGGGAATTTCAAATGAGATCAATGCATGTCATTATGCTGATGACTTTTTTATCAAACAACCACAATTCTTTGAGTCAGATAGACTCTCTTTGTATGATACTGGCTAACTAAAGAGCTGAGTATATTTTGAATATCATGATATCTTCAAACTTGAAATTACTTTTTTCCAAGGCTTTATTGTTAATTACTGTATATATAAAATCTTAAGAAGGTAATATATTAATTTTGATTAATATATCCCCAATTCCAATCTAGTCTGAGCTGATTATTTTAAACACACGGTTACGTTTTGTTTACTGAAGCTATATTTATTCTGTAAATATGTGTCACGTGTTGTAATCAGTTGTTTTTTGGTGTTATATATTCCTACACACAACATAATTCTAAAGTGAGTTTCCAAATTCATTGTTATATGTTAGATTTGTGTATTAAAACATGAACTAGTTATTAATGTTTCTGTATTTTATCTCTCAGAAAATTTAAAGTACAGCTTAATTTTTTGGCGAAAACTAGCACAACCTTAATCAAACTCTCATCAAAGCTTCCCACAGAGTATTTGGGAGATGGTACCTCAAGGGGTTAATATTGGGTGGGCCTACTTCTGTGATGTTGCACAGTGGTTAAGATAGTCATTTTTATACAACATACACTTGATTCTAGACAAAAAAAACACACTGCGTGGTGCCAATGAAAGATGCAATTTCAACCTAACCACAACTTATTGAAACTAATACGAACAGATAAAACCAAAGATAATGTGGGAATGAAGTATTTAATGTGTATGCATGTACAATGCATACTCAGTCTTACATGTACTGGATCCTCAATGAAACCGTCTGAAACAGCATTCTCACAATTCCAGACGTTCAGTGCAAAATGGTGATTACATATGCAGAAGAAGACAAAATAAGAGCAATACCCTTAAGGCGAAATTTGAATAAAAAGAAAACAACGTTTTCTTCCACTTTTGAGAAACTAAGTGATTCAAATTTTGGTGAACTTGGAACAACACAACAAACAAATTATATTTGAAAACTGTTAAATTTTAAATTGATTAGCAGATGCATTAAATAATTTAGAATAAACCTCACACTTTTAGCTTGGCAATTTTTTATCTGGTTATACTTACAAATCCAACCATGTTACCATATTTGTCATTAAATCACATCTCATTTTTTTACCCAAAAGGAGTTATGACATGTTAAAGTTTGAACATTTATCTGCTTAAGTGATTTTGTAAACCTTTAAAAACCAAATAACACAATAAATCGATGTAAACTGTAAAATAAAGCAGGATTTGAACAATAATGCTAGATAGTCATTTTCACTGGTATAATGTGTTACATAATAGCAATGCTCAGGCAATCTACTGGAGTACAATTGGTATCTTTGATTTCAAGCATTGGCAAATAATACATGTATTCATTGCATGTATTTCTATGTGTGTAATTGATGCATTGATATATTATATATTTACAGAATTATGTAAGTCCACGTGGGCTGGGCAATGTTTGATACATTATTTTGTGTATTGCTAAAAGCTTAGTGCATTTGTGTATTTGATTATGTAAGAATTAGATAGTACAACAACCGACAGTGTACAGTTGTAAGGGCTTGAGGCTGCTGGCGGGGGTTAATTTGGAATTGCTGTTAGGTTTGTGTGGCATTCCATTGTTCCTAGACGTGACAGCACAAATGTGTGTATCATACCCTGAGGCCAGAAGCTTTATTGTGGTGAGTACAAAGCACTGTTGGTTAAAGAATTGCTTGGAAGATGTAGAGTATTTATCTCTCTAATTGTCAGTCTGGTTCTCATTCATGTTACTGCACAGCCTAAAATATGTGCTCAGGTTTGTTATGTAAAGACAATACTAAGAGTTCTATTCTATTGTAATAATACTCTGCATAAAATCTCCTTTACTAAGGGACTGAAAGCAATATTTGACCCAGGCTGACTGCACAAATACAAGTTAGGCTCTATTGAGCTGCATTTTCCAGACTGAAAGACAGAGTCTCAGGAATAACAATTTATCAACGTCCCTTCCACCAGGGATAAGACCATAGGACAGAGGACCCCCACTATAAGTGGTCATCTGATTTGTCATGTATGTGCCTGTTCCTGGGATTGAAGGCAGGTCCTCTGTCCTTCTGGGTGAGTATGCTACCTATTAACTAGGCCACAGTTATAGACAGTGGATCTAAACGGAAAGTTAACCACTGTGTTATTGTACAACTAGGATTTGCCATTTGATAGAAATTAATAGAAATCTCTTTATTTTCCTTTCAGTTATGAGAAATAACTATAACATTTGGGATGCTTGTCACCATTTATGACATTAGTGTAACCTGATGTAAGAATTAAACTTAATTTGTTTGCATTTATTGATGGTGTTTAAATTTTAAGGCTTGCTCCCATGTGGTCATTTCAACTGTGGCGAATTTCATAATCCAAACACTGTATTTAACGGTAATTTAACAGTGAGTTACAACTCTCTCTATGGTGCATGGTTTAAAAGGATGCTCTAGGACATAAAACAGGTTGTGTATTTTGATAGCTGCCAGTGATGCCAAACCAGGGGCTACTGAACACCTGTATCGTGGACCACGATAGCCTTTCCTTTGGTCCAAGTATTTTATGGTGTTTTAACACAGAGAAATATAAATTCCAGAAAATACTATAACAGAATTCCTAAGGTTTATGCAGCAGAAAATATTAATATCAAGAAAGTTTGGCGTATTACACACAAGCTTCTAAATGATGGATATACTACTATATGAAGTGTTATAATACAGACATAAAGTTGTTTAGTCACTCTAACAAATATCCACATTGCCCCCTCTTGTAAAACTGTTATATAACACATGATACATGTATGCAGTAATGTAAAATGTAAGAACTAATCTAAGATTCATTGACAATGTATACTAGGTAAGGCAGATTTATGTATGCCATTGCAATTTATATGTGTCAATGCAATTTAGAGATTCTAAAAATCAAAACCATACCTATACCATACCAAAACCATGGTTGTTTGCAGTAAATAAGTAAAATTGCATGACAGTGTTCCCACTTGAGCAAGTGTTTTGACAGATTATTCACAAGTGTACATAATCCTAACATCACAAGGATATATCGTAGCACTATAAAGATAAGTCCACAAAGATAAGTAATAATTGACTTCTGACAAAAATGATGGATTTTGACTACTCAGAACATAAATGCGCACAAGCACATATTTTTAAACAGGATCAAAACTGAGAGGAACATCTACAATCTACTGATCTTTGTGGCTGAATATATACGTCATAGGACCAGTAATTAAGATTAGATAGGGGACTATATTGTTGGGATGATGCCTGGGAAAAATAATGCAGGAGTCTGAAAATCTTCTGTACGCCTTACAGAAAGGCTAGGAAAGTAAAGAAAAACCTTGCATTTAATTAGATAGCCAGATGGTTGGAATCTTTCTAGATAACTGTAGGTTGCCATGGAGATACGTGTGCACTGTAGTGATAACATGATGCAAAGGACTGACTTTTTACTGCACAAAGAACCTGTTTTTTTTCTGCTATTTGCTAATTTACCAGAGTGGTTTTGGATTTCCATTGTTTTCAGATAAAATTTTATCATCTACTCTTGCTGTGCAATTAATCATACATTAAAGGCTCATATAAAATATGAGAAAGGATATCTTTCAGATTTATTGTTTTAATAAAATAATAAAAATGTAGCTCTGTTCTTCGGTGTCCAGAAGTTTCAAGTTTGTTTATCGGAGGTAGATTTTAGCATGGTTTGATTTTACAGAGAAATTTTACTTCGTTATAGACACTTCTGAAATATGTTAAATAATTTGAAAGTGTTTGTACAGTCTACAAAGAAAACAAACCTTTTAACTTCAAGGAAGTTGCATGCACCTGTAATTGTTTTTGTGACTTAAAGCTGTGTTTACTCTGACAAACAACTGTATTTCATGTGCTTATGTTACTTGCTGAAAATAGCTGTTGTAGGTAGTTATAATAAATTGTAATAGTAATTTGCCTATATTATTATTTTGCCTACATTAGCCTTAAGGCTCATATCTGTACCAAAACCTTTTTTCAAACATTCAGGCAGAAGAGAGTTATTCATAAAGCACTACTAAATGTCGGAAAATATCAGCCCACGTGACAGAGGCATGAGTCTTTGTAGTGTGTTGTTGTTGTTTAAGAAAATATTAGTGAGAGTATATGTAATGAAAACTAAAAGTGGTTCCTTATTACAAAAACCTCTAAAATTGTAATTATTTATATTGTAAATTATTTTAATGGAGCTCCACTGTAAGAAGGTTTGACATATATTCTAAACCCAATAAAGCTATAGTTAATCAGATTGTCGATTTGAAATAACATGCACGCAAGCATGTGAATATTTAGAAGAAAGTCCCCCATATTTCACACCTGTGGTTAAAAAATAAATAAACATGGTGCAATAATTGCTAAACGGAAGGGAAAATAACACCACAGAACAGATAATGGATTATCTGCCGAGGAACTATGTATTTAATATCAGTTTCAGGAAAGGCTAACATAAAATATGGTAATGAACATGTCACAGTTTATAAAATGGTCTATTAAAACATATTTTAGCCGATAATGAATAAAAATTGAGACATTTTTGTATGAAAAGCAACTATAATTCTGCATTGAAAAAGTGACACTTTGTCATAAGTTTCATGATATGTAATCTGTAGATATCGCCTGGTGTATGTCAAAATACTTGCAAAGGCTAGCCTTGCTAAGGAGTTATTGTGTGCATTTTAGCATTGTCTGAAACTGATTTAGATTTATTATTTGTTTCACATCTCGATCAACAAGCCTAGGTCATAAGGCGGTGGGTAGTTTACAGATGGATGAACCAGTGCATACTACTTGGTTAAGATTCTGCACTGTAAACCACCAGGCATCGGCAAATAACTACCAACTTTCCAACATGAAAAGCCCGAGGTGAGATTCGGACTGGTGACCCCAGAGGTTGAAGGCGTGCACTCTAGCCCCTACACCACCGAGCCCCAATTTGTCAGGAACTGAGACAACAGGGAAGAAAGAAAACTAAGGTGGAAAAGCTTTGGAGAACCAGTAGGATTTTAGAATGGGATTTAATAGTTCCAAACATTCCAGTTTGACTGTTGTGACAATGTCGAGGGAAAGTCTAAGAAAAATAAGAAAGAACCTGCACTAAAGGTTTATGTCACTTGCCACAATTGCACCAAATATAACCATATCAACTACCTTTGACACACGCAAGTGTACAGCTATTTTATCATTTCACCACAGTTCTTATGTTAGCCTAGGGTGAGGCTTTAATTTTGTGTAAATATATTTTACAAACATGTACACAAGTATACAGTATTAATCAAATATTCACACACGTCAACCAGATAAAACCTCGTCTGTCTACTATACTATATACTGATGTAAACGACAGTATATGCAACAGTTAATTGTTTAAACAGAAACTTTATGATGTAAAGTGAAAATTTCTGCTAATTTCAAAGTAATTCGAGCCTTTAGCAAGGCTGTTGTTATGCTATGAAATCTTGACATAGTACACATGTCTTATGTATTTATAGAAATAAATAGACATATACAGATCTCAAAAAATAGCAAAATAGTAACAAGTCAGCATTTCCTTTAATCGATCTTGGTGGGAAAAGTGTTGATCAAGCTCAGCAAATAATCACTAAGTTTTCAGCTCTGTGGCTTGGAGTTTGAAGACAGTTCATGAGAACAGGCGAGAATGTTGATAGTTTGATTACACTAAGCTCTTTTAACTTTGTAATTTATGACAACATAAAGGTTTTAGGGACAGTTGCACAGTTGAATTTTTCGCCAGTGCTTTACAATTTCATTAATGTTTATTAAAATTTTGGTCAAAGAGTTAAAAACACTCAATGGCGCAATACAATTCCATGTATTCCCTAGCCTAGCTAAGACTCAAGTTTCATTGTAATTGGGGAAAACTTTTAGTTCAGATAATAAAGTTTCAGTTCATACAATGTACTCTTACATAAGCTGGATTTTTAAAGATCTGTCTGGTGAGCTTTTATCTCATCACATGTGTGTGTGCTTCATGAATACCTAAGGTATGTGTAGATGTTTGAAAAAGATATACTGTGGTATAAACTTGAGCCTGAAGCAAGAGTATGTATCATTCTTTAAAAAGTAGAATTCTAACCATCATTTCAAGACACCCCGTCTCAGGCATCTTATATATTCCAAAGTTTAAGAGTCCAGTTCAGTTAATTAGCCAGCCATAACATTTCCTTTTGTTGAAGGTGTGTGTGCAGATTATGAATAGCCTTTGGCCAAGACATATCATTTCAAATCCTACACTCTCTATAGAATGGTGGTCATCATCCAATTTAACCTTTGAACCCTTGATTTCTGTAACACCTCTAACCCTACCATCTCACTTCATGAACAACACCCCTAATTTACTCACCCTTCCATTTATTGACAATTATAATAATTTCTGCAGTTCAAGTAGTGGTCAAACGGGAACCTGTATGCTGGTACGGTTTGACATAATTTGGGGTACAGTAATATACATAAAGATTGCTCCAGGTATTTTTATACCACCTGGAAATTTAATACTGGACATACATAACTTATAAGTCTATCTCTGGATAAAAAAACGTATGTTATTTGTTATATTCTACTCTACAGGGCCAGTATCCACAAAGGGACTCCGTAAACTAAGACGCCAAAAAATCAGGCCAGTTTATAACTCAAAGGCTACACATTTGAGCTTATTTTCCAATGATCTTTGGCATATCCCTGTTTAAATACAGTTCTAATTTGGGAGACTGTGAATAATAATATAGAAACAGGAACTTTCACATTTCTCAAGATGTTTTAAATTCTACTAGAGGTAGCAAAAAAGATAACATTAGTATTTTTCTTCGCAAGTTATAAATCAGGTATGAATTTTTACTGTAATAAGAAAATCCCTGCATTACAACAAATGTATATGTCTTTTATGTCTTTGTTTTATGATGAGAATTTTTACAATGTTTGTCTTATACACATTTACAAGAATGGTTTGATTTATTTGGGTTAAAAAACTTATCTGTCACATAAAATTTTATTTTTGTTAACCTTACAAAGGGAAACTCGAGGTAAGGTTTGTCCTTACCCTCTTTTTTATTAGAGCTACAGATTGTAACCACACCACAGGGCAAAATAATATCTATTTACTGTCAACTATATTACTGATATGCATGTGTGAAGTACAAGGCTTGTGAAGGTGGATGGGATTACATACTGGTCAATAGTCTGAATGACCCGGTCAGTAAATTGAAAAAGACATTATCAGATTCTGATAGCCTGTAATTATAGACTCTTGTCCATATAGGCACCTGGCTGGAGACAAACAAATCTTGTCAAAGACAGATTTATAAGCAACCTTGCTTATCCCTGATGATCTTATTTGCCGTTTTGTATTTTTGCCAATTCCCATTCAGAGTAATGATAAAGATGTAACATCAACCATGCATGAAAACAAATTAATATTTATGGAAGATTGTATATTTCATTTTTAAAACAATTGCCTACATGAATGTGTATAAATTCTACATTATTTGTGCATATTTTATAATGTTAAATTAAGTAATTAAAAGGTTAATGGCCATTAGCATAAAATATATATGTTCATAGATCTGTGTCCATTGCAATTTATGGTGAGATAAGCTATGTAAAGATAAAAAAATGTATTTTACGGTTAACCCTTTTCTACAAAATAAATCAAATCACTTCCTATGTAGATGTCACATGGATGTCCAGCTTGAAATGCTTGAACTTTTAATCAATTGTCTATTTTTTCAATATATTGTAGTTTCGAGATCTGTGTCCATTAAACCTCAATAGAGCACAAAATCCACAAAACATTTTTTTTTCAATTTACTGGTCAGATAACAAAGCCTAATTGGTTTGAAGCAGAAACATATGTCACCAGGAAGGTCAATAGTGTCACCTTCAACTGACCAGAGATATTTCCTTGTATGTGTGTGTGCTATCAACAGATCAGCAATGGTCTGCCAGGTTGGTGGCATGATAAGCTGATACAGATGATACGTGTATGTTGGTCAAGAGCACCTCAAATCAATTAACTTGGAAAGAAACTTTATCTTCATCTTACCTTTACTTGTTGAAAAATCTTGTAGGAGTTATTGAAATAATAGTGTATGTCCACTTCTTTTTATCTGAATAAACTTAAAGTACTAAATAGTTACATAACGTGTGGGTATTAAATACTAGGTTCCAAAGAGCTATGACTTCTTGAGTAAAAAATTTCCATTTGGTCATTTATGGAGTCTGCTTTATTATAAAAGTTTGGTGGCTTAATCCCTTCTTGTGTCTGTATAGGTAATTTAAAAATAGGACAGAAAAGGAACTGGGAAGGCATGTTGTGAATGTTACTTTATAATCATGTGACATGTGTGATTGACAGCTCAGACAGAGGTCAAAGATTAAATCCTTTGACCAGGTCCTTTTTTCAGAATCAGAAGGCATGGCATTTGTGATTGGAAACAGCTGCAAGTGTTTGAGTACATGGGTGTGTATATATCAGTATGGACAACAAATGGGGGCTTAGAACTGACATGTAAATACAGAAAAGAACTAGCAACAATAGAGGAGTTACTGTAAATAGATTCCAGAAACAAAAGAGGATTAACGGTGAACTTGTTTTTGGAGGGAAATTCAAAATCTTAGCACCAGCCAATGAGATCAATCGATAAATCTCCTACTATGTTTATGTAACAAACCACACTGAGCTCAGCCTCTTATTGTATATGATGGTTTCATTTTTTTCTTTGGTTGAATATGTGCCATTAGTTTGTGGTCTGACATTTAAAATAGGCAAAATGTGATGTCAGCTTTATATAAACATCCTTTTCGACACCAGGGTTTGTTGTGTGTTAATGTGAATTCATTTGCAATCAATTTGCATGCATAATAAAATCCAGGGCAATGTAAGTTTGGCTTTATACCTTTATTTTTCTTTACCTGACATAAAAACATACCTGCTGTTTTGGGTGGTTAGTTTGAAGTCATATAAATATCAATAATGAGGAGGTCATTTAACCTTGTTGATTTAAAATAGACATGGACACCAACTATCTCTGTTAAGGTATAATGTTTGCCTTATTAATAAATCCACACTATATTTACCACTATGAATCTTAAAGTATAAGTTACTAACTCCATTTTGTTCCTTCCTGTCCCGCCATTTTATAAAAAAAATTCTAGTGCTAAATTTTTACATATATAAAAGGTTATTTTATATTAAACTACAGTTATAATTCCTCCCCCTTCCATTCTTCTTTACCCTCTCATGTCAGCCCTTCCCAATTTCCAAAGCCACCCTACAGAGCCCCTTCCACAGCTGATTAAGCAAAAGCTCCTGCAGTGAGCCCTTTGTACAAGTGAGTTCACAAATAGCCCCAGTCACCCACGTGTCAGAGACAACAGCCATCGTCACCCCCACCACTTCTCATAACAAGCACATCATCTCCTCAAAATTTGGACCTAGCCTTGTAGATGGGGAAGGCTTTAAACACTCCAGAGTCCCAAAAGCTTTGTTGCAATATTTGATGCCCACCCATTACTAAACATATGTTACTATACACTATTTTTCATGTCATTATAATACCATGAGAAGGCGGTTACTTCAAGTTTTGGTCAAGCTCAACACAACAAGGCTTTCAGTTCTAGAATACTTTCTCATATGTATAATAACGACTCGCATATATCTCTTGTTTTGATTCTAAAATGGTTCATAGTGTAATTTCGCAAAAGAAGTATGTTTCCTCTTGCCCAAGCATAAACAGGGGCCTATCCATGGTAGTAAGTAAAACATTCCTGTATTGTGTCATTTAAATTCACAAAGTAATGCATAAATTGACTATGTTTAATGAGTAATTCTGATATACATGTGTTCTGTGTTTGCTCTATTGTAGCCAGTACTTTTACTAATTATAAAATCAGCATTCAGTTATCAAATAACGGATCTTTATGTCGCACATACACATATATGAAATCATTTGCAAGAGCCTACTTTGTGAAAATTGTGTTATAGTTATAGTATATCTATAATATCACCAAGCTTATATTCTTGTCCTAGAGTTCCCATAGTTTTCTGTTTCTTTCTTTAACAATGTGACTTCTGATATAGTCTTTAATGTTCAATAATAAATGTTCAATAATACTGTGGCCTAGCGGGTAACACACTTGTCTAGGAACTCAGAGGATGTGGGTTCAATCCCAGGTACAGGCAGATACATAGTGGCTCGGATGACCACTTAAAATGGCGGTCCTCTGTCATTGTGTCCTATCCCCAGTGGCAGGTTAAAGAACCTCAAGGACGTTGATAAATGATCATCCTTGAGC
Source organism: Sabellastarte sp. h YS-2021 (assembly GCA_964017235.1). Classification (NCBI taxonomy): domain Eukaryota; kingdom Metazoa; phylum Annelida; class Polychaeta; order Sabellida; family Sabellidae; genus Sabellastarte; species Sabellastarte sp. h YS-2021. Next base: position 85,769,514 of record OZ024927.1, read on the forward strand.
CTCTATCTTCCAGTTAGGGGAATTTCAGTTGCTTGTGAGTTGGGGCTGTACCTGTACAGTCGGATTGGTTAAATAGCGCTTTGAGTCCTGTAGTATATGGAGATATTGCGCTGAGTATAAATACATAATAATAATAATAATTCAAACAGCCCATGTTTGATCAATATGCATGCATATGCTATTGTTTGACACAGAGTCCATTATCACAAAATATCTCTATTGATATGGAAAGGCTACTTTTATGATCACATCATTCTACTAACGGTCAAGCATCCCCCCATCACAACTGAAAAAAACCTTCAAAACCCATACAGCACGCGCCGACTGTTTTCTTGATTTGATGCTAAGTAATCTTTATAGGGCAGTAATGGCCCCTGAAATGAGACCAACTGGGAATTGTGTAAGACCTTTCCCGTGCGTTTAATGACCCCCTACCTGTGCTCATTTGGAGAAGTGCTGATTAAAGTTTTCATCTCATAAACCTCTTGTTATTTGAGCCTTTATTCATCATCATGGTTGCAGCTTTGTGGAATGTAGGACTGAGGAGTAATTAGATGAATGTAAATCGTGTCAAATGACCCCAGTAACCTCTCTTAATCTCCAGAATTCTGAAGAGATTTTCAGATTATATCTTCTGCATTCTTTTAAAGAGGGTGTCATGGTGTTAAAAAAAGAAAGACAAGAGATTTGTGACACCAAGATAAATTTTATGTACATGTATACATGTTAGCCCAAAGGTGTGAACAATTGGTATATGTTGTATGATAAGAGACTAGTGTATATATGATAACACAGTACATTGCATGCTAATGGTACTTTATGTGTTTATATTGGTTGGTGATTTATATCTGGATGGTTCAACTTCATAGTAATTAAGTACAGTCATAGTGTGACCTCCCCTTGACATGCGATCTAATAGACTTGTACTGTGTAGTTATTTCATGCATTAGCTAGTTAATGTATTGTACTTGAGAATGATGCAGTTAAGAATTGAGGTTTCCCAGTATAGTGGGCTTTTCTTTGGTGAAATTAAAAAAAAAAATGGAAAATAGAAAAAAGCAGGCACAAGAAATTAATTTACTGTTAAAGTTAAACAGTATTTTGATAAAGAATAAAGAATTATGTGGTGAAAGTTGTTTTGTTATTTAGTATACAACCAACCTTTCACATTGTGTAAAATCAGTTTCTGTGTAATATGGCTTATGTTATTGTGAAGTTGATAAAATGTATTAACTGAACATAACTTAAAGAATGGTTATTAAATAAAAAGTAAATTTAAAATGAATGTACAATCTTAAAAATTATAAAAAAAATAGGCTTATCATGATGAATAAAATATTTTGATTTTGTATTAATTTTTATTGTCATAATTAACCATGGGAGGTTATCTATGGCACATGATCTTGTAGATTGTTTAACAGTATAAAACAGAATATCCAAAGAGACATAGATGACATAAACATACCATTAGAGACTCCAGGAGTCTGCAGACCTCTTCAGTCTTTCTTCTCATCATGTCTGCTTTTCTTTTTGACACAGAAGAATTCTGAAAAAAAGCAAGAAGGTGAAATTATACTTAACTATTGAACAGGTAACTGTTGAACTTATGGTGTATAATATCAAAAATCACTCAGTGAAATGCCATGAGGTGAGAACACCAAATCTTAAATCATGTTGGGCTTTACTACATCGCTTTTAATATATTGTACATACTCTGTGTCATAACAGGCAGTTTTTGAGGATTTAGGAAAGCAATGTATTGACATGCTTACACAATTCCTACTTTTCTGGTTGCAGTACAGACTGCTTATAGCTCTGCTTTTAAACAACTGTTTGGTATGCTCTTCCTGGTGGAATTCGTGCTTCTCCCTCTACTGCCTCTTCTGGAAGGGAGGCTATATCCTACATTTACACCAAGGCATACCGACCCAAGTCTCAATATTTGCCTGCTTTGTTCTCCATGGTGCTTGATCCTTTTTTTCCGTCCCTGGATACTGAAACTGCTTGACTGTTTTAGTTACTTTTGCACCTTAGAGTCTGCTAAATAAAGGGGAGATAAAATGCTATAAAAGTCTTTTTACAATTACAATTTCTGAAAGAGGTTTCCCACTCCGAAGTACCTCCATCTAACATATTCTCATCATTTGACATCTGTGCCAATGTTCAAGGTCATCAGACAAATAGAAAGTTTGCAAATAGAATTCAAATTTGGTCTGGTCCTAATTTTTAGTAGTTGTAGCTTGGATCTGATCAGTAGTCCTAATTCTTTATATAATCTGCAACTTTATCACACCATACTGTTTAGCTTCTTTCCACAGCCTGAAATGTGCTGTGCCGTGGATTAATTATCCATCACTTACAAAACCTTATCTTAATATTCAATAACAGATCTATTTGAATACCTATTTTTATAATAATCACACATCTGACGTCAAGAGGTGTATATAACACCCATTTTCCCATGGGAGTGACAAAAACCTGTGACTTGACCCAGTTACAAATGGTTGTAAACAAAGTTCTTTTTATCTATCAGACATCTCAATATGTCACCATTAAAAAAAAAAATCATAAGCATGCTTGTAAAAAGCTGTGGATTTTTCAACCCCTGGGTTCTCAATAGATGTTTACTACTTTCTACTACAGCTTTAGCCTTGCTTTCAAGCTCAAGTGTATGTTTTTGTAATTAGGGAAATTTTTCAATTTTCCTTTATGTTCTCTCACTATAAAGGTTTGTATGCTAGAGAGTGTTCAAAAGCCCAAAGATATAGGTTTACTTTGTGAATACTGGTCCTTTGAGTACATGTCTGAAAAGGCTCTTGGTACAAATTAAAGCCTAACTGAAGGCTACTACCAATTCTAGTCATAGTGGCCCAATTCCTCAAGAAAAGTCATTCATCTTCCTGATGAAAATTTTAAAAAAAATACAGAGGGAAAATTTATGTGGCCCCGTTATTTTTATTTCTCAGAAGAAGAAAAAAAATGTTGCTGCCTCTTTGAAAGAAAAAAAACCCCTAAAAGAAATATTCTGTGAAACGTATTTATGAAATATGTGATACAAAAATATTCAGGTTGTCCAGAAACTATAACATAAACTGGCGTCAGTTTTCAGTAAATATTTAGTCAATGTTGGTAACTTTGCTTTATTTGTAAAAGTTTACATGTATGTGTTTTGTGTTTGAGTGGGGGTAGATATAATATGCATATATGTGACAGATCTGCAAGACATCAACACTGGTAATTTTTGGAAAGTTCATTAACCCTAGGAACAGGCATGAATCATCTGCCAAATTTACAATAATTGGTGTTTATTCTGGGACTTTATGATGAACAAAAATTGTAAAGCTTATTTGTTTTACTCATATACCAGGGTGTGGGTATTATTTTTGGAAATGCAAACCCTCTTTAATGTGAGAACAACAGAGTGCCTGAAAAGTGCCTGAAAAAGAGATTTATCTAATATGGGCATAAATGTATCAGCAAAGCACCTTCCATACTATCAGTAAAAATTATAACATAACAATTTGCGGCAAATTTATGATGTGTATGCTATTGAAAGTGTGTTGCTGAAAATCTACTTCTTGAAAAAAGGCAATACACTAACCAATGGAAACTTGTTCTATCGCAAAAAAGTATTGGCAACTTTAGAAAAATGATATATCGTCTAGAAACTAGGGTGTCTATTTGCCAATCATTACCCATCTACTTTACTCTAATGTTGTCACTTGAATATAAATATAACAATAAATATCTTAACATTGTACATATAAAGTAGTTTTTTTCTGTCTGTATAAAAACTACAGATCCGTGTTTGGATGATGGAGAGCTTTGCACATTAGTGAAAGTTATAATTAGGACTCCATGCATCCAAAAACGTATGCTTTACTGAAGTATAAAGTTTTAAAAAGACAAATGAGCGTTTCATTTTTATAAACTGTTGTTTTTCTATGTGGTCCAGTTTTTTATGTCACATAAAATCACAGTTGTTTGTTTTAATGACCTCTTTCAAGTTTTGTTCCAGGAATCCAAACTAAAAAGTTTAAAAGTGTGTATGTTAGCCTCAAACAAGGCTCAACATTTCACCTAAAATTGGAGGAATTTATTTAAAATAGATATGGATTTTATATTTTTATCATATTTTTCCGCCAAGTCACAAGATAGTGTGTCAGATTTCTGCATTTTTACTGGTTTTGAAAATTCTGTTTCAACGATAGAACTAGATTGAAGTTGCTGGCTTGCATAGACACCAAGCATCAAAACCCAGAATGCTAAACAATTTCATCATTATTATAAATGTTTTTATTTGTTGCATATTATATAAAGTAAAAGTACTATATAGAGTAGTGCCTAGGTACACAACTAGCCGTAGACACTACAGTTTCTGAGAGACACAATTTTCGATGGAAAAAAAATTCGTGAAAGAATGAATCGGAATATCTTAAAAAAATAGGGGCTCTTTTCAGGCCCAGTCAATGCCAACATATAACCGGGGTCCTGTAATTTGTCTTACAATGTTTTTTACATGTGTGCATTACATTTGTGTATGTTTTACCATTGGCATATGACAGTACAGTTGTATTTTATCAACTGTAGAGTGGCCTAGTGGTTATCTCAAACTTAGGAAATGATTGTATTTGGCTTTCATCCATGTGGTTGTGCCCTGGAATACAGCTCATTATAATATAAACATATGCTGGAAATGCTGGTGGTCTGTCCCAGTATGACCTGGTTGTAATTCTTGATACCCAGTATTGCTGAATCTGTTGTCTCTAGATTACTGGGTTTGGTTTTCTGGCTAAAGTTTCCTTATTTCCCAACATATTCTTCCACAATTGCCCTCCATATAAAAATCCAAAGATTTTGACACGAAAAATACTTACATATACTGGAATATGTATGGATAAATATGTTATGTATTGTTATTGTTTACTGCCCGACAGCCCCTGTCACCCAATTTTTCTACATCAAGGGAAAATTAGAATCAATGTAAGTGATTGACCATCTGCATTGGGCATGGATAGGTGTATAAGGAAACAATTTAGGTGAATGGGATACAATCGGTGTCATCGAATCAGTAATAGGGCATCAGCAGTTGGTGTGGAGAAAAACATCCATTTAATTCATGTACTGCTGAAAGTCCATGTAAAATCCAGCTTTGTCATTTTTTTTTGTGGGTGAAGCTGTACCAATATTATTCTGCTATTCTTCATGAGTTCAGTACGGGCTACATAATTTCTAACTGGTGACAAATTTTCACTATGATTTATTTGGGTTTTAATGTCACTTTTAACACTGTATAGGTTATATCATGACGGGTAGTTTTATGGGCAGAGGTAAACTAGTACATATAGTTAGTCAAGGTTCTGTACTGTAAACTGCTGACCATCAGCAAGAAATCTTTCCCACATAGGGTTCCGGGTTTGAACCAACGATCTCAGAGGTGGGAGGTGAGTGTGTTACGACCGCACCCCCATGGCCCCCAAATCCCATTACGTATGGAAATATATAACTAGATGGTAAGCAGAGCAATGGGTTTGTCTGCTTGTGGGTAAATTAACGGTTGGTAAATACAGTGGTAAATATAGTGGAATTATTACCACTAATTGAATGTTAACATGTTTAATCTGTAAGATACCCTGCATATGGTAAATCTTTAGCTTGAATAAATCTATGTTTATGCTTATTCTATTGCTTATTTTGACTTTGGGAGCCACTTGATCGACTCAATGGTAAACCTCCCTATTAGTTTGGATTAACAAATGAATCTGGGCAATGTTACGGTCATAACTGAGGTAACTTTGATATTTGGTTGTTGTCAACTGCTGTTGACTGGGGGCTCGTGAGCTAGGACTAAGTGTGGCCAAACGATGACCACACACAGAGCTCCCCCATAATCTTGTGATTGCACCTGTTACCCTCAGTGGTGTACACACACACCCGTGTAACCGTCACATTTTGGTATATAAAGGTTAATAACTTGTAGTTACCTATTAACATTAGAAACGAAAAATCATTCCAGAGATTCTAATACAACATTTCTGTGTTTTCTATTCGGGCACTTGTACATATAAAACATGGACTTCTATCAATCAACCTTCACTCACACAGTTTAGGCGGGAAATTTTTTTTATAAACTTTAAGACATATCTTGTTAACATCAGAGAAACCCAAAGAAGTGACACATTGTAGTACTACGCAATCTAGGGAGACCCTCGTTTTTTGCCTGAACAAATCCTTCACTTTCTCAGAAGAAAAAGCCGCCAGTCACAGTGAGCCAAGGTAGCCTTGATCAAGGCTACTCATTTATAAATATATATTAAATTGCTTAGTATGTATTCTTTTAACACTTGCAAGTGTTACTGAGATTAACTATGCTATTTAACCGTGTGATGTGGATAAATCTGTTACTTTTAAATGGTCAAAATTGGGTTTGTATGCCCATTTAATAAAAGTTGATAGTGTAAAGATGATGATGCAAATGTAAAGTTTTATGGTGTAAAGGTCAGTCAACATCACTCTTTCTTTAAGTAAACATCCTAAGTGGTACAAGGTGAGCGCAATATTCATAGCAGGACTTTTATATTAATCAATCAGTCAATCGGGTGTCCAGGTGCTTAATCTCCGTATCTACAGATTCTAAGGCACAACATCATCAAGATGTTAGACATATTCCAAGTAGCACCCGGGGAGACAATCCAGTGTTCAGTGGTTAGAAACTAAGGTGGAAACGATTTCTGAAATCAGTAGGTTTTTAGTCGACTTTTCTTGTTAATGGATTTTTTGTTAGATTGCTTTATCCTTGCATATACTACTAGTGCTTCTAAATGCAACAACATTGAAATTTAAGTGGATTTTCGTCCTGGAATCTGTATTTCTCACTCAATGAGTTGGATTCCAATCCAAGTCCACAAGACGTGGAATCATTCCATAACTTGTCAAATGGAAAATTGGATACAGATATGAACCAAAGAAAGGCTACATTTAAAATTAATATGAAAGCTGAGAACATACGAAAACAGTATAATTGAGGGGACGAGATATATATACCACAAAATATCCAGGGTTTCATAAAATTTTTTATACACATTTTGCTGACAAAAAAATCACAAAAAGATTGATGTATAGTAAGATGAGTTTCTTACTTTCCTTTATAATTTATTATAAGTTAGGTAAAGGGGCAGGTATATATTGTAACCTTTTCATATATATATGTTCTCTAAATAATACTTCTTTTTAAAAGAATCAGTTTCTTACAAAAAAGTTTATCCACACATTTCTACAATGGGAGGCTTTCTGTGGCAAAGAAGAAAAACACCGTTAGTTTTGCATCTTGAGGATTAGATACTTTAAGATTTGTTTATATTTCAACCTTGTAACAATACTTCAATATATCTAACACAAGTAAAGTTCTGTCAATAGTTACTCAAACAAGATTAATTAACTGACAGCTGCAAGAGTGTGTTTTTTAACTATGTCTAGCCTTTTGAAAATAAGAATTCACTTGATCTTTGAGACGGTTCACACTTTCATACACTTGAAAAGTACACTTTAGCTGCGCATAAATATGAAACTGTGCCTTCCTTCTTGCCCTTCCCAAAGTCAAAACATGACCGAGTGTTTGTGCACTGTTGTAATTTGTGAAAAAAAGATTATTAAATTACAGTAACATATTGTATGGGTCATTAGCCAAAGGTAAATACATCAAATGCTGATAGAAGAATTCGAAGACAGATATTTTTGGGTTTGTTTATATAAGGATAAGCCAGTTGAACATCTGAATTATCTGAATCTATGATAACACAATGCCAAAGTGTGACCAGATAGATCACTCATTGTTTGGGGAGATATACCTTTTTGGTTGTTGTTGCATGTACATCACATATGTCTATAAAATAAAGTGCTCAACAACAATGATGGGAGCCATGGTGGAGCAGTGGTAATTTAACACACTCTCCCCCTACCTCTGAGATAAGAGTTTCTTTGCCATTGGTAGGTGGTTTACAGTACAGAACCTTGACCAACTGTTTGTACTGATTTCCTCCGCCCTTCCAATAACCGATTACAATATAGCCACCACAAAGGCACTAGAAGTGATATAACACACTAAATAAATAAATCAAGAAGAGTGACAAATCTGGCCCTTAAAACAAAGATGACTTCAAAATGAAAAAAAATAGCTCTGATGACCAGTGTAAAGACTACGTACTATTGCCCAAAGCCAAATATTGGAAAGGGCACCCGGAGTCAATCTTCCCTAATCAAAATTTGTTTCCAAGTTAACCATTCTAACATACACATGACAATGGTCCACACAATGAACATATCAAAACAGTAACAGTGCTATCAATACGAGAATCTATAAATCATTTCTTTTTCACACAAATGATATTCACTGACTCAGTAGTTGGTCTGCTGGGTTTTGTACATAACACCTTTAAATGTACAAAAAAGAGAAAAAAAGAAATTTAGAAATTACAACAGTGTTTACAAGTGTAATCTACAAGAACCAACAAGTCCAGCTGGCTACTGAGGAATGGTATATTATCTTTGTGACAATGAAGTCCTGTATACAGCCTTACTTTCACAGCAGTATTTTACAGTTTTCGTGTGCTTAATAATGATGTGAAACTTGTCGTGTGTATATTAGAATACTTACTATCACAAATGACAGAGAAGTGAGTGATTCTGAGGTGATTCTGAAGAACCTTTGATCCTTTAATTTTGGAGTTTAAGATCTTGTAAGTGAAATCAAACCTGTAAACTGTATACTGCAATACTTGATTGATACACCGTGGAGCCTGCTTCCGGGTTAGTAATTTTAACAATTTTCTTGTGTGTGTACACAATAAACAAGAAATGAATAAAACACTTACCAGGTATTGATGTCTGTCTCTTTCTTGTGAAAGAGGTTGAGTCTGTTTCCAAGGCAACAACAGAGAGATCATTATGAGAGTTATACTCAGCAGTATTAGCATCTTGAATATTGATCTGTTCTTCTGTTGTTTCTCTAGGCTGTGATGCCATTCTTGAATCATTAGTATTACACTGTTCTTTGTTAACATTTTCTTCACTGCAGCTATCACTCACTGGACTAGATTGAGATGGGGTTTTATTCCCACTAGAGAATACTAAACTCCTTTGACTGGCAGGTCTTTTCCTGATATCTGACACAGTTCCTGGACGATTGGTGTCCCCATCCTTGCGAGTAGAACTGTCTTTGGTTAATTGGTGCACCAACTGTGGCAGACTATAAGCTTGTGGTACATTTTCATCATTCTCTGGGACCTTCTCCCATTTATATCTGCCCTGGAGAGGAGATCCAGTCATGAAGTCAAAGTTATACTTTTCATTGATTTCCTGCGTTTGTTGAGCCATGAAGTCCTTCACAAACTGTCGATTTTGATCCCTGTCCAAAGGGCCAAACAAACATCTGCACACTGAGGGTGAAGGGGTGAGGTTATTCCTCAGATCAGCAAATCTATCCATGGTGTTTATGTGTCGAAAGAATCCTGTTTACAAAATATATAAATAAATACACACACAATAGAAAATATTCCCAACAGATTTATTCTCACAAGATGACCAATCTATCTGTACTCAGCGATCTAATTAGGTAAACATAAACACATGCCCAGTCCTATGTAAATATAAATTTCGTCGGTGCCCAACCCACAACGTGAGCTCCTCTGATAATATACTACAATGAATACTACTATGCTGTTCCATTAAGTATCTGCACTCCCCATGCACAGAAGGCAACTCATATAATGCACTTGTCGATAAACACTTGCCATTTACCACAGTCGGCCAATAGAAAAGCTCGTTACATCGATCGGAAGGCGTCACGTGATGTGTTTGTTTTCATGCGGTTTCGTGGCCCGTTACTGTTCTTTGTCCCTCCCTGTAATGAAAAGTTCTGCAATTTTGAAAACTGATTAAAATCCCAAGGATGATGTAACTAGTTTGATGTCCTAGTGACACATTTGACAAATTTTGAGTTTAATACTAGCATAGATGAGAACAAAAAAGTTTGAGAATTATTGGGTCAATAAATTGGGGGAGAATAGAAGGGGAGTCACTTGTAAAAACAAGATGTGTAAAATGGTATAATCTGATGTAATGTTTACAGTACCCAGAATGGTTGAATTTCATTCAAAGCCAAATCTGAAAGCACATGACATATAAACAAAATGTCAAAATGATGTATTAATGCTTCTGGTTTTATGACTTTTTCCTTGACAAATCCGTTTCTGTTACAATGTGATCCCTGATGTTTTTGTGTCATTTCAGGTGAAATGAGTTTTGATGGATTGGGTTTTGTAATGCCTATTTTGTTCTGTGAAAAGTGTATCCCCTCATAAAGAAATCCTCACACTATTTGAACTTGGCGGGTTGATTGAGGTTATATTGGGGACAAAAACACTGATGTCATTAGCCTCATTTTGTGTGTGTGTCATTTCACTAGTAAAAACACTGAACTTTCTCCCTACTTTTTGAACTGATAAGATAATAGATCTACTTTTCCCGCCAACAAGTTTTATTTATATGGTAAAGTCCCTTTCAGGTATGTATAAACATCTTCAAAAATGCTCTGCTTTATATATATCGAATTTAGGACCTCTTTTATTAAATTTCAGAATAAATAACATCACAGGGCAGATTATTCTTAAAATTTGGTGTAGTCTTAAACCAGGACACTTGTTTACAATATGTATTGTTGACCAATAATATACAGAGGCCGTGTTATCATGAGATACTAGTATGTGGTTATCATTTTGGTCAAAGAGTCACTTGTATTTCATCCTTGGTTTCATGGATTCCCATCTTGCCCAAATACTGGAAGTATGTCCTGATATACTCCCAATCTGTGACTTGATATTTAGAAGGAACACAAACCTCAATTTTGACTAATAGAATACAAAATTTACCATGAATAGAAGATAATATAAGAATTTATATAGCGCCAAAATAATATTTTTGCCTAAGTCCAAAAACAAAAGGGAGAGTTCTAAAAAAACAGAGGTCTTTATCTAGTAAGCACCCGCCAGGGAAGGATGACTGTGAAGGTTAGTATGCTAGTTTGTGCAGGTAGGTCTTTAGCTGGTTCCTGAACCCCAAGATAGTTTGCTGTGATGGACATTTTAAGGGGCAATCTGTTTCATTACACTGCATCTATGTGGCTGAGGCAAAACCACGCCTGTCAGTCAAAATGCAGTCAAAATAATTCGAAGAATATTATTTCGCCAACATCTTATATATTCCATCATCTTTGTTTTCAAGCCATATTGAGACTGATTTTCATTTGTCTCAATAGAATTGAGTATAAATGGATGATATCAAAGAGGGTCAACACATGTGTTACCATTTGTCTGATGGCTTGACTCATGTCAAGAAGTTATACAATTTATAATGGCTTTAGTGAACAGAGGCTAAATGTTTAAATTTACATGCATCAATCATCCTCTATAAGAAGTTAACTGTTTACATCTGTTGGAAGCTTGTATGTGATGTCCTAATTTGTGGAAGTTTTGTGAATATGACTATTTTTTTTCAAATTAAGCTATTAAAATTTGTATAAATGATAGGTCTTTCTCTTTGAAACCTCCTTGTTTATATTTTATTCTGCAAGCATACCTGATAGAGATGTAGAACATCTCTGTTGCATATTCTTTGTAGCTTGCTTACAATCTCTCCCTGTTCCATATGGAAAAATCAACAGGTCTGCAAACAAATGAACTTTGACCTAGATCTAATTATGCATTATATATGCCTTGTTTATGACCCATTTACAATTTCGACACATGTTCTACCAAGTTCTCAGTAATATATTATTGTTCTCCGTCAGTCTTTACCCATATATTTCAGAGAAATCATAAAAATATATATATCTGACCTCTTTTGTTTGATTTTATTAATTTTGCGAGCACAAAAAAGAGAAAACTCATTTGGCACATTTTGTTCAAGAACACACCTGTCGCAAGAAGGAATATTAAAAAAATAATGAACATGAAAGTGTGCCATCAACCCACACATATGGTTGACAGCATAAACCTGTCACACACCAACATCACCAGCATCAAAGGTGACACAAGTCATATTCTTATGGTCAATGTTTATTGCAGTTTACTTTTGAACACCCTATACTTGAAATATATGGTTGTATTGGGGGTGATATATACAATACAACATGTCTTTCAAAATGACATTTGAAAACAAGGGAGAAATCACATTTGTGTATTCTGTAATAGGAAGTGTTTTCTCCTTTTTTTCCAAAATTTGTAAATCTGCAAATGCGGCAGACTTGACTATATTTATATTTAAAGACTCGCTATATTTGAATATAAATTATTGGCAAAATGGCATGAGATTATTTTGAAATTTTTGAAGAGCAGTGAGATGAGGGCAGGTGGATTGACCACGGGTCTAAAGTTTGTAGGGGTTGGACAGGCGACAACTATTGTTCATTGGGATGTGGGCAGGTGTGGGATGGGTGTACTTAGCTGACTTGCAGATGGATATTTCACAAGCTAAGAATTGATTGTAAATTAAAATTACTTCAAGTTCAAACTTATCTAATGTTCTTTTTCGGTATATATATGAAATATGATTGATATATATATTTATTATTAAATCATTAATGAAAATGCAGAACCAAATTAGAATATAAGACGCAACATAGGCATTTTAGTTTAAAACGAAGCTTTCTTTCTTACTCAGGTTTAAGTTTAAACTGAAACTGGTTTAGGAGGAAATAAAGATCTGATTTGGACAATTGATTTTATTGGTGTAATAAGATTTTTCAAAAATTTGAAATTTGAACTGTTATTGAAGGCATGTGTACTTCTGGGTCCACATATTTGAATGTGATGGTATTTTTCACACAGCTGCCTCAGAACAGGGAAGTTGTTTCTCTATTAATATAAGATGTTTAAATATCTACCCTTAATGCAGTGATTACAATAGGGTTATAATAAAACTATAACTGCTACTCCATGAATTAAAAAAAATGTTTGTGGTAATGTGTCAAAATGCAGCTAAATGGTTCAATATTAATCTTTCAAAATAAATATTTTGAGTGTATCTGCTGGTGTATCCCATTCCCCTTAAATTTCATCAAAAGAAAACATACTGATTATTATGTCATTCACAGTGTTTCATTTGAAACTGTTCAACAAACAAAAACATCACAATTTTTAATAATCATTTTTGTGTAACAGGACCAACTCAGATTGCAGTAGAATCCTAGACAAAAGAAGAAGACATCTCTTGTCCTGGTAAAAACGATAATCATAGCCTTTCTCCAGGACAAACTGAATGTATATCGTGACATTATGTCTGCATTAAACGCAAGGAAAATGTTTTTACCAGCAGTCATCCTAGTTAAAGTTTGATAACCTCTCATCTGGAATGAATGGTTAACTGAAACTATTTCCTGATCCTTTCAAATTCAGCTTACCAAGGTATAACTACAACAGTTTAGCCAGAAATTACACGGTAATCCTAAATACTGCCTCATATGAAACCTTATGCAAGGTTCGAATTAGAAAAAAAAACTTTAACAGTTTACAGAAATGTTTATTCTTACTTGTACACAGGTTTTGCATCAGCATATAACCTGAGTTTATAGTAATTAGGGAGTCAACATATCTATCCCAATTAATCACTACCAATCTTTTTGGTTGTAAAGCTTGATGCATTTGTGTTTTCATAGCTTTCATTGTATTGGATAGGTTATATCACGGTGAGGAGTTTTAAGGGCAGAGGAAATTAGTACATGCTATTTGGTCAAGATTTTTCACTGTAAACTGCTGGGTATCGGTAAACAACTACCAACGTTCCCAGATAGGGTCCAACCAATCTTTATTAATATGCTAACAGTTTGGAGCGGGTTGGTCTTATTGGTCGTACAATTAACCAATTCACTTGTGACAAATCAAGCATTTTTAAAGACCCAACCATCGGAATCTCTGAAATGAAAAATAAGGGAGGTTTTATGAAAAGAATAGCAAATGAAACAGGAGTATAGCCAGCGCTAGGGCTTATATGCCACCACCAATTTAAGCCTTACGTAAGGCTACTGGAACTGTTACAAATACAATTAATCTTAATATATTAAATAAAGGATTCTTTCCTGATTTGTCAATGTCACAGATGATTAAATACAATGTTTGTTCTTAAAATTTTGGCTTTGACTTCAAATAAAAATGAGTTGTTTATTTTTTCTATAACTGTAGTCGAATAGTTTTGAAATTATAACAAAAAAAAACAAGAAATGATAAATAGGTTCTTCCGGCATCACTTAGATGACTGGGACAATATTTAATTTTACTAGCCTGAATTGAACCTCTAGCCTTCATTTAGTCATCTGAGGTCTCAATAGCCAAGTGACCACGGCTCATAGTTGCAGATGGTTACAGGTCATCTCATCCATAGTGAGATGACCTTAACTTTTAAACTGACATAATGACCTGTCTGACTTACTCCTCTATATTATAACTGAGATAATTTTAATATCTTTCATAATAAAAGTCTCTCCTCCTAAAAGATAGTCTTCTCTTTTCAGTATCAAATACTCATGTGTTGGTGTTTAAAACGTAAAAAATGTTCTGGTTAATAAACATGTAGGTCTCATTTGCACACCATTGTGATGGCAGATTCCAAAACTACCAGAAAGTCTAGAAAAGTTATACTAGTTTAACCAAAACATCGAGAGTCACTGTGAAAACTTATCGTATAGAGAGACAAGTATATGTTATGGATCTAAAAAATGTGTGCATTTTTAGATCCTGAACAAATTTCTCGAACAATATCCTGAATGGTACAATAATAACACTCCTCTTGTTTTTTTCCAAGCAAGGAATATGCATATTTGGGATTCGCTTCAATATGAATCAGCCAATCATGGATCCAGGTGAAGACGGGCCACTAAAGTATCGTGCTAGTGTGACAGCATGACCCTTACTTGACCAAAGCCACCTCTTTTTGTAGCCTTGCTAAAGGCTCAAGTATCTTTTATCATTTTAGTTTGCATAATGTACTCTTACAAATACGTGTAATAGATTTTACAGGAGGCATACAGCTAAGACTGCCTTTGTGCTTATCTTATCTGTCATAATATGTATGAGTGTTTTATGAATAACAAATATTTTGTACACAAGTGAAAATATATGGTGCAAATATGAGCCATAATCAAGGCTACTTTTTGTTGTTTTCAGGAGAACTTTTAACAGTCCACATTGGACCGAATCCATATATTGCGCCTAAAAATAATTTCAAATATTCTACATTTTCTTGAACGATATTGTTTCAATTGACAACTCTCTCTCAGAAACTGTAATGTCCATCTACTGTTGCATACTTAGTCACACTTTTACTTTATACTCTAAACCTTTTCTGATAAATATCCTAAAAATATATAATAGTCTATGTGTTGCTATTTATTTACATCAATATATGACGAATACAAACATATTAATATAACAATTGTGAAATGTAGGCTTTGTAAATTCCAAGAAATCCTTGACGTTGAGGTTTCTCTAAGAGTTTGTTTTAGGTGAGAAACATGTCCGTGTGAGGGTTTCAGTTTCTATTTATATTGATGACTGGTGCCACGTGACTTAGCTTTTTCAGAAAAGGTTTCTTCAACATTTAGTCCCACTTTTTTCATCGATACCAGCCTTAATTCTTTCTACACTTTATAAAACAACGCAATGCCAGACTTAAAGGATGACTTCAGCGTTTTTGACATACCTATTTTTTAAGTGTAAATTCAAGCTTTATATATTATCAATATACTGACAAAGTTTTATGTGTCAAAGTTGCCTATATCTGCTGTAATTTGCATTTAAAAGTACAGAAGCACTGCCTTATTTGGGTAGTCACATGTTCCCTCCCGAAAATTGCCGAGTGCATATGAAGTAAATAAACATGTGTGGGTGACGTCATTTGTGTTCACTTGCCTTGGTTTTAGCTTAGAACTGTTCTGATATATACTGCTTTTTATGTTACATTATCTCTTATAAAATGGAGCATTTCAAGGACATAGTAAAAGTAACAATGTTCTAACTGTAGTTTGAGCCAATAAACCATACAAAATGTGTGAGTTTATAGAACCAAAGATAAATATAACACAATCCACTGTGGGGGTGAACTGCGGACACTAATACTGAGAACAAGAACTGTTTATATTCTTTGCTGTGAACAGTGTATATTTATAACACTCTCTTCTTTTATCAACTGTAAGATTTGAAATGAGATGAGTTTCTGGTAAATGTTTCATGGTGAAAGAAAACATTGCAGTATCAAGTATTATCTGAGCCATCTAGCCTTTTTGTGTGTAGAAAGGTATATCAATTCAGAAAAGCTTCAGTTAACATTTGTTTCACTCTATAAAGTGCACACTTATTAACTTTGGAAATCTAAAATTTAGTTCATTTACGTGAATATTTAATTTTAGCATATTATTTAACTATTCAAATAACATATAAAGAAATAGTACAGAAGGCAAATAAATATATTAATTCCTGGTATTTACAAATATATAATCTCAAGCCTTCAACAGGGGTGTATTTTGTAACTGCTGAATTATACGCTACTTCTTCTGTTTTAATGTTGCTTTGAACACTGCATAATAGGTCATACCATGACAGGTAGTTTATGGGCAGAGGAAACCATTTCATACATGGTACTGTCCTTTAAACTGCCAACCATCAGTAAGAAACTACCATCTTTCCCATATAGGGTTCTTGGTTTGAACCGCCTACATCAGAGATGTAACTATATTATAACTAAGGTAATTCAACTCCAGACTCTTGACTATTACTATGTTCTGTTCCCCCCACCCTTCCAATTTTTCATCTATCAGATCAGAGAAATATTAATTCACAGTATTAGATTATTTTTGTGTATTTTATTGAGATTTTTTGCAACACAAGTGCTGTCCACCGTCTGTCCAAAACAAGTGTGTCTAGAGGTTTCAATAAATGATCCAACATATAAACTATGTGACGAGAACAAAGAAAATGATCAGTCACAATAGTATGTAAATAGATGGTTATTATTTAGTTTTTACTTAAAGTGTATAAGTTTTTACTTGAGGATTCAAAAGCACTTCTAAAATCACATGAAAATAGTAACTTAACTCTTATTGGATGTATTAACTTTTTAAAAAAAAAAATTGCTTAACTCTGGTTTCATTATTTTCTATAAACCTCCAGGCTTTCATATCTGTGGTGGTGGATTTAAATATATGATATAATTGAATAAATGATGATCCCGTGTTGCAATGTAACCTTATAATTATGATAAAAGTGATACAAACACTCATCTTGGAGCCAACTTTTTGAAAATTTACATCTCTCTCCTTTTAGCTAGTGATTTGCCTCGACCAAGGTTGTAAAATTGAATAACTGACTATTTTTGAACAGCCACATTATCTAAATTTACTAGCCTCATTATCTAGATATTAAAATTCAGCTCAGATCGTGCACAGATGACCTCTATGTCTGAGATAAATGTGGATAAATTGAAGAGAAGAGAATAGTAAGAGAGAAAAATATAGGTTATGTTTTGATTATTTTGAAAAATCAGAAAAAAAATCTTTTCAAGTTTCCTTTTACTAATTATATAATTCTTAATTTCATCCTTCAATAATTATGTACAATTTACCATTTTAAACTGACAATTGCAAAAATAAATTAAGGAGACAAAAACATATATACTGTATACATAGCACTGTTTTTATCCCTGCATACACAGCCCATGAACACATATGATGCAAACACACCACGTGACTGGTGAAAAGAGCCGAAGCAGGCAGTTGTAAATTTGAAATTTATCTCCTGTTATAAAAGCTTGTTTATGAAGTAAACAGACTACTTTGGGTACTAATAGTACCAGATATATGTTTTAAGTAGGCAAGAGTGTCATATCCTGCATTTAACTCAGAAGTGAAAAAAAAAAACACTGAAGTCATCCTTTAAAGGACATGTTTGACCAAAGTCAAATATCGAAGTTAGGGTTTTTTCGTTCAACAGCCAGTCGTAATTGGACAAACCATCAGCATTGCTACATGTGGGAGTTGAATCCACAAGGTGACAGCTAGCCTGGCCTTAAAGGCTGTCTGAACCATAATGCAAATGTGAAATATTTAGCCACGACACACAGTGTATCCGAGGCCTATCTTGACTGGGAGACTTCATATACATAAATATATGAAAACATTATGAAAAATAATTATAATGCAACCAAACACTTGTGTCTATACTATAAATATTAACGCCTGTGACAAGGCTAGTTGACAGCTTGTGATTAGTTGCCAAACTTGCTCATCACTAGTCAATCAAGGAAAAGACACGTCTGAAAAGGAGATATCGGGTAAGTGTGAATGGCTTAGGAGTTTGTAAATATATTTAGAAAAGTACCTCTTAACATTTAGTAAGTTAGTCGATGGAAGTCTTATGCACCAGCAAACTTTATAAAATCTTCATCTCCTTTAATTCAAAAGTCACAGTTGTGGAAAGACACAAACATACTAGTTGATAGTACCTATTTATTTGTAAATAACCGATTATTACACTTTGTGTGTTATATATATATAATATATATTCATAAAATATAGCCCTTTCTGCAGAAGTGGATCTAAATGGCAGAGTTAATATTTTGGGCACTGCAACATGTCATGAAAGGTTATTAAATGTCACGCTAGATAAAGAGAAAATGTTTACATTTAAATTTATACAGGGATACGCTTGAAAGTAATTCTATGGTAGCCTTTATGGCCCAAATAAAAATGTTGGAGCTAATTATAAGTCAAGTTAAACACAAAGGTTTTGTCATTTGTGTGCTTTTTTGGTCACATAATTAGTGGATGTTCCAATATTACTAGTCATCCACACTAAGTTATCTATTTTGCAGATGTTAGTTGAAGTGGGTAATTAGGTAATTCAGATAGCCCTAGAACTTGAATGTATCTTTTCATCTTAAGTCGATCTTTAAGGTTTGTAAACCTATTGTAAACTTTTTGGAAATCTATATGTGGCAATCTCTGCATTAATCGTGAAGCTATCTGGATTAGATCTATCTTAAACATATTAGGCCATACCAATGGATTGTGAATCTTTTCATTAATTGCAGTCAGGAACTAGGTTTACAATCAGCTCGTCAAGGTGGAACAGACCCATTAATACTTTCGAGGAAGATGGAAAACTGACTAAACCATGTGACTTGTCCCCAGTGAAAAGATAAATCTTACGACTGAAAATATTGATCTTACGACTTGGGCCTGACTGCTACAACTTGTAAAAATAGCTCATGAAAATACGCCACAACTTAGATCCCATTAAGTTTTGAGAATAATTAAGATCACTATCCGGATACAAAAAAAAAAAAACAAAAAAAAACCAAAACAGATCTCTGCCATATCAAGCCACTTGCGAAGTTTAAAAGAAATCCAAAGAGAAATGTGGCTTGTAGGTTGAACCCAAGGAAATCTCAACGGATGTGGACTATGATCGTGCATGATCCATAGTATCCCCGATTTTTGGGGATACAATAATAATGCAGATTTTTCCATTCAATCTTTATTGCTTGACTTGGTGGAGGTATGCACTCCTTGAGTGCTCGTTTTTTATATTGATTTTGAATAGACATCTATTAGCATCAATAAACATAACAAATGTTTGAAAGAAAGTGTTCATTCAACAGTCCATAACCATGAGACATATCACCCACTAATACCGATTTGTTGTTTGAAAAAAAAAGCAGGAAGTAATCCTAAGAATGTTAAATGACAGACTGTCTAATATTTTTGTGATACTTGCGGGATAGCAATGTGATGCAGATTGTTGACCTATGTCAGTAAAAGGGGCCAACATGTTAAAAAGCAATAAATTCTTGTGTCTATTTTGACAAACTTACACATAACTGTTCACCAACCCATGATCCTCATTTCATGTATTTTGTTTGCTAATCTGACCTTAAAGCCCTGCATTTCCTTTCTCTGCCATTACAAGAACAGTAGAAAATTTTATTTATTGCCGTTGACATGCAAATATTCCCAAGTCTAAAAACACACAATAATAAAAGCAAAAGTTGGGTTGTCCAATCCCATTTGATTTTTTTTTATGACACTTAAAACAATACTTAAATAACAGTGCTTGAAAATAAAACAAAGTATAATTATCATTACACAAAACAAGTAAATAACAATATATAAGTGTCTGGGGGAATTTAACAATATACCATGTAAGAGGGAAAGATTGCAAATCATAGTTTAGGCCAAGAATACACACTTCATGCTGACTTCACAAGTAATATCCAAGAGCAAAATATTTAATTTCCTGGGGCCTGTTCGTGGTTTGATCCCATGCAAGTTTTAGTAACAGTCACTCTTTGTAATAGCAGTGTTGATTCCAGGAATTTCAAAAAGTGGGGGCGATCCCCCACCACTGCACAAAATGTGGGGGAGGGGCTAAAATTCTTTTATAATAAAGTTTAAACTAATGAAAAATACTTTTTCAGTTTAGTCATTTTTAACAGTGGACTTCTGTTATTGATCAATCCACTTGGCTAACCGATAACTACATACAGCTATGTACAAAAGTAAATGTCAGTTGATAGTCTGGCCCAGTAAAATAATTACCTCCGCCAAGGGGGTTATGTTTTCGCCTGGGTTTGTCAGTCCGTCTGTTTGTTACTTCGACATCAAAAGATTTTGAAGTATGTTTGTCAGTCGGTTTGTTTGTTTGTATGTATGTATGTATGTTTGTTAGCACGTTCTAGGCCACAATTTTGAAGCTAGGTTTCTTACTTTTTCCCTATAATATTGTCAGGTGTCAGAATAGAGAAGGAACGAATTTCGACAAAATCGGTAGCATTTTAACATAGCTATGACCATTTTAGCTACTCTGAGTAAATGACTTATAACTCTGAAACTATTGCATTTAGAGTGTTCCTGTTAAATATGTTGTTCAGGTACTTTATCTTTAGCTATAAGATGGCGCATATTTTGGAGCTCTGTTGCATTAGCTAAGCGAGTAATAGCTACTTCCTGATTTGTAGCACAATTTAAAAATGAGAATGTATCCAATTTCTTTGAAAGTATCACACATTGAGAATGTGTCCAATTTCTTTGAAAGTATCACACATAGTGACTTTCTTTGAATATATAATTTACTATGTTGGGGTAAGTTATGACACAATGAAGTTGCAGACCTGTAGCTCATTCCATAGCTAAGCAAAAGTTACTTTCAGGATGTCACTGTTGAGTAAATCACTTGTAACTTTAACACTATTGCATTTAGAGTATTTTGTTGAAATATGTTATTCAGCTACTTTTGAATCAGCTATAACATAATAAAATTGCAGCCCTGTAGCTCATTCCATAGCTGAGTAATATAGCTACTTTGAGGTTTTCACTGTTGAGCAAATTACTTGTAACTTGAAAACTATTGCATTTAGAGAATTTTGTTGAAATATACTATTCACTTACTTTTAGGTTAGGTGTAACATAGTAAAAGTGCAGACCTGTAGCTTATTCCATAGCTGAGCAATAGCTACTTTAAGGTTCTCACTGTTGAGTAAATCGCTTGTAATTTTAAAACTATTGCATTTAGAGTATTTTGTTGAAATATGTTATCACCTACTTTTAGGTCAGGTGTAACATAGTAAAATTTCAGACCTGTAGCTCATTCCATAGCTGAGCAATAGCTACTTTGGGTTGGCCAAATTTGGACCCAATGCAAAAGATGTGTAGTTGGAATCTTGTAATGCAGCAAGTTATTAGTAGATTGCAGCAAGATTTTGAAGTTACCACTCAGCCGCGGCCTGAGTCCTCGTTTGTTTGTTTGTTTGTTTGTGAACAACATAACTCAAAAACTTATGGATGGATTTTGATAAAATTTTCAGGATATGTCCGAAATGGTAAAAAGAAGTTATTAGATTTTGGGAGTGATTCAGATCACTGTCTGGATCTTCTGGATCCATGAAATTTAATTTTTAAAGAAAGATAGCTCAAAAACTTATGGAGGGATTTTGATGAAATTTTCAGGATATGTGAGAAATTGGTAAAGGAAGAAGCGATTCGATTTTGGGAGTGATCCGGATCACCGTCTGGATCTTCTGGATCCCTGAATTCTTGAAAGGAAGATAATTCGAAAAGTTATGGACGGATTCTGATGAAATTTTCAGGACATGTCCAAAATGGGACAAGGAAGAAGTGATTAGATTTTCGGTGTGATCCCGATTATTGTCTTCTGGATCCAGGTATTTTTTAAAGGAAGATAACTCAAAAAGTTATGGATGGATTTGGATGAAATTTTCATTAAATGTCAATTAAATATCAATGCTAATGGTAGGTTTTCAAAGCCCAGGTATTATTTTATGGAGTAGACACAGCGTTGGGGGACTGAGCTGCCTTGGCCGATGTCTGCACTCTCTGAGTACTCTTGTTTTATGTTTTTGGGTGTAATATACCTAAATGCTGTTCATAGCACATAATGTATTTGAGTTCATTCACACTGCAAACAATATCACAAGACCACATCGTCAAACAAGCATTATTCGAAACATGTTTCGTCGGAAAAATCAAAACCTCAACAAACTGTCAATTCATGCAGTGTTTCGATTTTCTAGATCTTTTGCCTATTGCTTTATCCACGTATGTAGGTGAATTAATGCGTGATCTCGCATAAAAAGCATCCTTGAAGCCACTCTGAATAGGTGTACATAAGTCAGGACTAGTATTCAGGTAGTAGATATTCCATACAACATGGTCAGTGTTTTTTTTCACATGGCGGAATTTTCTTAAATGTTTGATAAGCCTGCCATGAGCCCTCACATAATAAACCAAAACATACATGCCGGGGGGTGGGGGTGAAAGGAGCGGTGGTATCACTTTAAAGGGTGGTCCATTTTTAATTTTACACTACTCACATAAGAAGTTCATCTACGGAACAATATGGTCAAGTTTGGGAATCCCAATTCAAACATGTGTTGATATTACCACACGGAAGAGTGTGGATGGGCCATAGCCATTTCGGAATGCATTTAATAGATTATTATCCAAAAAATGTGGGAGCCGGTGGAGCCAGTGGACCCACTCTCTCTCCCCTCTCTCCTAAATACAAACAAGCGTCCCTTGCAGGACCTATGGTGTGTTCTGGCAATGCCTTTCAATCTGATAAAAGATGGAGAATTCTCCAAATTATTCAAATCTTCATCCTACGTATAGCTAAGGTTCATTATTATATGGTGTGTTCAGACAAGGTTCATTATTATATTAGTTCAATTTTTTTCATGGGATTGGGTTCATTTTTATGTGGTGCAGTATACAAAGTTCATAATTTGAGTTCAACTTTACCATAGGATTGGGTCATTATTATATGGTGTGTATAGGAAAAAATCATTATTTGAATACAATTTTATCATAGGATTAGGTTCATTCTTTTATGAGTGTAACTTTATTATTGGATTAGGTTAATTATCAGACAGTGCATATCGGCTTGTATCACCCTTACTGTGTACAGACCCTAAACAAGGCCGAAAGGGGTTTTGGACTGCGTGAGTGCAAAGCCATCAGAGACATGAGTAGTGCACCAAAATGGTCACCCATCCCAGTACTAATGTAGCCCATTGCTGCTTAACTTCAGTGAAGAGGCAGGCACTCATTACACTATGCCACAATTCATAAAAGTCCGAATTAAAAAAAAGGAAAAAGAAGTGATCCCTAGAAATGTGAGCCTTGCTAGAGCTCATGCTTAAAAACAATCATTTGATAAAACCGTGCTAGAACTACATTGGATATGATACACCGGACAAGTGTGAACAACATATTCACCTATAACAAAAGAGAAGTACATCATTAAAGCTAATGACTGAATAAGAACAAAAAAAATACTGTGGGAATGAATTTTGCAATTAGTCCTAGAAAGGTTGGTATTCTCATGAGAAAATGGTTACATGTCAATATGTATTTAAATGCAGTAATTATTGGGGATTAGTTGTGTCATAAGATTGTGAGAAAAGTGAAATATTATGTGCCATATTAGATTGAGTTCCATTTTTTTTTTGGAGGGGGGGATTATCGGGTTACTGAAACTCAGGTTTTAACATTAGCTTGACTTCAAAATTTTACTTAACCTAAATTTCATCCTCTAGCCACAAACTGAGGTCACCTTAACCTTTCTAGATCCTCAATTTCCTTCACTCAACTTTACACATCGGCACGTTAGGTATACATTTCTCACCAGTTATTTCTCTCTCATCACTGGGAGTTACAAGAAACTGGTTGGGGGGGGGGGGGGTGCTGAATTTTAACAGGTTCTTGCAGTGAAAATATCTCAAGCCTTTTTTTCTAAATTTCAGTTTTATTATTAAGCTTTAGTCCATTTTGTTTTGCAATTTTTGTAGCAGTACTGTGACTATAAATACATGTATAACAAGACCTATTGTCTAAAGTGATTTGAAATAGCTGAAATTTCAGACACACATCATGTGATAACAACATGACATAAAAGTCACAGAAATCTCACAATTAAACCTTTGAACTTTTGCCAGTGTATTAAATCTGTCCAATTGTCTCACATTTTAATAAAGCAGCTACTTCAAACTTATTGTTTATGACTTGCTTTGTAATTGAATTTTTTTAAAGACAAAGTAAATAGAAATGACAGCAACAGATAATTATAACATTTGACATTTGAAAGTGCTGGTAGTTGTATTTGAAAATTTGAAAAATAACAAATATTTACTTTTGCACTTTTTCACAAAATATCTACACTTTGAAGCTCATTACTAACATCATAGCAATATGAATGACATTAACAAATTATATCAGATTCATTTATATCTTTTAAACATGGCTTATGGTAATAGTAAAAATAGGAGCACTGAAAATTTACCCAGTGTGCCAAAGGTTTCAGCAGAGAATTATTTTTGACTTATTTAAACTAAATGCACATTTTATGTTCATGGTGTACCAGAGAAAATTGTCTTACAGAGGACCAGATATCTCGGTTGCTGAGAAACATTTTTGATTATATAAAATAATGGATATTGATCCACTACGGTTCGCAAGATTACAATATGAATTAAAATACTATGAATATAATGTTTTTATACATATAGATCTTCATTAATAAATTCTTACAGTTCTCCATTATGATCTGCGTATAATTTCCATCAACACCAGGGGCCAATTTCACAAAGGAATTTAAGGCCAGATTTAGACTTAAATTTAAGACTTTGGTCTTAAATTTTGTCAAAAGAATGTTAAGTCTGTGGTCTTAGACTTAGTGGATTTCACGAAGCAGCTAAGTCCATGAAATTGCTAAGTCAGTGGACTTAATTTTAAGTCTCGGATGTAGTGGGCTTAAATTTTGAAAAGAGGACTTAAATATGGCTGCCATAAACTTTTCTCCACTTCAAAATTTGAAATGGTTGTAAATAAATAAATAAATTATAATTATACAGAACACCTCACTAAAGTAGTGTTTGGGAAGTTTATATGCGGTAATGAGGTTTTCCATTTCAAAACAGCCCTTATCCATAGATAAAATACATCAAATAAAGAATATGTGGCACCAATATTATATTTTGAATACATACAAAAGGTCACATGATACAGAAAACCACTGTGGTTATTTGATAGGCCTGGACTTAGCTAAGTCACCTTTGTGAAATCCATTTTAAGTCCCAGACCTAGCTAAGACCAAAGCCAATAAAGGGACTTAGTTTAAGTCCTTTAGTGAAATCGGCCCCAGAACAATACAAACACAATGTCTTCATATATATCATCAGTCACATATTCATATAGCCTTACAATGCACTCATATAGCACACTTGCCTGACTGAACTCATAAAAAGCATAAAAGTCCGATGTTTGTATTGAAATGATCTGCTTGGATCTACTTGCAAGTCATCAATATATCCATATAATGATAAGTTAATTACTGTCACATCAGAATCTTAAGCAACCTTTCTAAGAATTAGCTGACTGATCCTGTATTTGAGGTCTCTTTGCATTGCAAATGAAAAATTAGTCATATGACTGGAAAATAGAGTTTAGGACTGTTCCACTGTGGTCATAGCATCCCAGATTGGAATATGATTTCTTAGTTTTGGCATTTGGTTAGTCGATCTGAAACTGTTCCCGATACTTATCAGATCCTGCATTTGGGAATCCATCGTAAACCCATCTTAAACTTATCTAACTATTTGTAAAGTCATCTTTTCTATCTTACAGGAATCTTAAACCTATATTAACATTCGCAAAGTAATCTTTACAATATTAAGTCAATCCTTAAGGTTTGTAAACCATTTCGGGAGCCTGTTGGGAGACCCCTTTGACAAATCTCAACTTCAGTTCGGAAAATATCAGAAACTTATTATAAACTACAATCATGGATTGTGAACGGTTTTACTTTTTCCAATCGGTACATAGGTTTACGATCGGATCACCATAATGAAACAGGCCTCCCAAATGCATCTAATCAGGAACCAACAGGCATGATGCCAGGAACTTCCTTACACAATCACCCAATTATATTTTACGATGGCTTTAAGATTATTCCAAACGAAAAGATTGACTATCACAGAAAGTGTAGATTCTTTAACTTGATTAAAGAATGTTCAACCTATGAGGGCATTCTCTTAAAATGCAGGAAAAAAATAATATTTCTTTTTCGACTTTTTTTTTCTCTTATTTTCTTCAAAACACTCCATAATAGTTTCAGGGATAGATTGCGATAGAATTTTCAGGAAATACAAACAATGGCACACAAGGAATAGATGATTTTTGGAGTTGATCCAGATTACTGTCTGGATCAAGCAGTTTTAATGGATTTTTATCATTGCACTGATAAGAAAAATTGGAAGTGTTGGGACTTGGTTGAAGTCTGCACTCTCTGAGTGCTCTTGTTGAAATTTTCCATTTGTACTAAGCTGCGGAGCATGCCAATTTATCAAACCAGACAGTAACATCACACATTGCATTTGCATAATAATTACAACCAGACACTTGATAATATTCAATGTTTGAAGTTTTAACAAATTTAAACATGTTATGAAGCCTTGTCATTACACTGGATTCTATAATAGGACCAATGTAATTTTTTTGCGTGGTATCAAAAGGTTGAGAGGTGAAGAGTTCACGAGGTTACGAGGTCGTGCATGCGCACGGGTTATTCAATTACAAAATCCACCAAAGGACGCAAGATTTTTTAATGAAAGCGTAGATATACATGCAATTAAAACAGCACAGAAGGTAAGCTGTATATTTTAAAATTTCTTGTAAGGCGAGAGCTACGGAGATGAAATCCATCTTACATGGCCAGTGTTAAAATGTACCCTAGCAAATCATATTCTAAACGTTATACATTGAAGGAAAACGTGATCTCTGCAAAGAAACAATTGGAAACAACGTCTCCAAACGATGACAAATACCTTGTGCATTGGGAGACACATTCTACTAAATCTCTGAAACTCCTGAATTTTTAACCCCGGAAGCCTCCCCGGAAAATACTAGCTGTAAAAATTCAAAAATATTCGCAAAAACACTGTAACTCGGGAACCACTCAATGGATTTTTGTAAAATAAAAAGCAAAATAAACTACAATAATTTGTCTTTCAACCAGTATAAATATTATATTTGTAGGGTAAATAAAAAAATTTTAGTCAAGTTTATTTTTTGACTATTTTCTTTACCCTGATGTACATAGGTGAACTAATCAGATATCTTTATCTTTATCTCTACAGCCATGTAGAGTGTAATGTTATTTTTTTTGTCAACGTGATAAATACATCAAATTTATTGCTTTTTAGTAACTGGGTATATCTAAACATTATTTATTGAGGAAAATGTGGCAGAATATTACTTGTACCCCATTTTAAGTACCCCCATGGGATACATGGTACCCCACATTTCATAACTCTAATGCAAACACTGGCTTTGTGAGGTATTTCAGCATTGTTTGTCTATTACTTTTTTTACCCTGCAGTTTAACTAGGAGTCAAGCCTAACCGACCCTCAAAAATTTGCATTGACCCCTGGGCTGGTATTCACGAAGGGTCTTAGACTTAGCCAGGTCTTAGGCTTAAATCCAGTCTTAAAGTTAAGACTTTTGTCTCAGCTAAGTTTTGTCTTAAAACCGTATTCACAAAGGGTGACTTAGCTAAGTCCAAGATTATCAAATAACCACAGTGGTTTTCTGTGTCATGTGACCTTTTTTCTATTCAAACTATACTATTGGTGACATATATCCTTTGTTTAATGCATTTTATCTAAGGAAAGGTGCGGTTTTGAAATGGAAAACCTTGTTACCACATATAAATTCCCAAAGACTGCTTTAGTGAGGTGTTCTGTATAATTATACTTTATTTACAGCCATTTTAAATTTTGAAGTGGAGAAAAGTTTATGGCGGCCATATTTAAGTCCTCTTTACAAAATTTAAGCCCACTACCAACCAGTCTTAAAGTTGAGCCCTTGGCTAAGCCTAAGACCGGTCTTAAATTCTTTGTGAATACCACTAAGCCTATAAGACAAAGGTATTCACGAAGGGTCTTAGACTTAGCTTAGTTTTAGGCAGAAACTTGAGACAAAAGTCTCAACTTTAAGCCTAAGCCCTGGCTAAGGCCTTTCGTGAATACGGGCCCAGGTTTTCAAAAGCGGGGGTCAATTGACCTCCAAAAAACCCATCTCTCACTGGCATATAACTACTAAGTATCCCACTACTAATCGAGAACCAAGAATTGAACCAAGGATCTGAAAGTTGGAAGGCGAGGGTGTTACCCACTGTGTCTCTGTGGCCAAAAGTCAAAATTTGGGTTTTAAGCACATTTCAACAATTTCTGTTATATTGGGGAGATCCTAAGTGCATTCCACGTGTTATAAGTTGGGCTTGAACCAATGGTCCCATTGGTGACAGCCCTATTGTATGTATTTAAATGCCAAACTTGTTAACCACTCATTGAGTCCTTTTTAAAACAATAAGATGCATATAAATATAAACTTACCTGACAACGAGAAATATTATGTAATCAAGTACTTCAAGAACAATAGAGTTATTAACACTTTCTCATCAACCACAAACAACGATATATGCAATATAAAATAGCTAGGATTATCCTGTGAACTTTTGGATAAATTAGCAACAGATCCCTGATGATTTCACACCCTTCTTTTCTCTAATCGAAATTAAACTGTTCTGACAAGACAATGTCTATATCAACACATAACCTCTATGTTCTAGAAGCTTGTTGATACAGTGCAGTCAAAGTAAGTCAATCCTTGACATATGTTGCCTTTATGTAGCATTTATCATTCCTAATTCAAGTTTCTACAATGAATTAGGCCCTACAAACCTTGATTTATAAATCCAGACACTGAGCAGCTTCAATACTACTGTAGCATTTCTAAAATACCTCCTACATTGCAATGATATGTTGTGAATATTAGTTGAGTTTAAGTTTAAGTACATATGCAAACAATGGGGAAGTTACAGCAAATAATAACAGAACTCGACAAGTTTCAACTTGTTCAGAAAATCCCGGCATGTTGCCAACTTCAAACAAAATTCATATTTATATTTGCACACAGATATTTTGGACGGCTATTGTCAAGTGTATAGAAACCACAAGTAACGACGTCATTTTGATATCACTCTAAATACACCACACACTAACCGCTGGTGTCTTAATTCCCAATATCTTGGCTTACAACAATTTATAAAAGACGCGAGAAAGTTATTTGCTGGGTAATTTATGTGATTTATTACATTAAAAAATTGGTAAAACAAATGAACACCAAACTAGTGAAAGATGTTGAACGTTATAAATACATATTGGGATTTACTGTGTCTGGATTTGTGGGAAACAGAAATGGGAAACTTAAAGTGTCATTTTACCATGTTCACCTAGCCTTGCCACAACCATTAATATATAAAATATAGAAATATATTTATTTAACTTAGCCTAGGTCAGACTAGAACGGCCTTTGATTCAATTTGCAATCGGACAATTTTTTTACAACTTGTTCCTGACAGCTACAATCCATGAAGATAACTCACAACTTGAGCCTTGCTGAAGGCTCAAATTTGTACATACATTTTACAAACATGTGCGCAGATATTTGGTATTCATAAAGCACTCATAAATATTAAGAGATATATATCCTCATCAGACAGTGCCTCAGTAATATACTGATGTCATAACCAGTACATGAAAGAGTACATTATAGAAACTGTATTATGTAAACTGAAAACTGTCCTATATTACAAAGGAACTTTTGGAAAGGCTACCCTGACATCTCTTTTGTCACAATTAGATGAATCCTTTAATAGGCTCAAGAAACAAGCATGCCCCCGCCCCTGCCAAAAAATTTGTAAAATGTTTCAATGAGTGCTCTTGTTAACACTAAGTCAATATATGCACTCTTTCACTAAGAACTAAGAATCGGCTACGTTTCCACTACATATGGATATTATTATCATAATCGAGTTTTGTTTACATACTTCATTCCGCGACCCCCCAAGACAACAATAACCAAAGAATGGGAATTAAAACATTTATTATTAATACATATATATAAATATAAACAGAATATACATATCTGCTATCTGCTTTTAAAGCATGTATGAACACATTATAACTAAGACACAATTAAAAGAACCCCAATTAAGTAGTTTATAAGTAATTGCATGACAGTTGTAAACTTTTCACACAGAAGAGGGGAGGGGACAGGGCCCCGACCCCCAGGAAAAGACCCACCATGCGTGACCACTAGGACAAAGTCCTTAAAGGGGAAAGTTTTCGACCTGGTGTAGCGCCAGATTTTACACCCCACATAAAATGCATGGGGGTGTAATATATGGCAAGTGAACTTGCCATATTTTACACCCCTTGCCATATTCTACACCCCCCTGCCATATTTTACACCCCTTGGTGGATTTCTTTACAGTTACTATATTATGAAATAAGTGAAGTTCAACAGCTATAAACATCCACAAATTAAGCATTAAAACTCAAAGACAATATTTTTCTTACAAATTGTTAAATGTCTAAGAATAGCAAACTGAATGAAATAAAATATATTTAGTGTTATACAGTGGTACAAATCCTTTCTATATATATTTCTTTGAAGTGATAGGCCAACCCATTGTTGTTGATTTGTATTCACTAGGCTAGTCCCTAACTGAAAATATCCCTATTGTTGTCTTAAGTCCACACAGCCCTTTGATTGGAATCTTGCTTCTAGACCTGTAACTATGTGCAAGGCTTTAAACTTCTGTGGCTTCTCACCTGGGGGTTCTTGTTTATGAACTGTTAGTGTTTTCTTTTATTGACTTTAAAAAGACTTTCAGCAATAGATGATACATAGGTTATTGTTCTATAATAAGTTAGTGATTAATTAATTAGATAATCTATGCATTGTTTCTTTTGGTTGGATTTACATCACATAATGAACAAAATGGGTCCATTGACCAACTTAGCTCTGGCTTCTCGTCTAGAAACCATGAACAAGCAAAAGTGGCATATGTATATAAATTGAATGAATTGTAATATATTATTGATATCCATGAATATCGAAATATATTTTATGATACCTGAACACATTGGATGTTATTGCATATCTGAGTATTTTATTAACAATGATATTTTACAGCTTTCTATGTAATAATAATAATGTAATAATAAAGTTCTTCAAGAATGATTTTACTCTGAATATAATATAAACCATACAAGCATATGTAAATGAAGAAATTGATGTGACATTATCAGGGAGGAGAAGTATCTCCCAAAAATACCTTAAAAAAGAGTTTTTCAACAATACCAATTAATCCTGTTAGCTTAGCTAGTCACTTAACCACAAGTGAAACAAATCAAGTTCAAAAGAATGCTAGAACAAAAGAGAAATCTAAGGCTAATCCATTTATCAAGTCACATACATAGCCAAACAAATCAACTTAAACAGTGTTGTAACAATAGACAAATCATATCTAATCCAGTTTCTGTCACACCCAGAAGTAAAACAAATCAAGTTCTAAGCAGTGGTTAGACAATAGACAATTACAAAATCAAATGCAATCTAATTAATAAAAGGTTTGCTCTTACTCCCCAACTGATTTGCTCTGTTTGGCCCAGTAGAGGGTGTAACCTTTGATGGCAGCAATATTTTACACCCCCTAAATCCCCTATTGTTCGGGGTGTAAAATATGATTGCCATAAAATGCACCCCCTAAAAGATCAAAGAGAGGGTGTAACATATGGCAGGGGTGTAAAATATAGCGTTACACCGGGACGAAAATCTCCTCAAATTACAAAGTTCATACATTTGAAGTCTTCATATACAAATATCAACAATATAACATATATAACAATATAACATATCACCTTTGACAGCACTGATAAACTCTTCCTTCCAGACTAAAAGGACATAAGTTCTCTAGGAATTTAGTTACTTGATGCAGTTTTTTTACTGTTTTAAAGTACACAAACTTTATTTGATTTAAACATACTTTATTAGCAATTAGGCAACAATCGTAAAAGATACAATTATATTAAGCCTTCTTGCAGGGTGGAGTATTTACAGATGATTTGAAGATGAGGCTGCACAGAAGGGTCACTGCTGGCAATTAAAGAATCGAAAGCATTTAGACTTGACAATATATCTATGGACTGCTTCAAATATTTTAATATTATCCCCAAAACATAAGTTTTGGTTTCCAAAGAGAATCTGGTCAAGAATTACTGAGTTATCAGACCGGTGTAATGATCGCAACAGTTCATCTCTGATATTTGTATATAGGGGGCAAGAAAGGAAAAAGTGTGATGTGTCTTCATTTGGGTAATTGCAGGTGCAAGATGAGTCATCAGTTACATGCAGGTTCTCTTTTAAATGGTGATTAAGCTTACTACAACCTAACCGTAAGCAGGTATGCTGAATATTAACCAATCGGCTCCCAAAATTATAAAGTTTTTTTTGTTTCTTTTTGAAGTAAGTCACTTGGAAATATCTTGTTTAGTGCTTTTGAGAAAGATCCCAGTGTTGGTTTAGTTCTTACTTCAGTAGGGAGAGACTTCCAAAGTTTGGAACCTACTACAGGAAAGGAGAGCTCACTCAATTTTGTCCTCACTATTGGAATCAGATAATCTCCAATTGAAAGTCTTGAATTAATACCTTGTCTTAATCTTTTCAGGTTAGGGGGGGGATCTCTTTAATCTGAGGTGGGAGAATATCAGACAGATATTGTGGAGCGAGGTTATTTGTAATTTTGTACATCATCTTTGAAATATGAATTTCACGTCTTTTTGATAACAGCTGCCAACCTGTTTCTTTATACAGGTTAGCTATATTAGATCTTGCAGGAGCACATGTTATTAGTCTCATTGCTTCGACAACTACATGATCAAACTTGGCAAGTAGACTGAAAGGTGATCCGGACCAAACTATGTCTGCGTATTCCATTATAGGCCTAATGTAAGACAAAAAAATCTTTTCAAGAACTGGTCTATTTAGTTTGACTTTAATGGTTTAAGTAATCCAAGAAGAGTAGAACATTTTTGTACAGAATTATTAATGTGGTGGTCCCACTTTAGATTATGTTTAATCCACAACCCCACATGTTTGTGTGAGGGTACATTAGCAATGGGAGTGTTGTAGAAGACGAGTTTTTTGTAGTTATTTTGTGAGTTTTGCTTTAAGGATATAACTGAGGACTCAGTTTTTGAAGGACTAAATCTTATCAACCATTGATTGGCCCATTTTTC
Organism: Sabellastarte sp. h YS-2021; assembly: GCA_964017235.1. Lineage (NCBI taxonomy): Eukaryota > Metazoa > Annelida > Polychaeta > Sabellida > Sabellidae > Sabellastarte > Sabellastarte sp. h YS-2021. The sequence goes on from OZ024927.1 coordinate 85,803,274, forward strand.
AATGTTTAGTAAATATTTGTTTATACATGTAGTTGCTATTGCAGGATTTATTACTTTTAGGAAAAGGTGTCATCGGCAAATAATCTAATGTCACAGTACTTAACGACCGAGGTAATATCATTGATAAATACAAGAAAAAGCAACGGACCCAACACAGAGCCTTGAGGAACCCCTGCAGTAACTTTTAACCAATCAGAACTTTGGCCGTTAATAATTACTCTCTGATAGCGATTTGACAGATAATCTGAAAACCACTTCAACAGTTTACCACCAATACCAAATTTGTTTAGCTTAAATAGTAACCCTTTATGCCAAACCCGATCGAATGCTTTCGATATGTCAAGATAAACAATCCTTACATCCTTGCCTTCATTGATTGCATCATAAAATTGGTGATACATTTCTAATAACTGCGTCACAGTTGAAAATCCTGGCAAAAAGCCAGATTGCCATCGACTAATAAGCGAATTCTCCCAAAAGTGATTATAAACATGTTTGAATATAATTCGCTCAAATATCTTGCCCAAAATACAAAGTAGACAAACTGGCCGATAGTTATCAGCATATTGTTTTGAAGATTTCTTGTGCAAAGGCAGTACATTTGCTTTTTTCCAATTGGATGGAAATATTCCATTGCTAAGAGAAGTGTTAAACAACAATGTTAGTGGTTTAACGAGAGAGAGACCCGCCATTTTAATAAATCTTGGTGAAATGGCCCATATGACTTGTTGCAATCTAAGATTTTAATTTGGTCCAAAACCTCTTCCTCTTGTACAACTATATCACTTAACATTGGGACGGGTTCAGCATTTAATGAGGGGATGGAAGCTGAAGTGTCACCAACCACAGAAAATTGCGCAAAAGAATTTGTTGAAGTGGTTTGCCTTTCCATAGTCATCAACAATTATGTCACCACTACCAGTGATTAATGGTGGTATAGTGCTATCCCTTGAAGATGAAATGATAGATTTTGTGAGACCATAAAACTTTTTGGAGGTTAAATTTTCTGTGTTAATTTTATCAAACTTGGACTGTGAAAAATCTGACTTGGCTTTTTGAACTTCTCTTATATCTATTTCTTTCTGATCGAAATTTTGCCCAGATGTCAGCTGTATTGACTTGTATTTCAGCTGTCTAAGGTGATGGTTGTAAAAAGATTTGTCATATGGTCTTATAGTTACAACCTTGTTAGGGATGAACTGTTTTGCAGCACTCAAAATTATGTTCGTAATATTATCACAAGTTTGGTCAATGGACTTGCCTTGAAAACACTCATCCCATTTAACTCTGTCAAGAAAGGATTTATAACCATCAGTATTTGCTTCAGAGAATTTCCAGATATGTCTCTTGAAAGGTGTAGGTTGTTTAATCTTAAAAGTAAGTTTTACATATATTGTACAATGATTATTGTTGGCCAGGGGTGGTATGATGCCTGAAGTCCGGATTATCAAAGGGCAGTTCAATAAACACTGATCCAGTATAGAGCTAGACCTGTCAGTGATCCTAGTTGGCTGATTAATGTGCATCTTTAGTCTGTTAAGACTGGCAAATGTGTTCAATTTATCACCAGTGTGTGTATTGGGATCTGAATTTAAATATCCTATAATTTTATAATCCTGCATATTACTTTGTTGTCCTTTGTCTATGGCAGACTGAAATATGTCATAGAAATTTGATAAACCATGAGGCCAATAAGCAGTACATAAAAGAAATTTTTTATTTTTGTACCTAATTTCCAGCCAGAGAGCTTCCAGCTCATTTAATTCAAGGTCCTTTCTTCTTTTAGCTACTATATCGTTCCTCACCCAGCATAAAACCCCACCCGCATGTGTAGGTCTGTTCAAAACAAAAGGGGTTTGAAAACCATCAATTAAGTAGTCTTGAATATTATCTGTATCGGATAGCCATGTCTCACTGACTGTAATTATATTAAATCTGAGTGCAAGATCATGGCGAATAAGTTCCAGTTTGACATTGATTCCATTCAGTTTTGATTTTAAACTACGGACATTGAGATGACATATTGAAATTTCTGAAGAAGTAAAGTTATTTTCCGTAGTACAACTATCTGGTCCCGGATTTAGCTCAATGTCCCATGCAATAAGGAAGTTTGAAACACAGAGTGCATACCTTTTTGAAGTATTTGATTTTGTAAAAATTCTGATATTACAAATTACAAAAATGTGGCTTTTGTAGAAGGGGAATTTGGTCGATATCGTAAAAAACAGAGCAGTCCAGTCCGGTAGTGTAAAGGCAATACTAGCTAGGAGTGGTTAAACAGTAAGTACTTTGACAATGGCCAGACACAGTGATCCAAATGTGCAGCAACGAAATGATGATGAGAAAAACAGTCGACAGAAAAAAAAAACAATAAAAAAAAACAAAAAAAAAAAAACAAAACAAAAAAAACATATATACATACATAGAGAATACATGAGATGGAAATTTACAAAAAGGAAAACAACAAAGTTCATCAGGGAAAGTTGAGTAAAAAGCTAGCATCACAAAAAAAGAAAATAAAAACAGTTGAAACATATAAACGTCACACAAAAAGTAACAGGAGCTAGAAATGCTTGAGGTACAATAAATTTCTACTCTTACAACATAAACATCAGTTAGAATGCATAGAATCATAATATGTTTATGGCAATGCTTAATTTTATAGCTCTTGAGTAGTTATCAAATATTTTGTCATATCTTGTCATCAAGAACAATGTGTAGATAATATTAATGCTCAAATTGGCTTGTCTTATAGTCCAAAGATGCAAGACACTGTTGATATAAAAATCATACACAATGGGTGAACATGCGACTAGAAGAATAAGTACAATTTTTATATATTTACATCTGGAAGTTATTCAGAGATGTAAGCGGTATCAAATACAAATATTTTGTAGGTGTGTACATAAGGAAGTGTTTAAAGAAGGAATTGTTTAACCACAGCAGAGTGTACAGCATGAGATACTGAAATGCAACATATTAGTCATTTCGTTGTAATGTATCACGCAAGTCTTCTAAAAGGGAACCAAGCACATTTTTGCCCTTCCACTTGCTGCTGCCCCAGATAGTTGCATCCTGTAAGGCAAGACCTACTCCCCAGTAGCTATCATGTGGGTTTGCTTCAGCAAGCCTCCTGGATATAGTTCCTTTGAGGAAGTTTGAGAGATGTACATTTTGACGGAATTTCGCTTAAAGACCAGTTTTCATGATCTCGTCACATACCTGGCTCCAACTTGACAAATCAAAATTTGCTACTTTTCTTCCAAGGGATTTAGCATGCTTGGGATCAGTAGTTTGGAGGATTTTAGTTGCAGTGTCTTTGTCATGAAAATAAAGAGCTTTCCTAAACATGAAAAACTGTTCAGTGGAATGGAAGGTCTGATGATCAATTGTAAATTTGCAACGATGGTGGTTAGATAGTGCAGAGTCTTGTGTGAAAAAAGCTGTGATATTGTTCTTTGTAACAGTTGACAAGTGATGAGGCTGAAGATCTGGTGGTAACTTTGATATGTCACTGGTAGTAATAGAGTTTATCATTAACTTTCAGTTTATCAGCTACCAGTTTTGCTTTGAATCTGCCTTCTGACTTGTAAGTAGTGGTGGAACGATTTGCCGAGAACTCGATTTCCAACCTCGAGTCCGCATTTTAGCACCTACATCGATCCCTATTGGAAACATCGGTGACGAAAAAAAAAATGAAACCACGGAAGACGTTTTGAGTGGTGGATAATAGAAATAGTAGCTACAATGAAGGAATAACACACAACTAACTTGCTCCAATGTACTGTTTCAGAAGCGTCAGCGGTAACTAAAGTGGTTTTAAATGGGCGATAATCGGGAATTTATGCGATCGCGGTACTTCGTTTTTATGTTGAATGTATGGTTAAATAGCCATAACTTCCTTATTACTTGTCCAATTTTTATAATTTTTTCACCATTGTGTTCAGTTTTGTCACACAGAGGATATTAGGGGCCATGGTGGCAGAGTGGTAACACTCTCGCCTCCCACCTCTGAGGCCGGGGTTCGATCCCTGTCAAGGCCTTATGTGGGAAAGCTGGTAGTTGCTTGCCATTGGTCGGCAGTTTACAGTACACAACCCTAGCGAACTCTATGTACTGGTTTCCTCTGCCCTTCCAACTACCCATCGTGATATGACCTGTACAGTGTTGAAAGCGACGTAAAACCTCAAATAAATAAATAAATACCTCAATAGGAAAGTCTTCAACAACTAGGATTCCTATTTCACAAAATTTGTTTTGGGCTCTTAAGACTACAATTTTGTCCTTGAAGTGATTGAACATTACGATGATTGGTTGGCTGCTGTCTCTTATTGAACCTGTGCTCTCTCGATTGCTCTATCTTCAAACACAATGCCTATATTTTGACACAAGGTCAACACTGTAGTTTCACAATTCTCTGTACCATGATCAGTTGGCAATTTAATGTTCAGAAACTTCAAATTGTTTCGCCTCATGTGGCCTTCCAGGCTGATGATATGCTCAGTAAGCAAATTAATCTTTATGTCACTTGAAGCTTGGTTTGCTTTAAATTTGGTGTTCTCTGACTCCAGAGAGTTAGCTTTCCCCTCAAGTACTTCAACCACAGACATAAGATGATCTTTCACTGAATTTATCGATTCTTGAACACTTTCAACTTCTTTATTGAGCTTGTCACCTACAGAGTTTATTGATGTTTTGATGTTCTGAAATTCGTCATGTAAAGGGATTAATTCCTCTGCTAAAACTGACCGAATATCTGTAATTGACAATCCAGGTGATGTTGGGGAAACAAGGGTATGATCCCTCTTGGGTGTCTTAGCTGTTGGAGCTCCTGGAACCTGTGTTTTGGCTCCCCTAAGTGGGTTTCTGGATGCCATAATTGATAGCTCTGAGAAATATATTAGCTGAGCTGTGGTGATCTACAGTTACTGTTGATAATGATCTTTAAGATAATTTACAATTGTTTGACCATAAGAGCAAAGTGACAGTCCATAATGTAAGCCAATATGCTATAGTAACAGGCCTGGTTGATTGGTCAGATTGAAAAATATTTTCAGTTCAGTCAAACAAGGAAATTGGGCAACACCATTAGTTCTCACAATGTGGTAGAAATATTTCTTGTTTACAAACAGTTCAGTCTGACAAGAAATTATGTAACACCATTAGCTCTCACAATGTGGTAGAAATCTATTGTACCTGGAGCCTTTCATGGTCCTCTCCCAAATCTAAGACATCATGCACACTTGTTGACCCATTGTTCTGGGGTGGTAATTAGTATCAACAAGGAAAGTTCAATCAAGGTGACAAGTTGATACACTTCTCTTTCTATCCTTGGAAATTATGTGCATTTGAAAAGTATTTGATACAAAGATAAAATGTATGATAAATATCCTTTTCCAGATGTTATAAAGTTAAGAAAGGTATCCTCTGATTCCTTCAAATTTCTTGTTAACATGTGTGTAAATTTAGGTGATAACTCCCTGTATATCCACTAAATATATAGCAAAAAAGCCAGAGCTGATAAAAACACAACCTCACACATCTCACACAATCTTGTCATTTCAAACTTTATTTAAATTTTCAACAGCAGATTACCACATAAGTCCTTCTGTAAATGGCAGTTGTTAATTATCTGAGATAAGTGTACATTACAATGCACTTGCCATGCAACATTAGTTTGTTTATGATAGCATCACAATTGACAGAGGAATGAAGGTTCTTAAATGCTCTTTGACCCCTCGACTTTGGGCTTTAAATGCAATCTGTACAAGCGAAATAGATTAAGTATAAAACAAGTACTGTAACTGCATGTTCGATAAGCTGGAAACGAACCCGAGAAGACTGCAGTGAGAACAACTTGATGACAAACTAATGGGGCACCACGTCCTCTGAGTGAGTAGTAGGACTCAAGTTATGTACAATAATCAACATTTTCACAAATTCAAGTGCTTGATAACTCAATCAATCAATCAATCAGTTGTCCAAGTACTTAATCTCCATATCTACGGATTCTAAGGCACACCATCCAGTTCGTAAGGCATAGATCATCAAGACATTAGACGTAGATCCGGTGTTTGGTAGTTAGAAGCTATGGTGGAAATGATTTCTGAAATAGGTAGGTTTTTAGTCGACTTTTGAAACACAAGAGATTTGGAGCACTGCGGATATCATGTGGAAGATCATTCCATAACTTCCGGGCATCATATGAGACACTGTTGTTGAAGTGGACCTTTGATTTATGGATGGAAGCACAATAATGAGGAACCTGGAGGATAACTATTATAAATGTATTTAAAACCTGCATTCCTTACTGAACAATCGCTCAGAAGAACATAAATAATTTAAAATAAAATAGATTTTATTATCTTCCTGGAAGTTTTTATAAGCCATTGTTTCTCATTTAATATGTATATGAAAAAAGCATTGTCTGCCTCAGTAACTGTCAGTATATGGAAAAAAGCTTTGTTTGCCTCTATAACTGTCAAAACAAATATTAAATGTTGACAGTTAATATTTGCTATGCTCTATACTGTAATACTGGCAACACCAAGTAAAATGATAAATTATGACATTATTCAATCATACATTAGTTTATAACTATTATTTATCATTGGTTACTCCTAATTATTATTTTATAATATTTTATTTTGTCCTATCTGTCTTACAGCTATCATAAACCAAAATATGACAAGATGCGACAAGACACATTCAAATCCAAGAATGCATTCAAACCAACTCCCGAGGCCACAGTATCAAGACCTCCAGCAGATGATTCAGAAGAAATGCACACAGTAGGAGCAGCAACCTCAACCAGCCAGTGTGGGTCCACGAACAGCCAGAGGGACAGACAATTCACCCGCCATCACATCCAGGCCAGGAAGCGCAGGAGGGAGTATACCCCAAGCAGGCAGCCATGTGCCACCACGTCCATATGAGTAAACATGAATTCCGCCAGGAGTCACAAGTGAGGTAAAAGAAACTGAACTCTACTGCAGACTGGATAAGGTGAACCCTAGACACCAGCCCCCACCAGAGGATGAGAGATTTGTCTTCGTGTAGTTTCTGTACACATCCAGTAAGCAAATCACTGAACAAACTTTAATATTTTTTCCATCAAGGCGAAGGTATACCACAGCATCACATGCAACACCTGCCACTAGTTCAGCAGATACAGCACCCCGTTCAACCTGTCCACCATGTACAACATATCATATCCATAACATAAAGTTACAAGAAGTAATGACCCAGTGTCCAGAGTCTATTTAGTGTCCATTTTTATATAAAATATATCCATATTTTGTATATAAGATGCCCATTTTAAATTCTGTTCATTGCCAGGGCATTGCACCCCATTGCGGAAGTAGTCAACACTCCATCTTGGCCACCACTGTCACATTCTGCCCTAGGTAAGGAAGATCATTGCCCTGTAGCATTCTGCTAGCATCCAAGTCCAACTGCTTGGGGTTAATATCTCAGGAGACATTCTCATAAAGTTTCGGAAGGCTGGCTGATCTTCGTAGATCTCGGTCAATCCCTACCCCGAATCTCATCACATTGCAGAGATGGAACAGCCCTCTATCTGTATATAATGCCCAGGGGCCAGTTTCATGAAGCCTCCTTTGTTTTTTTCCTTCCTTAAAGTAAAGAAAGGGGGATTTCTAACCTTTGGCAAGACTTCCCTTAAATCCAGTTTCACAAAGCCTCCTTTATTCCACCTTACCAAAGATTTTCCTTAAAACAAAGGAAGGGAGATTCCCTAATATAATTTCCCATCCATTACTTATATAACCTTCACACATTTTATTTTAAATATTAAGAGAGTAAATTGTATTTTAGCATTTTAACTATTTTAAACTTGGTACATTAGGTACATTTTAATTTTCAGATACATTATTTGCATTTTTATTTCTTTTGGGAGTTGTTTCCAAAACCTATAACCACATCAATGTTTTTCTTTCACTGTAAGTACATGTGTACTTGTGCACTTATTTTGTACCTAAATTACCTTTTGGAGGTAACGTCCTTATTGTAACACTGTTAAAGATCAGTAAAGTCAGTAAATCTATATTTCACTATATTTTAATAAATTTTGTAAAATGCAGATAGGTTGTGATTATATTTTGTAAATTAATACAGTAGGTCACATGACAATTTTTTACCCAAAGTAAGGGAGGGGTCCTTTATGTTTAGTGAAACTCCATGAATATGTTTCAAGAATTAAACAACTAAAAATATATGAAATAAACAGCAAAACATTGTTTGTGGATGTAGGTTTGACAATAATGGTTCAAGTTCTATATATTTATGTGGATTCACCTTAAAATGTTCATTAAAGTTAATAAACATTCCTTGGACACTTCCTTAAATCTAAGGTAGGTCCTTAGCTTCAATGAAATTCAAGGGAGTTTTCAATGTCTCCTTTAAGGAAGGGGGATTTGTGACACTGAGATTTTTTAAAGGAGGGAGAAAATCAAGGAAATCCTAGAATTTAAGGTGACCTTTATCTTAAGGAGGCTTCGTGAAACCGGCCCCAGATCCCCCATTCAAGACCTCACTGCAACCCAATAGGTGATTAATGAAAACTGTACATGATTATCTAGTCTTCACCAGTAGCCAAACTTTTGTTCGAAAAGGATTAAGCTCCGATTCGTCCTGAGACCCTTAATCCTTTAGATTCGGTGAAAAAACCTGAAAAATGGCCAGGAAAATGGAATCTTGATGCAGGTGTGGGATCAAGCCCAGATCATCCCCATCAAGCCTCAGACATCCTCAGACAAGTCATGATCGTTTCCCGACTATGAATCGATTAAGCCACGTTTGTGATCAGTTTTAACCCTGATCCTGTCAGGGATATACCGACTGGGTCTCAGACTGGTCTGGGGCTTTCTCAGGCCTCCTGGAACTAATAACCGATTTACAGAGACAGTAATGGGCGATTTTTGTTGAGGTCTGGGACTAAGTCAAGGCCGCCTGGTATTAAGAATTGCAGAACGCCTCACACATCATAGGAATGTGTAAAATTGGGTCTGAGGAGGTTTCAGAAAGCCTGAGACTGGGAAATTTGTGGGTAGGGGAAAAAGTGGATCAGCTACAGTCGTGGCAAATATCAAACATGTTTGATATTTATACCAACCACAACAGACCCAAACTGACTCAAGCAGACTGTCCAGGACTCTACATATTTTGGAAACGGATCCCCAAAAACCCTTAATCGGAAGCTTTAGTTGTGTGGTGGAACAGGGACATTGAGGAGCACTGCATACTAGGTATGTTTACAATGGAAGGGGGAAGGCAATGAAAGGGTTAAAAAAACGAAATTGAACTGACAACAAACACAAATTTAAACAGCTTAAAAGACTTAAAAGATGTGTGGCAGATACTTGACGCAAAAGAAAGACTTAAAACTTATGTAGTCTACAGTATGGACGACGAGGATTCGTAAATCGCAGATATTCGAAAACTTAATGTCGCTAGGGTGTGACCTGAGTATTACCTAAAATTTTCCTTTATCTTTAATTTTTTTATAATGGGTTGGTTTTTCATTTGCTGATTGCTAAACAGATTTTGTGAATTTTTCAGCAGTATCCTGTTATGATAAACCATAAAACTTGATACCAAACACACTTATATATCTGAAAAAAAATGTATATAATTTATGCAATATTTGATGATTATTGGCTTGCCAATTATTAATGACACCCCACTCGGAGCACTAGAACTTAGTCAATTGCATAAATTATAATTTTCGATGTGCTTGAAAATTGCATTAAAACCTCAGTGAAAGGACATATCACTCTTTGCTGTATAAAGCCTGGCATTATACTTTTAAATTAGTAAGGTTTTCTTTTCCAGGGTGTTTGACTGGCTCAACTTTGTAGGGTTTGTTTTGTATCAGGTATATATATTCAAGATACAAAGGAAATAATAATCCATGGTTATGTAGGAAAAGTTGAGATAACTTCCTGGAAAATACATATGTATATAACATATGTTAACCCTTGAGTGAGAACTCCCCCAAGGCAACCAATCATCCTCATATTATACTTTCCTCCAAATACTTAAAATTATTTTTGGAGTAATCTCAACCACAAAACCAACTGTTTAGTTGAAAATGAGACTGTTGGAAATTTGGTGATTTTGTTGGTATCCAAACTGTGATCTGGATCTTCCCCAAAAGTTAATCTCTTCCTGGCCAAACTCTAACCTCATAAATCATCCATAAAGATGTGTTCATTAGTTTTGGATTAATTGGGAACACAAAAACATAGAGATACGGACAAACAATGGAATGTACCCCAAACATAAGAGCTTTTGGTAGAAGAATAACATACCAGGTTTTGGATCACTTCAGGATATGCAAGAGGATCCCTTTTTAGAAGGGTAATAAAATTTTGATATACTGTGCTTTAAAATACAATCCCCTCCCTATACCCCCACATCACAAAAACTTTAGGTAATTATTTCTATGAATTATTGTAACAATTTGCAACAATAAGTACCCAGAAGACGGTCATGAGACTGCTAGTAACATTTTAATCAAATAATATATTATTGTGACTGCTGAATATAATTACAGGTAAATAACTTGGGTATACTTATGAATTTACTTACAAAAAAGGAAAGATAGGGGTTTTTGGTTGCGATTTTATTATCTGTAGGAGATTGCAGAGATTTAAAAAGTTCCAAAGGGAATTAAGATTGTATTAATAACAAATGCAGGTAGTAAATAATTAAATATAACAACAACAAAAACGAATTTACTCAAGCACCATAACAGTATCCATGTTATCTTATACCCCTCCTCTGTTGTTACGAGTTTGTCTCCAGTTGCGTTCATAATTTAATAAGTAATTGGACTTCCCCTCTCTATCTAAGGTCGGAAGCCTGAACACAGCAATTGCGGAAGCTTGTCAAAATATTAAACATATTAAAAATCTTTATTTAGCATTTATCTCCCCTGAATACTCATAGAGAATACTCTTTACGAATTTTTTTAACAGGCTGGGCCAGGCCTTAAGGATGATCGTTTCTACAGAAAGTCTTATCTTTTTACTTCCGATAAATCACTTTGTTTTTTTCATTCTCATGTTTTTGACAGAATTAGTCATAGAAGCATCCCGAGTTTAAAAATCTAATGCGCAATACAATAAATAACAAAAATGAAACAGTGGTATTAAATTGGGGTTATTTTTTTTCTCATCTGGCCTAGCTCAGGCTAACGTTTGTATTAGTAGCCTGTCTTACCAGTGTCCCATAAAATGCTGGTGTATGTAAGCATACACTATGGAATTTGATATAAACTTGGTTTCATTTAGAGAGAAATTCAAGCCTTAAGCAAGGTTACTGGCTGAGAATATGAATCACCAAATATACACAATAGTTGCCAAAGCTAAAGATTCAAACTTCTTGAATATTGAGAACCAAGAATAACCTTAACGTGGGCTGGTTGCCGTAAGAGCAGCAATAATGATCTGATATCCTATGTGACAAATCAAAGACAGCTAGGTAGGTTCTTATTTGTCAAAAACTCTGAAATCTGAGCTGTATTAATTTACCCCTAAACTTAAGTCCACGCCCTGGAAACCTGATACATTTATGCAAATGATGCCGAATTCTCTCATGTCTGGTAAGATTGCACTTTGGTTCATAGAACAAATGAGACTAATAACATATGCTGTAGGGAATAGGTAAATGTCTCTCACCGTGTGATGGAATTTCTGAAATACAGAATTTCTGAAAGCAACTTTTAAAACAGTCTCTTGCCAAGTCATTGACGTCATTTGGCAACTGCACATTAGAAGGGCAGACATAATGACTCAGAGATTTTCACATACATTCTATGCTTTCTTAAGGCATTCCTTTTTATATCTGAAAATGTTATTAGAAAAATATTTGGCACAAAGCATTCATCAACAATAGCACCCAGAGAGTGCATAGCTCCGCCAGAGGCCTAAACACATCCTATATTGTATACATGCTATGTACAAGTTGAGATTTTGTACAAGTTACAAGTTGTACAAAACGCCTGTGCAAGTTGCAACTTGTACAAGCATTTGTTTGTAACTTGTACAGACTTTCCACATCAAATAATCTCAACTTGTACAAATTGGATTTTAAAAGAAAATATTTCTTATTTTATGTGTATAAATATGCAAATTAATGTGAAAGTGCCATATAGATATCATTTTTTTCATAAAAAATTAACCCTATTTTACAAAAAAAAAATTAATAAATTTTGCCAGGAGCACTTAAAATAAAAACAAGAGTTATTAATATATTAAGTTGAAACTTTAGTTAATCACTCCAGGGTCAAGTTCTTTACATTGTTTATCATGAAGAAATAAAGAAAAAAAAGCTTTAGTGGTAAATAATAAGTTCTGCTGTGTGAGCCGTTCTTTATTGATGCTTGTAAGACTCCATCTTTGTTCTCAATGGAGTTGTAGAACTGTGGACTGTTGGTATTTTCCTTTTTAAAAATGCTTAGGCAAACAATCAGACATCAAAGATGAAAGTAAAAAAGTTATAAGAAATAGAAATCTTCTAAATGCAATCACCTCTCTTGGTGTGGCTTCCTATAGCATCAGGGCTGTTTTGCGATTTACCCCCAATAAACTAGGATCACAAGTGTGCAAGAAAAGCATCAAAGGACAGGTGATAGTATGTGCATAATTGTAATTAACACATGCTTTCCATTAATAAAATCCTTGTATAATCTTAAAATTCAGATGTGATTTTATCATCAGAAAACAATTTTACTTATCCCTTTGCTATGGAACAAATAAATTTAGGAGAATTGTTGACAGAAAAAAACATTATTATAAATTATAAGGTTATCAACGCCAACACAAATGTCAGATGCAGGCTTCAGGTGGGCTAGTGTGACTCAAACTTTTAAAATAAGATAAAGATATATGTACTAAAAAAGTGTGGTATTTGCCAACAAAATTATGAAAATATACAGATCCACAGGATGTTTTCTCATTTAAAAAGTATAATATACAGTGAATTTGTTATTCATGAAGATCGGATATGTTAATTTTATGAATTTTAAAGTATAAGTTCATTAAAATATATTTCTTAACTGATAAATATGGAGCAAGTTGCAACTTGTAAAAAATCTCAACATAACATATATATTATTTGGGCCTTAACGTCATTTTCAACATTGTATAGGTCATATCACTATGGGTAGTTTTATGGGCAGAGGTAACCAGCACATACAGTTGGTCAAGGTTATGTAACTGCCAACCATCGGTAAAAAAACTACCAACTTTCCCAAATAAGGTCTGAGGTTTGAACCTCTGGCCTCAGAGGTGGGAGACGAGTTTGTTACCACTGCACCACCATGGTCCCTATATATATATATATATACCGGTATATTGCATATGAGTGAGTTGACAAAAAATCCTTTGCAAAACCTCCTGGATCCAAACGGTGATCCAGAGTACCAGCAAAATAGAATCATCTGTTACTTGTGTCATTGCCAACATTTTCTGAAAATATCATCAAAACCTGCCATAATTTTGTTGTCACTTTGCAAACAGACAAACGCAAGAGGCGAAAAACATAACCTTCTTGAGGGTGGTAATAATTCTTTTACTGTCTGAAATGAACATTATGTTTGAGTAAAAGTTATATGATAAGTGATATTCAGAGATTAGTCTAAAGAATGATTTAGTATCCCACTTGTTACACAGAAGGAATATTAGATAAATAGAAAATGGCAGACTATGGCAACACTCCTGAGTCGCCATAGACTAAAAATCTACGTTTTTCTATTCCAGTGTTACAATTACCTCTTTGTTTGGAAATGTAGCGGGAATATTAGTCAATCCTTAACACAGACCAAAGCCAAATATTTGTGATGCTTTACAAGCCTTTCAATAAATCTGATCTAATATGGACTTTTACATTGCTTAATCGCCATCATTGATAGATTCTAAGGTGCAGCTGTACATAGATGCATTGAATAGTCGTTTGTCCATTGACCAAAGCCAGGTCATACCCGAGAAGGCTCAACAGCTCAAGCAATATCAGAACGTACAGAACAAGCCCCAATTGCATGTAACATTGTTCAATGAGCTGGAATAAAACACCATGGCTACAGAGAAGAAAAAGGTTGTAACCAACCCTGTCAAGAAAGTGCAGGAACACTGACGGAACATGTGATTTGTCCATCCCAAGTGTTATGACCAAAAAGATAAGCCCGACAACCTCCTGCGGCCTATATGACTCAAAAAGATAATTAGTAAAACATACCCAAAATACTCTTGCACCATACATGAGACAGTTTTTTATAATTGTACCACTTATGTTTTTCTCTTTGGTAAAGCTTACTTGCTATATTTCATAAATAAGACTACACGATTAGTGATAACAACATACAGATAGGTGGTGGAACCATTAAAAATGAGTTGTAGCATCATTATGATAAGTCATAAAGGTCACACCACCCCAAAATTTAGTCATGGTCATACGGAAGAGACTTTTCTCCTGTGAAGACTTTTAATTGTGTTTTTAAATCGAGAAGAGTGACTAAGACTATCCTGAGTTTACTGTTGATCTTCACAACTAAATATACATGTGTATAAGTATGTGACTTCACAGGTTTGCCCCTCTGGCTTAGGGCTGTCAAGAGGTAAAATTCTACTGGCCTATAATGTTTATCAAACAATATAACAGTGCATACTACTATGTAGTAGAGCTATACTTGGTATAACAGTCCGGATTGAATGTACACATAAACATTTGCTGATTTTGTGTCAGAGATTGTATTGAAGTAATTTCTCAAATGTAAGATTTATTTACCTGATGTTAACAGAATTTATTATTTCATCAAATTTAAATTTGGTCAGGGTTTTTGTCACAACATGTATGTGGACCGTACCAAGAATAACGTTCTGTTGTCACCTTCTCTTTAAGATTTTGTCCTATACATTTGTTTAGTTATGCTTAAGAAAATATAATGGAATATTATATATGTCTGTCGTGGACCAAATATTTAGTAAAATATGCTACCAATGTTCTATAACTTGCTGCTCTGTTGTAATTGTAAACATTCGAGTGAAAGATATTTAGAATAATCAATAATCATATTGTAATCAGATACAGGTTATAAAGTAACTCTATATAAATATCATCATAATGTACTCTTGCATATTCTGGCTTATGCACTAATATACTGCTGTGCCAAAGATTTGTGACAAGACAGTACCTCCTAATGCATATATAGTATATATAAACACTTTGTGAGCACCAGGGGTCGTATTCATAAAAAGATCTTAAGTCTGAGACAAAAAATAGTCTCAGCTTTGAGATTTGGTCTCAGCTGAG
The DNA here is from genome assembly GCA_964017235.1 of Sabellastarte sp. h YS-2021. Taxonomy (NCBI): domain Eukaryota; kingdom Metazoa; phylum Annelida; class Polychaeta; order Sabellida; family Sabellidae; genus Sabellastarte; species Sabellastarte sp. h YS-2021. Next base: position 85,818,607 of record OZ024927.1, read on the forward strand.
ACCAAATCTCAACTTTGTATTCACAAACAGGTTCTCAGCTGAGACCAAGCTGAGACCAGTCTCAAGTTTTTCCAATGTAAACAAACCATAAACTTGCAAATATATCCAATATTTTTTAAAACATCAATAGTTTTTGTGTGTTTTAATTCTTAACAAAAATCATACTGTCTATTAAAATAAAAAATAAATTGAAAATCGTGTCAACTGTTTTTTATTTTACATGTCACATGATCTACTTCTTTGTTGCTATGCAGTCAGAAAACACTGTTGAAAAGTGTCTCAAAGTAAGGTACTTTTGAAACCAAAGTTTGGGCTATCCATTGTTACAAAAGTTTAGGCTAAGTATTATATATGTTGTAAATTATTTCTACTTTACATTAAGCCATAAAATGTGAAAACATGAATCTCAGTTAAGGTGAAATAATGCTTGAAACTTTTACCAAAATATTTGAGACAACTATGTACCAGTCTTAAGTTTGAGACCAAATCTGAGACTAAATTTGGTCTCAGCTATTTTGTGAATAGCAACAAGTTTGAGACCAAAAACAGTCTCAGATTTGAGACCAAAACTTAAGACTTGAGACAAAATTTGGTCTCAGCAAGTTTTATGAATACTGGCCCTGTCCTTTATGTGCATGTTTGAAAAGACTTTTGATACAATTTTAAGCCTTAAGCAAGGGTAAGGGACGAATGGTGAAATTCCTATTTATACGGATTATAGTGTTTTACTCTTCAGCTTGGCATACCTTTAATTGGTCAGATGTGCCTTATATGAGTGCATGATAATTCTGAAAATGAAATGGCTTACATAATGTAATCATGCATGAATCAAAAATCCTAAATGTTTCCATGATGGACTTGACACCTGTGAAAAACAATGTTTACGTTTTTGTAACATATGAAGAGAATGAAACCAATCAAATTGTAATAAGCTTCCCAAAGCTTGAGGGACTGAGCAGGTAACAAATTTACATATAATTGCTTGATAGTGACCCATGAGATTGAGGGTTCAAATGTACCTCCATAGAGTACCTCTATGTCTTGGTGTGACCTGAGCTATTTGAACCCTGTAACATTAGAAACGTTTTTGAAACGTTTAAACGTTTAAGAAAAATTTTAAAACCCTATCATTAGGGTTACAAAACATTTCCAAGGGTTTTGTTTACATTGTAATGTTTGAAAACGTTTGATAAACATTCTCAAAACAAATGTTTTTACGGAAAAAATTTATTAAGGGGTTATAAAATAAGTCAAGAACCTTGACTAGACACTTTTGAGTCTTTACTTTGGTTGTTCAGTTATGGAAGTGAAGACTGGTGGGACTTTAAACACAGAGTGCAAAATCTTTAATATGTATGGTCAGAGGTCTTTCAAGAAAATTTTGCTACCATAGAGAGAGAGTTATTTCCTGTTTGAACTAAAGGAATAATGGGAGAAAGAGTTGATAAGATTGTTGCTAATGGTTATGTGCCATTCAGATCACTGTTATTTCATATTAGTTAATAAATATGGACATGAGCTATCATCTGAGCTATCATCTGATTACACTAAGCATTTTAATGTATTTTACAATCAGGTTATCCATATTTTGCTTGAATTCTATTTTTGGTGTTTATTTGGCCAAGTTATGAGGTGTTTTTTCAATGTTTTAGGCTGTGTAGCAGTTCCGCAAATTTATATATTGCTGGGGATTTTCTTGCGGGTATTATCGCACACATGGTCAGGAATTAGCAAATTATTACTAACCAAAACTTTCCTGATATGTTTGACTGTAATTTTTACAAGATGGAAATATAATCAGCTATGGCTTATTAGCAAAACACAAGTAGGATTGATCAACCAATAGTTAACTTAATATTCTGAACCACAAATCCTATAGTTCTGATCACCTCACATAAGCAAAAAAATAAAATGAAATCATACCACCTGACGTCCTGAAACAAATTACATATCTTGAGTTTAAGTTTATACTTAGAGTCAAAGTATTTTTCTAGAGATGTACCAGATGACCATAAGTATCCAGAGGGAATTGATTAGGATTACCTTTGCATGACAATTGTGTAAACAGAATCCTCATTCTCATCAATATCATTTCACTTTATTATGGCTATCTGTCATTAGTTTACACACACCTATTGTGGACAGGATATTCGATTTTTGGCTAATTCTTTACTTGAGCAGCATAAACCCTGCTTAAATCTCATTGCAACCAATACAAATCGACCTCATGTGAGCAAAGGCCATGGAACATATGAATAATCTTTAACAAAACTTAAATTATTAGTTTAAAGCTTTACAAGGGGATAGTATTTAACTTTTATCTTGACCCAATTACTAAAATATAATCTTATCTTTCAATATATTTGGCATATACCAGTCAAATGAAACACAGATTTTCTAGGAGAAAAGAAAAATCAAAATTTATATTGTCCTTTAACTTTGAGGTAAGCTTAGGTTAAAGATAATTTGTATTATTAACTGATAACAATGTCTTTGTATATGAAACAGATAATTAAGCAGGTCCACCCAAGTGTTTCTTGCATTATCTTCACTAGACTAGCTTGCAATAAGACTATTGTTTTACATTAAAGTTTTCCGACCTTCTCCGTTGATCTTTTGTGTGTCTTTTGTGAGATCAATTACATTGATTAATCCCTGGAATTACATGGAATAAAGACATTCACATATATCTTAAAAAGAATGAGTTATTCAGTGATCAAAGAAACCCCAATAATCTACCACAGGCTTAGAGTCTTGCAAATAGATCAAGGAGACAATGATGAAAAAGCTGGTGCTTCTTCGGGGTATAAGACACATTTACTCTATAATGGTGTGTCAGCAAACTCATGGCTGTCACCTATTGGGATTTGTGTCAAAACTAATCAGATGGCAGACAGGACCAGGGCACCAGCCCCGATACCCGAGGCATGTCGAGATGCCATAACCAGAAGGGCTCAACTGTCTTCGACCATGCTCGGAAGGCGTGTGCAAGAAGTCGGCTTTCAGCATCTGGATATCAGGGCAGTATTGTGTGGCTCAGCTATTAACAAAGAGGATACAACCAATGGATACAATGATGGAAATCCAGGCAATGAATATCTCCAAGATAATACCAGGCCTAGAACTGGCAGCTTGTCACATAGGGCTGATGGTATGGACATCCCAAGTAGACCCCAAACAAGTATCAGGACTTTGTCAAGAGAAATTCGGCAGATCAATTCTTCCAGGTTGGAGAAGAATAGTGAAATCCCATTGCTGACTGTCAGGCAGGCGTTGGAACAGAGGGATTCTTCACAGGAACCAAATAAGGAAGCCTCTTCCTGTGATATATGTGAGAGTAGATCACAACAACCACTTTTAACCAAGCTACTGCGTCAGTCTTTGGAAGCTAATCTCACTAGCTTAGGACCATCTGGATTAAACCTGTCTAAGAAGAAGTATACAGATATACAAGATGCTTCCCAAAAAGAGGAGAAAGGGAATACAGCAAATGGTAACTGTGCTATTTGTACAACTCCAAGGAGTGCTCGCGAAACCATGTCTGGTCGTTCCAAGAAAAAGACAAAGCCAGATTTTACACAGCTCAACAAAGGTCATATGCTAAAGCCTTTATTGTACAATAGGGATACAGAGCTAGACCAGCAAGCTTGTCCAAGTGGCTGTGGCAATGGATGTTATTTTCAGGCATGCCTTGCTTCTGATGATTACATTCAAGAAAGCAATAAAGCAGCTGCAGTTGTAACTGACAGTAACCGCAAAGACAGGAACATCAGACCAGCTCTGAATTCATCTCGCAGAGTTAAGGTCATTCAAAAAGACTACCCTGGCATCTCTGTGGATGTTTCAACCAGAGGGAATAAGATTAATACAACCAGTACACAACAGCAGCAAGCTGGTGACATTAAGTAGGTGTTAAAAATGGCATTTTAGTAGGTATATTATATTTGTGTTCATTCTGTGAATAAGCATGACAAGATCTGTGATCTGTGATCTGTTCACACAATTAAGAAACATATAATATTATGTGAGGTATTATTAGAAATATTGCTTATTTTTACATCATGCCTCAGAACCACTATTCAATTTAATATGTACCTAATATATTAGAGTATTGATCTCTGGATATCTATATGGTGTTAAACTTTAAAACTTTGTGGGTACATGCAAATCACAAAAGAAATAATAACAGCTGTTCTTTAATTTTACTCTGGAAGGTTTTATTTAAACTTAATTCCTGTACTGATGAGATGAATATGAAATTTCACATAAAATACTTTTTATTTTTCCAAGAATGCTACAACTCTACATGTCACGGATAAATGTGATATGTCATGCAGTGAATTCATTTCGAAAATAACTAGTCATGAAATGATTTTTTTCTGTCAATAGATAACTTATTCATAAGTTGAAAACAAGATAAGAGTATGTAGCTGTCTAATGCCCAAGATACACACACGCATCCAACCCCTCAGGATGTGAGTTCAATTCCTGGCCCTGGCTTGAAGAAGTTTAGCAATTGCTTACCGGTGTATGACAGTTTATGTGCAGCACCTTGACCAACTCTTATGCACTGCTTTCATCTGTCCCCCTTAACCACTTGTCGTGATATGATCTGAACAATGTGAAAAGTGACATAAAACCCTAAGTTATCCATTCATTTTGAACAAGCAAAATACAAACATGCCATACTGTCAAGACAAGTGGAGCATTCATTTGTCTTGCTATTCAAGAACTTGCAGTACCATTTTCTGGACACAATGTAAAATCTTTGCACTTTTCAGACCTTCTGGAAACAAATAGAATATCCATATGCTAGTGATGGATTCTCCCAGCCATACATCAAAGTGTTTTTGTTTCTTGATAGACAACTGCTGATTGAGCATGGCACAATAATTGTCTGCTACATTGGGATCCTTGTAATACTAAGCAGTTGTATAGTCTTACTTTGTAAGTCTTACTTTGGCTAAGTAATTCCATACCAAGTATATTTCCAGTAAAAGTCTGAGTGTTTAATTTTAAATAATGATCACTGCAAAAGGACTTAATATAATTGTACTTGTATGATTGTTGTCCGATTGTTAATAAACTATTTTGTTATTGCCTCATTTAATACATGTTTGTACAAAATAGTAATATTCACAAAAAAACTATAATATTTTCACATTTTAGTGTTATACAGTAGCTGAACTAATAAACCTATCTATAATTGTCTCTTGACAAAGTCCTGATACTTGTTTGGGGTCTACTTGGGATGTCCATAGATGACACAAAAACATTTACATGTAGTTCTATTATGTTTTAACCATACACAAACTGCCATTATCTATCTCCAGAACCAGAATTCTATACCAGAAACTTATCATAGAATATTCCAAATTTTTTGTTAAAATTTTCTAAATCATTATTAAGCATGTGACACATTCTGATACTTTCCAGTTTATCCTTAAGCATTTTCAAAAAATCCGAAAGTATAATAAGTTTGCCATTAGATTTACTTCTATTCAGGAACCATTTTCCAAGCAATATTATCAAATTCATTACATAAAAAACATTATATTCACCATATGAGAAGTTCATTATACCAAACAGAATTTCACACACTGAGAGATTGATTTTTACAGAAATTATATTATAAAGAAAATCACTTATTTCACACCAGAACTTTTCTGAAATGGAGCAGTAGTAGAAGTGATGTTCTATAGTGTCAATGTTAGGACAATAAAGACATTTATTACAGGGAATTTTATTCCATTTATATAAATTGTGTCTGCAATTAAGTGATCGATTTATAATCTTGTACTGAAATGACTGTAAATATGGTTCTCCAGAGATCTTATATACTAGACTGTATACAAAACTCCAATTTACATTTTCAAGAAAAGGAAATAAATCTATCCAGGTTTCTAGTACAGTGGGCCTCTTAATTTTTTCATTTACTGCATCCCTGCTAATAAACTATGTTTAAACACTAAATAATAATTTACAAAGGGATGTAAAACCACTGTTCTACTATACCGATCCAAATCTAGATAGGTTTCCGATCCTGAAAATTGGCAATCCCAATCTTAATGTTCGGGAAGCTCTGCCGAAGTTTGGTAATATTCAGGAGCCAGTCACATGCCTCCCCAATAATTTCAAACTGTTTGAATTTACGTTAACTTTCTGTGATCCTTAATAGATGTTGCCCAATTGATCTGCGTTTCTAGTAATAACATAGGAACTTCTTCTGAAGTGATCCTAAATTGAACTGGTAATGTTAAGGAAAAGGTGGGAGCAGTTTGAAAATTATTCAGGAATCAAATCCCAAGGAATGCAAAGGACCAGCTTATAGACATATAACAAACTTCTCAAACAAAACAACAGAACATTCCAATGGAGTTTGTACAACATGAACAACAACAAATTTTGTAAATGCTGCCAAATTTATGAAAAAACTCATAGTTTTCAGAAACTATAGATACAGCAGCCGAATTCACTCCTGAAAGCCGCTGAATGCTCAGGATTATCAAACAGTTCAGAACTCTTCACAAAAGTTCAGCTCTATGCAGTCTTTATCAAATAAATATGCTTGAATTTTTTTTTACAAAAACACAAGTAATTTATGCAGTTTACCCCAAATTTTTTTTTCAAAAAGTCACCTTTTACAGTGCTTTTTACTGGCTGATAATATAGGTTCTACATGAAATTAGTGCCCAAACTTGGCAAACGTCTCAGATCTGCATTCAGAAATTCCCCAATGTAGTTAATTTATGTCCATTATTGTTTCGACTATTGTTTTCACTTTATATGATTATACTCATAGGAGTGTTGCCTATGATGATCAACTCTTGATTAGTATTCTGCCAAGTTGAGGTGTGTGCCAACTTATGGCAGGCAACAGTAAGGCTCAAATTTTTTACAATATCTTTTCAAACATGTACAGAGATATTTGGTATTCATATAGGACTCATACATGTTAGGAGATATAAGCTCACCAGGCAGAGATGCTAATGTATCAGCCAATATATGTATGACTACATTATACAAATATGAAACTTCATTATCTGAATTGAAACTTTTTCCTAATTAAAAAGAAACTTGAGGTTTTAGCAATGCTAAAATGTGTTATTAAGGCTAATGCAGAATATCAGTGATAATGATTTTGATGCATATATGGTCCTTTGAGCATTTAGCAAGACTAGATAACTACTGAAGAAGATGTGTGGGAACTGAGAGTACTCATTGGTTTGATAGATGGTTGAAGTCAATCCCCCATGACCCGCCTTTGTAGGCATCCAGGAACTTAATATGTGGGACCCTATGGGTGGCAAGCTGTGCAATGGATGTGTTGCTGAAATTGGGATATATTTTGGCAAGAGTATATAATAAGAATTGAAGGTCAAGACAGAGGAGGAATCTTTGTTGAGAGAATGTATTTACTAAGACTTTCTTCAAGTCCTTTTGTCTAAGGTATTATATGAGGACCGAATGACTTTTTTACCATAAAGTGGGGCTGACATTAGGCAGTAGCTTCCCCACTCATCATTTGGATTCATAATGATTCCATGTATATCAGATTTGGTGGAATGAGAAAAACAAAGACTTGGAAAAAGTCTAGTATTTACTGGTCTATTCTTGAACTTTTACAGTTTTAAAGAATACAGGTGAAGTTTTTCTTCAGATAACTAAGAACATATAATTTGGAAAGTTTAGTACAGAATTCAGTTTTTCACATTGATTAACCTGGCACCCCAAAGTGGAATGGCAAGGGTTCTGTAATTGCCCTCGTTGTCTGTTTGTTTGTCTAAACATATAACTCGAAAATGGTACATTGGATCTGGGTCATATTTTCACATAAAGGCATATACACATAGAGCAATGACGAATCTTGTGATGACTCCGTCTCTACATTATACTATATCTCTATGTTTATATCTTTCCCAATCAAGGGAAATTCCAAAGTGGTTTCTCTGCTCTAGACTTTCTTCAAGTCTTTTTGTCTAAGGTATTGAATGACGTTTTACCAGAATGTGGGGATGTATTTCATTAGGCAGTAGCTTCCCCACTCAACAGTTGGATTCATAATGATTCCCTGTACGTCAGATTTGGTAGAATGAGAAATACAAAGACTTGGAGCAAGTCTACTCTTCTCAGATGCACTAAGGAAGGTCGTGTGACAAAATTAGAGATCTGTAAATACATGCAAGTCATATTTATGTACATTTCATTATTCAGTGTACATATTAAATGTATTATTACCAGGAATAGCTGTTTTAATAACAAGTGTTAAGCATACATAATAGAACTCTCCTGGCATACCAGAAAAGTACATCAGCATCTTCAATAACCTGTACTTGAATTCCAGCTGTTGTATAAGAACGAACTCTGGCCACACAGATTACTTTAACATCATGACTGGAGTATGTCAGGGCTGTATTATATCACCGATGTTGTTTCTCCTCATCGTTGACTTTGTCACCAGATGTCTCACTGATTTGGATTTTGCAGATGACTTAGCCTTATTGGGTGAAACTGTTAAATCTCTACAATCAAACACTGATAATATGGCAAGTACAGCAGCCAAAGTAGGTCTGAGGATCAGTACAGAAAAGACCAAGGTAATGTCAGTGAGGGAGCAGCAACCAATGGTTCTTAAAGTAAACCAACAGGAAGCAGAAAAAGTAGAACATTTTACCTACCTTGGAAGCAACATCTCGAACAAGGGTGTCACTGAACGAGACATCTCATGCCAACTAGGTAAAGCAGCATCCGTATTTCAGAGACTTAGCTCCATTGAGACATCAAATCACATCTCTAGGAAGAGCTAACTGAGCTCGTAGAACTCTCTTGTTATACCAGTGGCTGCTTAGCCCAGTGAAACATAGAAGAGTAACAACATCTTAGCCCACAAGCTTGATGTGTTCCATCACAGATGTCTATGGAAGCTACTCTGTTGTGTATTCAATGATTATACGAGAACTGCTTTATTCTACATAATACACATTACACTACAGTTAACTTCAAAACTGGTTTCCTGTTTAAGTACAAGGCATTTTATCACTGTCAGAGATGTGACAGCTTAATTACTCAAATGGGTTCTGTAATAGATGTAGGCACTGCAATACATCACATACTCAAAATATCATTGCACGAACATGTTACAAATGATGACGTGCATCAAAGACCAGGACAATGGAAGCTGAGTGAAATTGTGAAAGAACATCATTTGAAAATGCTGGGTCACATCCTAAGAATACCAGAAGAAAGACTACCAAAAACATCATTGGAGTGGACAGCTACTAGAGGTAAAAGAGAAAGGGACAGACCAGTCACCACCTGGAGAAGAACAATACAACAAGATCTGCGAGACATGTGAATTAGTTGGGAAGATTCCAAGACTTAAGCTACTGTCAGAATCGAATGGAGAGCTGTTGTTGCCCAGTGTTCCAACCGGAACTGGAGGAACTTAAGTAAAACTAAACAAATGCTATCGTTTGAACTCATTTGTGAGTTGTAAATAATTGCTAGTCTTTGCAGATAAATAATGTGGCTGTTAATTCACATTCCAATAAAACAGTTACACAGCCTACCAGTGAATAACCTCATAGACATAACCTCATGATAATGCCCTTTTATCAATGACTGACGCAGACTATAAAACAATGTCTTTTATACACAAAACTGAACAAATCTGTCTTCAAAAACATTGTACGCATGAACATATGTACGTGTGCATACGCCACTAAATTAGTATATGTTAAAAGTTTCACAAAGATGATAATGATGAGTTATATAAGTTTGACTATTTAAGTGTTGTTAAAGACCTAAAATATGTACATGTTGATTTTTTGGAAGGAAAGAGTGGTTGCTCTAAGCAAGTTCAGGTGGTTGCACTTTATAATTTCAACTTAATGTCATGAGTGGTTTGAGAAGTGGTTGCTCTTCAGAATTATAATTAATATCCCTGTCAAAGCAGTAATACTGTGAATGTAATGGTTTGTAGGGACTTTTACTGTTAAATGGGTGATATCTAATACTTCAGAAGGTAGTTGATTTAATTTATTATCGTAGACAATGCCTAGGTCACACATAATATCTCTAGTATTTGTATGTATCTGTATGTATTTGATTTCCACCTGACAATCTCATTCTTATGCCTCTAAACAGGCACTTTGTATCAGGGTAGTACATGCTGAAGAACGAGCACCCCACCTACCCTGTTTCACCTTTCCAGTTTGTATATTTTAATGCAGCCCATGAGAGGATGTAACGACTATTTGAAACATTTGAAAAAACAAGGCCGAAAAGTCTTTCGGTCTACATGCACGAGCTGCACAACCATCAGAGAGATGAGTAGTGCACTAGAATTTATAAAAGTCTGGCAACAAAAAGAAATTCCAACTCAGACACATTCCATAGCTGGTCTAGAACTCAGACAATCACCCATCCAAGTACTAAAGTAACACATTGCCGCTTAACATCAGCGAAGAGACAGATACTCATCACATTATGCCACAATTCATGAAAGTCCAGAAATGAAAAAAGAGTGTTTTTCAGAAGCATGAGCCTCGCTAGAGATCATGCTTAAAAACAGTCCCTCGTGCAAATCACTTTCAAAACTCTGCCAAATTGGCCCGGATGTGTCCTTCTTAAATGAAATCCCACTGAATGGCACCAAATGGGTCTGACCGAAGTACTGACTGAGTACGAAGCAGATCGATTCATGACTGAAAGTGGATGGCCCTGTTTGTTTGTAGCTCACGATCCTAGCTTGGAAAAATATGACCTAGGTATACCACAAATAAATATGCTAAATGTGAAGTTTAATAGCAATTTCGTTCCAGAACAAAATTTTTCCTCTTTACTGACCTTAGTGGTTTTGAAGAAGGTTCTCTAGTTTCAATAAAACTATATATGTATCATCGATTGTATTAGTCTACAATTTTGTCATTTATTAGTAAACTATATAGACACAATGTCTGTTATATAGACTATAAACTATATAGACACACATCTGTTAATGCAATACAGTTTTTTACAATGTATTATCAATAGCATTCACCATTCGTTAAAAGAATTGTGTCTGTGCTTTTTGTAGCTCAGAAAAATATTGCCCTTCAGAAAAAAAAATACTTAAAGGCAGATTGGCATTAGTTGACAAAACAGAGCTATGTGGTGAACTTCACCATCCCTAACCTCATAGTGTAAGGTAACAAACAACACACACCAGTCACCTGTTACACACCTCACTATTACTCAGTAACCATACACCTACTCAGCCAACTACAAATACAACCACTGAACCAACCCCAGAAACACAAGTAAACAAATGATTTCTTGAAATATCCAATCAGTTGGTATGGTTATATGTCTGTAAAATTTAAAATGGCAATAAATTTATAAATAAATAGGTTAATAAATAAACTTCTTGCTTTCAAGTCCCAAATTTTTTTTCGGCAAATGTAATACAGAAACTGTTACTAAACGAATAAGTTAGGTATTTACAGATGACTTATTTCGTGTTCAAAGTTTTACAAAAGAATTAGTCTGCCCAAGAATTAATTCTAGACCAACAACTCACACTTAATTTCATAGAGTAAAGAAATCTGTTATATATCCTTATAATGTAATAACTTAATAGTCTTCTGTAAAAATGGTCATGAGTGATCTCTTCCATAGAAAAGATTAGTTACATAAGCTCCCTGGTTGCTGCACCAGAGTGGTTACCTTATTGTTGCAGGTCATCTGTATGAGTCAGAGCTGTTGGGAGCTGGTCACAAAACCAATCTATTCAGTCGTAGGACATATCATTTCATGACCTTTTTAAACAGAATCAGTCGTAGCAGCCACCCACCCCCTTTTCAATTTAAAATCGGTTAGGTCTTATGATAACTCGCAAAAGTGGGGCAGTAGTATTATATTTCTGTTTGCATCTCCCTGTGGTAGTTTGTCATGACTGAATCACAAACTGGTTATCAGCGTGTTGGAATAGGTTTTTCATGAGCCTAGGTTATAAATAGGTTTCCTACAAAAATACCTCAACTAATTAATCTTTAAGAGCATTTTAAGGGGCAATAATACAATGTCTATTTGAGACAAGTGCCCCAAATTACCACATGACCAATCAAAATACAACATTATGTACTTAAAATTTTGTATCCGTGTTTCTCATTGGCTAGAGTTTAGTTAGAATTCCTTGTCTGATTCTTCATTGTGCCACTTTGTGGCATGTCCCACGATACCAAGTGAAGTAGCATGTTGTAAAATTGATGGCACAACGAGGCATGTGCTAAATTACCAAACAAAGCAGTATGTTGTGAAAATTGATAGCACAATCAGGTATGTGCAAAACTACCAAGCCAAACAGTATGTTGTAAAATTGACTGCACAATGAGGCATGCACAAAACTACCAATCCAAGCAATTTCTTGTAAATTAGATGACACAATTAGGCATGTGCACAACTACCAAGCCAAGCAGTATTTTGTTAATTAGATGGCACAATGAGGCATGTGCACAACTACCAGGCCAAGCAGTACGTTGAAAATTTGATGGCACAATGAGGCATGCACCAAACTACTAAGCCAAGCAGTATGTTTTAAATTTGACAGCACAATGAGGTATGTGCAAAACTATTAAGCCAAGCAGTATGTTGAAAATTTGATGGCACAATGAGGCATGCACCAAACTACTAAGCCAAACAGTATGTTTTAAATTTGACAGCACAATGAGGTATGTGCAAAACTAGTAAGCCAAGCAGTATGTTGAAACTTTGTTGGTACAATGAGGCATGCACCAAACTACTAAGCCAAGTAGTATGTTTTAAATTTGATAGCACAATGAGGCATGTGCAAAACTATCAAGCCAAGCAGTATTCTGTAAACTTGATAGCACACTGAGACATGTGCACAACTACCAAGCCAAGCAGTATGTTATAAATTTGATGGCACAATGAGGCATGTGCAAAACTACCAGGCCAAGTAGTATGTCCTAAAATTGGCAGGTAAAATCTAATATTTGGAAATGCTGGAAACGGTGGCTCTGTATTGGTGATCACCTGTTGACAATAAGTGGTTATTTAATTGGATACAGTTGGAAACTTCTAGAATGATATGTGTGAAGAAATATATATCAAACAGAGGATGCAATATTATATGGGTATGTAGCATGGGTATTATTTTATTCATCTTTGTGAGTTATGTTTTTTTTGTATATGTCCAATGAGGGATGATTTACTTTTATTAACCATTGGGTTGTATGAATAAGCAGAAACTATGTCAAAATACATTTCTTATGATATATAATAGCCTATTTGGGGGAGGGGGTTACACACAGCGAATTATGTCTGGTGTAGATTCCAAAAATACTGGATTACCCGTATATGACTTGAGGGGACCGTTGGGTATTAAACCAAAAGTAAATTCTTGTGTTTGATTTGCATAATAAGTATTAAATTGTTCTCCACGAACCTGATAAGAATCACGAGGATTATTGTGGCTAAAGTTTTGGGTTAAATCTAGAGACCAATTATCAGTGTCCATAACATTAATATCAGCAACAAAATCCTCACTATTTGTAGTATTACATAAGTCCTCAGTGGTATTGGCACCTGTATTAACCCCAGAGAAAGACCCAGTTTTGTTTTTATTCCCTGAGAAATGATGATTTTTTTTCAGCCAACTGGGGCTGTGAAATTGTATCAGCATCAACCGAGAAAGTTTTGTCCTCCTCTGAGTGATTCAAATCGTTGTGACACAGTACTTGAGCTGAAGGAAGTTCTTCCAGTCATGGATTTGACCTGCAAGGCACTCCATGATCAATAATATTTCGTTGATCATGCTCGTGTGATGAGTTTTTCGTTGTAAAATCGTCCTTGTCACTCCCCGCCAAAAAAAAACCAGTTTTGGTGGATATTTGCATTCCCCCAAGTGCTAAACAGAACGCATGTTTGTGTCCTGAAGCCCTTGGAGTATCATTATTCAACGCATTACAGCAATGACACAATAATCATCGTCCACATTCAGACAATAGAAGACCTGAAATCTATTTGTTGGACAAATTAGGCACATTCTTTGTTTTGCGAGATGGTATTGCGTTACCTGCGCACTGAACGAACTTGGGTTTGCGAGTGGTCACACCTTCCCACATAGCGTGTGTGGCATTATATTTTTGTCTGACATGTTTTTTGGCTTTTGCTACAAACGAAGCATTATGACCTGCCAGAGTGACCAATTTTTGGTCACTATTTTTCATGAGGGCTTGAGCATATGTTTGACTAGGTTGGACCTTTTTGAAACTAGCCCATCTGCTATACCAAGTGAAAGCCTTATGTTTATTAGCAGCAATTTGTGACTTAACATTAGAAATTTTTGAGTTTGCAAAACAGTCTTGCTGAATAAGTGCGAGTGCCTTGGTGAGGAACACCCAAGATTATTCGGTTTTTGAACGTTTCTTAAGTTTGTTTTTCAAATCCACTTCACTATGATTAAAGGCTTTTCCAGTAGTAAAACAAGCAGATCAAATGTGCCTGTATAGAATGCCTTTGGTCTCACGTGCCTTGGTTAAAATAAATACAGGGCATTGTTTAATTGGTCTTCTTAGCATTTTGGGTGTTTGTGATAGGATAATGGTGTCTCTGGGGATTGGCCCTCCTAACCCTATCTATCTTTTTCACCTCAATACAGCTTTTTATTTCTCCCTCTTCCATCCTACACAGTAGGGCGGTGTGGCTGGTCTTGGCCGGATCCCACTAAAATCATTGGCATCATCAAACAATGATACCAGGTGATCAAGCCTACTATCTTCAATTTCAGGATTTTGTGCTTCTTTCATGATGCGACCAAAGCCAGCCACCTATTGAGTGATAGAAAGCTGATCATAAGGTATTCGTTCTTTCAAAGTACCCGAGAGAACGTACTCATGGGCCATTTAACCCGATTGGCACCCAAAACATCAACAGGGACCCCCTTAAAGTCTAGATTTTTGTACCTATTTTAATTTAAGTAGGCCAATTCTTAAAGTCGTTTTTCCACTTGTACTTGTAGGGCAATGTCTTGCCTTAAACCTTGTAAATCAATGGCACTACTAGTTGCGTGACTAGGGGTATGTGCGACCTTTGGCTCAGTTTTAACCTTAGTTTTGGCACTTTTGTTCTTAATTTTTGAAGTATCAGTACTTTTTGCAAGATATTTGTTCCATGGAATCTAAACGTTTGCCCAGTAATTGTAATTGCATTAGAATTTGCATGTTTTTGGCCTGTTGAGAAACACTACTTGTGTCCGACATTGTCTTATCTGGATTTTGGACAGATTTTTTGTCGGTTACACCCTGATTACGGGAGCTATTTTCATTATCAGAACTGGCTACTAACAATTCTAATCAGATTCATTCATAGAAGAATCATTGTCAGACACTTACACAGATACCGAAGCTTTCTGTGTTGCCAACAGATCCCCCAGGAAAGTACTGTCCTCCACCATCTGAAGTTCAACGGGTAACTGGACTGTTTCTTGACCGATGGAACACAAATTGTGCTGATGAGTGGAAGATGCAGCCATATAGTCAATAAAATGCCAACAATAAAAAATTATACCCTAAAATCTAGTAAATAACTTGAATTCTTTAAATCTGACTTCTTGAAAATTTAATGTCACCCCAGTCACCTCTAAGTTTGAAATGACCAATGAGAAACTGCAACACAGGACCAATGACCAAGTGTACTAATTTCTTTATGAACCAGGAATAGGCTACCCCAGGGCTGAACTACCCGCCATCCAGATGTCGGGACATGGTTTCATAAATATTAACAAAAATTGGCACTTGTTGACAAATAATACTAATTATGCATACTTAGTGACCCCAGGAATACAAACAAAATATATCCCAGTCTGTGTGCCCCATATATAGACCAAATATGGCATCTGGAAGGCTTAAGGAAGCACATTAAGACTCATCGCTTTGAATCAAAGTTTATCACCTGGTATTTTTCCTCTTTCGCAATGACAGTCCTGGTTATTGACCTGGTAATGTCTCTGACAAAGACATTTGCCCACTCTTGTTAGTTTAGTGACACAAGTTTCCATTGTGGGGAACGTATTGAGGCTGCCAAGCAGTAGATTAGATTAGAAATATTTGATACAATTAGAACTGATGTTAAACAGGGTAATGCTACAAAATGAATTATGCTCAGCAAATAGGCAAACAATATGGAACTAATTTAATATAAATAACTAGAAAAATACTCGGAGGGTGCAGCCCTCCTCCAATGCCCCATACGTCTAATATGGCTTATGGATGCCATGAAAAAATTTCTTTTAAACCTCCTGCCTCCAGACAGTGATCCAGATTACCATCAACATTTAACTATATTTTTTTTTACCAATGTCGATAATTCCAGAAAATTTCATCAAAATCCAGCCATAAGCTTTGGAGTTATTTTCTAAAAGAACAGACACACAAACAATAGGAAAACATATACCTCCTTGGCTGACGTTAGCAATGGAAAATGAACAGCATAAATCACTAATAAAAATTAATTGAAAGCAAATACCTTAATCTTTTGAACAAATGATTTTTTGATGACAGAAATAACAATTATCAGCATTTTTCCCTCCCTGTTTATCAATCAGAACAGTTCTGCCAGTTTAGAATATTATTACACCTTTCACCAAGATCACTTTCTGCAGATATGATATCATTAAACGGTTATCAAAAGAAAGAGAACTTGCCTTACAAATCCAATAAAAACTAATTCCTTGTACTTAAGAAACTTTCAGTGTTTAAGAGTCATTCACACCGGTGAAACATTTATACATATGCCAATTATTTACACAGCTTTCAGTTGGATTTTCTATTCTGTGTGAATATGTAATTAATATACCCATTGGGGAATCTTAATCCAGCTTATATTTTATACGTATACTCAGTGCAAAATCTCTTTTACTCCAGGACTCATAGCACTATTTTGACCCATCCTGACTGCTCAAGTATAGCCTACATTATAGTGATTACCATATCCCAAACTGAAAGACAGAGGCTCAGGGTAGACCATTTATTAATGTCCATGTGGTATGTTACCTTGCCACAAGGAGATAGGACCCTAGGACCCAGGGACACAGGACTGCCATTTCATTTGGATACCTGAGCTTAAGAGTTTAAGACTTGTAAACACTTATACTTTTCCAGTTTTCCCATTTTCGTTTAAGATAGAAATACTATATGTGACGACCAAAGGCAGGAATTAGTAATTATTGTTAAAAAATAATAAAACTACAGATAAATTCTATATTTGGTTCATGACATTTCAATCTATAATTGCTTGAAACTCTTAAATTCAGAATGGAGTTTAACCTGAACGTCCACATTTTCTACGGATGTCTAGATTGCCTTTTTCACGTTCTGTACTTGACACTATCTGTTTGATTTGCCAAACACATTATGTATGTGTATCTTGTACCTGTACCTGCAATCAAACCCAGATTCTCTGTGTTCCTAAGTTAGGGTGTTATCCACTAGGCCACAGTAGCAGATAATACCGATATCCGGATTCAGTCAGTGTGAATCCTCCTTAACAAACAATTCTGACACACAGCAACCAGTTGTTTTCATTTTAAACCAACAACAACTAAAAAAAGAAAAAGAAACATAAAGCAAAAGATATTACTGTACACAGAAAAACTGAGAAAAAGTCGGATCTTGTTTTTAGAAGCCCCTTTGAGGGAGTTGGTTCTCATCCAGACGATACCAAGTTATGTAGAAGCCCCTCTGAGGGAGTTGATTCTGATCAAAGTTGGGGTTTAGTGTCCCATTCAAGAGCCAGGGTTACATGGAGACAGACCCTCAGTATTATGACTTGTGGGATTTGAACCCATACAGAGGTAACAGCCTGTGATTAGATGTCAAACCTACTTTCCCACCAGGCCACAGAGGATCATCATGTTGCATGAATCAAGGATCTGCCCAAACATAACCTTAGATTGTTGAAAGGGAAGTAAAATTTTATATTATCTTCTCATGAATTAAAACATAGCTTCCTGCAGTTTAACAATGCCAAGCAGTGATCATTCAATTACCTTGTGTTGGCTAAGAATGGTTATGTATCCAGGTAAAACCCCATTCACACTACAGACGGTATGTCCCGTGGTTATTTGGCGAAAATGTCCCTGTCCTTCGACTGCTGTCCAATATTTGTATGCAACCTTCTGACAGACTGGTGAAATGTTCATTACTTTGTCAATCCTGCAGAAGTTTCAGAATGTTTAAAATTCTTCCCTCTGAATGTCATACAATGGGCATGCGCAAGACAAATCCGACCATGCACAGATTAATTTCTTGCTACGGTAACTGAAGGTGTAGTCCGCAGTGTATATAAGGTTGTGACTCAGTCCTCTTTCAGTGTAGCACAACAACAATAACATGAGTGGAGGTAAATGGGCATTTCTCAAGGTCAATATGAACCTCAGATGGTAGTTGAAGGCCAGGGGCATTTTGCCAAATACCCATGATCACAGGTTGTACAGAGTGGCAGAGTGGTAACATTCTCACCTCCCACCTCTGAGGCTGGGGTTCGGTTCCCGGCACGGCCTCATGTGGGAAAGCTGGTAGTTGCTTACCATTGGTCGGCAGTTTACAGTACAGAACCCTGACAAACTGTATGTACTGGTTTCCTCTGCCCTTCTAACTACCCGTCGTGATATGACCTGTACAGTGTTGAAAGTGACGTAAAACCCCAAATAAATAAATAAATAAATGTATCACCTGTGGTGTGAATGATACACGAAATCTTGGAAGGTATGTGCCATCCTTTGAGACGGTTCCACCACTGAGTAAAACCTCTAACTGTGGGACATACTGCCTTTAGTGTGAATTGGGCATAACCAGCTATGCTCACATCTTTATGGATCTATTAATACACTAATATACTAAATGTAAAATCAGAAGTATGTATATTTGTTACTTTTTAAATTTTACCTACTTTTTAAGGGGATATTTTAACTGAACATTAATTTTACCTATATTAATTTATGATTTTGTACAGTGAAAACTACTTTTCAGTGACATTTAAAATCTGTATTCATCTCTGCAGCAGAAACTGACACTGGGTGAAAATTAATTCAAGTTAAGTTGAAAATTAGCAAAACTTTTAGCCAGCTAAAATTCCCACTTAGACAGTATCTCGGTATGATTATAAATATCTCATAGGTTATCAATGTAGAACATTAACTTGTATATGAAAATAGCAATATATGATGATAACATCCACTACATTAAGCAGGAATTCAATGTTGATATCACATCCCAAACTGAACAAAATGGATACTTTCATCCCCATGCATTCATTTTTTCTGCCTTGTTGGGTATGGCCAATTTATTTACAGACATCCCAAGAACGGAGATATGTGAACAAAGTATCAGTGGTTTAGTCTATTAATCTTGGGTATCAGGTGGCATACATGTTTCAGCACAAGCTTTCTAAAGCTACTTCTAATTCGTTGGGCTTTGAGTGTTCAATTAAAAACTATTGAAATATATTTTTGAATTTTTTTTCTCAGTTTAGCAAACTTAGTATCAAGAATTGATAACTGCAGAAGGACATAGCTACTGTACATAAGGCAATAATTTATATTTTATTCCGAATTTGTAAAATATCTTAATAAAGGTAACTTTATTTTTTTAGTTCCTTAATCTAAGGTTACCCTATAAAAATGGAGTAAACAGTTTGAGAGACCCTATTGGTATGTATTGTTCGTAAAACTGTGAAGTGTAACGATTACTAGATCGAGAATAAATATATATCTTACTGCTGTCCTTTCATACCCCTGTTATTTGTGATCCAAACAATATCAGTTTGTTTATTTGTCTGTTTTGTTGGCAAGGAACACGAAGATAAATGTAGCACCAAAGACGCTGAAGGTAAAAACTCCACAAACAGGCCAAATATCGAACCTAAACCCTGGGCCATCTGCTCTGAAGTCAAACACCATAAGCACAAGACCATAGAGTTCACCATATTTAGGAGACTCGTTTTGAATATCAGTTCATCCTGTCTTCTTATTGGAAAAGTGTGCACATTACATAAGTAATAGAAAAAAACCCCAGGAAATTAAACATGAGAGTTTGGCGAGTTTAAACTTAAATTTTATGACTTTAATTGCCAGGTAGGCCATAGAGACCAATAAATATTAATATATCAGATTTTGGTGAAAAAGCTGATTCAGCACCAGGATGTTGGCTCCAATGGATCATGTTTAAACTTTTACAGCACCTGATGCCCCCATTCACACTACAGACGGTATGTCCCTAAGTTACAGGTTTTCTGGGGCAGCAGAGCTGCTTCCAAGGACACCTCAGAACTTTCAAGATTTAGTGTAGCATTCAAACCTCAGGCGGTATAATTTGCAGTTTGGAGAAATGACCCTGTCCTTCAACTACAATCTGAGGTCCATATCAGACCTTGTGACACAGTGACAAAATGTCCATTTACCTCCACTTGTCTTATGTTGCTGTGTTATACCAAAAGACGACCAAGTCACAACTTTATTAATACTGTGGACTACAACTTCAGTTACTGTGGCAAAAACTTCATCCGGGCATGCCCACGGTACCAAATTGGGACGCATACGGTAATGGATGTCGCATATGGACCTGGGTGAAAGGGGTATTAGATAAATCAATAAAGGGTTGATCACACTGCACCATTCAAAGAGAAGCAAACACAACAGCGCAAGTGTGGAACTATAAAAACAAAAATATGATATGTTTGTAGTTGACGTCATTGAATATTGCCTTGGTTTTCACTTGTTTTCTTGTAAATGTCCACTCTGTCTTAAAAAAACATTTAGTACCAAACCATTTTCGATGCAATAGAATACGGTATAATATTTGATTGTTTACTGGACCAAAAACTGTTATACTTTGGTTTTGTGCCAAGACAGCTGTTTCCTTTAAAACGGTTGTTGGGTTTTCAAAATGTGTGTGGATCACTTATAGCAAGATTTACAGACAAATTAATGCTAATAAAACAATATTTCAAAATTTCATACTGCCAGAATATAAAAGTGGAACAGGGGATTAAAAAAGGACCTCAAAATATTGGTAGTTAGTATCCAACACCCCCCCCCCCCCCACTTATTTCTTTTTTTTTCTCTTACCAATAACTTTTGATGGCAGTGATAAAATATTATCAGTGATAGTTTTCCATTGGTATTTATCAATGAACCACATTCTTCCAGCACACTTGTTGGTGCAGAATGGTGTGTAAAGTCTATACCTAAGAAACTTTCCTTGCAAGATATGATACCATTAAATAGCTGTCAGAAGAAATATTACTTGTCTTGATGTTGAGCAAGCTAGTTCTAGCTACTTGACTAATGTTTGTGAGTAGGAAACAATTACCAGACTTGCACTAAGTCTAGAAACAGTTACTTTACGCCCTTGTACAAAAAATGTAGAACAATACAGATATTTAGAAAATCTTGACTTATTAGTTGTAACCATGGACTTAAAAACTGTTCTGTGTGGTGTAATGCAACCTATATATATTATACACTTAATGAACCTGTTTTTCCTCTAAGTGGATTACATAAAAACTTTGTAATTATGGACTGATTATGTTTACATCTTGGTGAAAGATGAAAAAATAAGTATGTGTATATATTTTTTTCTGTTGGACTGTTTTATTAATGTTACAGAGTTCACACTGGGAATTTGTTTTGCAAATTTGACTGAACAACAAATATGTGTTTATGGGGTTATTAAGGCACGTATACAAAACATGATATGGTTGGGTTAGTGACTCAAATGTAATGTTATTAATTTTAAGATCTCTGTATGAATTGCTTCTTTTAGCATGAAGAAGTATTTATATTTATAACTGGTATTTGTGTTATGCTGCAGATACATATAAATGTGTTAATATAAACATTTAGCAGTATATATTTAGATGAAATAACTTTGTAATATAATAAGTGTGAGTGTTTTCCAGCCTTGCTTAAAGCTAGAGTTTTTTTTGCAAGTAAGAAAAATTTTCACTTTGCATAATATACCTTCAGGTGCACAGGCTGTTACATCAACATACTGCCAAGCTGTATCTGGTTATATATCCTAACATATAGGAGTGCTTTAGGAATATAAACCCACAGTGTACATATTTGGAAAAGGCTCTCGGTACAAATCTGAGCCTTCGGCAAGACTAGGTGTTCTCAAGAAGCTGATGGCCAGTCGATGTTCATGCTGCTTGTGAATTGAAGCTAATACTCATGAGTAGTTATTTATTTGTTGTAGATATTCATCTGTGGATATTTATTTAATGTGGATGACGATAAAATTACATTTATATAATGTTGGGACCAAAGAAAACAATGTTGGCTTTTGTGTACAATGATACATCTCATGTTACCTGTGGTAATTAGCAATTATTTACGGAAGGTTGCCTCTCAGAGAAACTGATAAATTTACTGCAAAGAACCCAAACTGTAAATGGATATGTGAGCAATTACTAGCACTGATCAAGATAGAGATAATTCTTAAAGAAACATGGAATATTTGTGGGATGTTGAATTTGTGAGATCTGTTAAATTTATTTGCTATGTTCCTTCATGTATAGGGGAACTAGAAATGTCAGGACCTGGATGCATGTGATGTTTTTGGAACCTACAGTTGGACTTAATTTGGTTTTATCTTTCATTTCAACTGTTTTTCAACTGTTATTCTTCTTCCCTAGCAGTGGATACTTAGTTTATTTGTATGGCACAAAGAAACTTCGTGTATTTTGTTGATTATTCTGTGGAATCAAATAACTGTTGAACGTATATTCTTGGCTCATTGGTTTGGATGAATCATGGGATAAATTGTGTATTATACCACTACAAATTGCAAGTGTATTCAATAAACCAATTTCCATATTAAACAAACTTGGCCAGGTACTATAAATTAGACCAGTGACTTATTTGGAAAGGAACTAGCAACCCAGGTAAATAGATCAATAAATAATATTAACTAACATTTAGATAATCAAGCCATTCACGTCAAAGGGTAACTTCATCAGAAAAGAGACTTTCAATATAAAGACAAAAAAATGAACTAATGGCAATGGAGAAGTATAATGGGCATACAACAAGCCATAGTCACCCCAATTCTCCTGCCAGGGGCCGAGCCTGTTCTTGGGAGAAAAATGGGAAGAGAGCCAGTAAGCACAATTCCTATGAGAGAGAATTCAGAGTGGCTGTGATAGGACCAAAATCTGTGGGCAAATCAGGTAAGACAATGTCCAGTAAATGTTCATAGTGCTTCAGATTTAACATATCTTTATCACACACCACATAATATGTATTTGACTTAGTTATTGGGTAATAAAGATCATGTAACATCCTGTTTTGAACCCCTGTGCCCATTATTATGGATAATTAGTGTTACTGGATTATTTTCATATATTTAAATGACTATATAAGCTACATATATGTTTTATCTATCATCAGACGGGTATTTTACAGAGTGTCTGCTCTTATCTTCTTTGCAATAAAATACATGCAGAAATTGAGGACAAATCGTAAGCAAACTCTGCCATTTACACCCAATGGTTTTTAAAAGGGTTTTAAATGACTGGGCCATTTCCCATTAGACATCATGGAAGATTATCACCATCAGTTAAATGAAAAATAGGCTAAATTAACCATGATATACATTAGTATATACATACATATTGGTCTTTTCCAGTCTTCAAGAACATTTTCATATTAAAAGTAGTTTTGTAGCTGTTTTGGTGCCTTAATTACAAATTATGAATTGGGTTTATTATAATTACATCTTGGTTGTAATATTTTGAGCCTTTAAAAACCAATGAAACACGTTACTCGTAATGGCACCCACTCCTTTCTTACAACAAAACAGTAAGCAAGTGTTCCTCTGATCTAAATTGGTGAGCCAATTAAAATGGCTGTCTGAAATATAAAATGACAGCCTACTGATTAAAATGGTGCCCCCCCCCCCCCCCCCCCACTTTTTAAAATGGCGCATAACATATATCATTCTAAATTATGATATTTAGCGTTGTCGCCTTGAAATAGATAACTGGTGTATTTAGCCTGCGAGACTACTGTAATTGTTAAGAATGTTTTCTTTGTTTTTCTTTTGTTTTGCATCACCTTTATTATTCATATTTTGTAGCTATAACAGTGAGATACCTAACCAAGAGATTTATTGGTGACTATGATGAAAAAGGTATGTGTTGCCATTATGGAGCTATTTGGTGGTTTGAAAAATATTCTGCCAGAGCATATGGCACAATGGGTTCTATCACATGTGCCCAGCCAAACAGACTCATTTTTAAACAAGGCCACTGACGCAGCGGTTATCTCCCACCTTAGAATCAGTAATACTCGAGAACTAAAGGAGATATAAGGCCTTTGTAGTAAGATAACCCCACTTGACATTGAAGAAGGGGTCAAACTTCCCTAGCCATATATAATTTGTGCATATTTGATGAACCTAGCTGCAATATTTCAAGTTTTAGAGCATTTTAATGATTTTTAAATAATTGGCTATGGCGGCCATTATGTTTTTCAGGCAAAACATTTGAAGGCCAGGACTTTTGATGGTCTGTCTTTATATTCTGAAGCCATAGCACCAATAATAAGGGTGAAATAAGGACATTTTAGTGTGACAATCCCATTTAACATTGAAGCAGGGGTCAAAGGACAAATTCAACACCTGGAAAAGATTCCCAGGCCATGAGTTCCAACAAGTTGTTTTCACATTCTGAACCTCTAAGAGTAATATTAGGGGAGATATAAGGCCTTTTTAATAGAATAACCCCGTTTGACATTAAACATGTGATATGGCGGTCATTTTCCTTTTAGAACTAGATCAAAATTACTATCAGGCTAGCTTTTCTAGCCATATATCTTTTGTGCAAATATGATGAAGCTAGCTGGAATATTTCGAGATTTAGAATAACTTTTTGATTTTTAAACAATTAGCTATGTCGGCCATTTTGTTTTTTTCAAAATGAGGCTAAAACTTTTCAGAGACAGGTTTTCATAGCCATAAACATTCCCTGCAAATTTGGTGATGATATCTTCATAAATGAATGAGATATTAAGGCTTATGCAAAAACGTGACGCACGCACGCACACACATATGGAAGGCGTTTTATAATCTCCCGACCATGGCCTTTGGCCACAGGCGGGAGATAAAAAGCTTCACTGGAGTCTGACTTGATATATTTTAAAGTAGGTCTTCATAGTTCCTACATGATACATAGCATCATGTCTGTATACTTAAGATATGAACAACGCCCTCAAATGAAAAACTTTAAAAAAAATAAAGGAAAAAATAAATTACAAATACTGCTACTACTTCATAATCTTAACATTTTTTCAGAATGCAACAAAGATTCATTTAAACTGGTACGCCACAAAGTAGTTTGAAACTAAAAAATCATAAATAACTTGTTGGCCTTGAGGTCCAATTTTAACCTGTGTGTTTCATAAAACTCTCTTATAAGTTTTTACATTACTGGGTCACCCTAAGATCACATTTTTTTAGCCTGATGGCTCAGAGCACAACTTGTGGTAAAATAGTAGTTCCAGCCAAAAGCAGCAACCCTTTTTAATTAAATGCAATTGCATAAAATGCTACTGTAGCAATGTTTGAAATGACAACACTGAGTTGAACAAGGTGATGAGCTCAGCCTATGGCAATACTAATGCTAATGAGAGTGTATTGTTAAGTTAGGTTAATAAATTTCTAAAATTGTATTACTCGAGTGTGTTTCCCAACAAAGTGGGCCTGTTTGGGGTGGGGGTGGGGTGGGGGTGGTACACAGCTATGCTACCATGAACCTAATTTTAAACAATGCTGTTTTTGCTGATACAAGTTGGTATTTTGCCTAAAAAGGCTGAATGAAAGGTGCAATAACAATTTTGGCTTTTACAAGACCATCCACCCGCCATTCCAGTCATGCATTTTCCCATGATAGATTGTATTATGGAGTTAATTCTGAGAGCAAATTAGTATCAGCTGGTTTGGTTTTGATTCGATTTGAAAATTTATTGCAGTTGCACAATAAAGACAGCTACTTTCCCATTTGGCTCAAGTTTCCCAATCACTTTGCTCCCATCTCTGTAGTCGTAGGTTCAAATCCACTTCCAATTTGTGACACAACTATGATAACATTAATTTACTCTTTACTGAGAGCAGTACAGTAAGTCTCTCTGATATACAATATAATCGTCAAGTCATTAGTCATTGTTCATATTATTTATTTAGTCGCTTTCAATACTATATAAGTCATATTATGATGGGTAGTTTTATGGTCAGAGGAAACCTGTACATACAGTTGGTCAAGGTTCTGTATTGTAAACTGGCGACCATCATTAAGAATCTGCCAACTTTCCCACATAGGGTCCAGGTTTGGGAGGTGTGTTGCCACTGCGCTACCGTGGCCCCATTGCTCAGGTTAAGTGATATACAAATGTTAATAACTCTTTTCAATATCCCTGGAGATATAAACACATCTTTTCTGATGCTGCCCACCTTTTGACATATACTGTTAACAATTTTTACACATTAGACATTATCCTATATAACACCTGTTGACTGCAAAGTTTGACAAGTGGAACATCACCTTTAATAATAAGAAACATAAATTATTATATCTTTTGAAAAAATGTAATTTGATAGGCACACCTTGACATATCAGTGAGATATATTTTTATTGAGTCATATATGATAGCTTGAACAAATATCTTATAGATTTTCTCCAGGCAATATATAATGTATTAAACCCAGGGTACTAAAGTCCCGCAAAACACATCCATGGAAGGTCATACAATAACTCTTGTAAAGCCAAAATTTAAAATGACCATAGCTTTTGAAAAGGATATAAACCCCCAAATTTGACATGTGAACTACAGGAAAAATAGTTTAATATTATTTTGAAACCTCTATTATATAACATTGTATTGTATGCATACCTCAACAACAATATTTCTTAGACCATAGAGTCTATTGTTTTTATCCATAGCTGGTTATTGATCTATGCTAAAAGTTATTATTTGTCTCAAAATTGAGACAATTCATACTTATATTTTGTTATCCAAAATATTTTGATATTGTATTGTATTGTATAATATATGTACACACAGCGCAATACCTCCTTGTTCTACAGGTCACTAAGCAATATTTTACTCTTCCAAACTGCATGAATTTCAAGTACAACCCAAGCACTCCAATGACCGGCATTGCCCCTAAGTGAAAGGCAGAGAATCAAGGGTGACCATTTATCAGTGTCCCAGAGATTCTTTAGCCTGCCATTGGGGATAGGACCCAAAGACAAAGGAGCGCCAATTTAAGTGGTCATCCGAGCCATTATGTATCTGCCTGTACCTGGGTTGAAACCCACTTCCTCTGTGTTCCTAGGCGAGTTTGTTACCCACGAGGCCACAGTGGCAAATCAAGACATTACAATTACAAGGCTATTATAAAATGGAAAACTGCATTAAGCATTTGATGCATGTCTTCCTCCTTATATCTGTGTGTACAAATCCAGGTTGTGTCAAGTTAATGGTAAACGTCTTGTGATGCCTCATTTTTGTTCATCAATCAGTAAAAAAATTGGTCAGTCTAGCACCAACAGTGTGGAATGAGTTGCCTGGTGCAATTTATCCCTCCTCATCTCTTTTGCCTCCTTTAGAAAGACACTTAATGTCTTACCTACTTTTCAAAGTCATATACTACATAGCATCTTTATCAATCTGGCATCTCCAAGGTGCTGATTTCTTTCCATGTCCTTGGATTTAGAAGTTGTATTAGCATTTGTATTTGTTGATTTGAATTGGAGTATCACATGTTAAATATCGCTTATTTAGCACTATGTGTATTACATTTCCTGATAGCTTTGTAATTGTAAAATCTTGATTGTTTAAATACTCTTGTCATTACTAAGGAAATGGATGACTTGTATTGACTTTTTACAGAAAATTACAGTTAATTAACAAACTGGAAAGTGACTGAACAAAAGTGAAAAAAAAATCACTAAAATAAAGAAACAAAGATTAACAAAAAAAAAAACAATGACCTTTTTCCGGATAATAAAAATTTCCTCTGGTACCTACAATTGTGTAAACAAGATAAATCAGTCCTGATTATTACTCTTTCCCATTTGTTTACTGTGATATGGAATTCAGTCTGTTACAGATAAGATAAATAGTCTGGATTTATTCCTGTTTTGTAGTTCTAATTGTATACCTTAATATCCTCGTTTGAGAGACTATGTTTTACAGCTTTTTCCTTGCATATAATTTAAGTCACCTTTAACTGACTATCATAGATGTCACTGTTGCCTTGTATTTACGGTATTTACTTTAGTCTTGAAGGGGGGGCCACGGTGACACAGGGGTAACACACTCACCTTCCACCTCTAAGGTTGGCGGTTCAAACCCCGAACCTTTTGTGGGAAAGTTGGTGGTTGCTTACTAATGGTCGGCAGTTTACAGTACAGAACCTTGACCAACAGTATGGTTTCCTCTGACCACAAATCTACTCTACGTGATATGACCTGTACAGTGTTGAAAGCAATGTAAAACCCCAAATAAATAAATAAATTTAGTGTCGAAGGTTTGGGGTTTGATCCTTCGGCAGGTCATGGAGATTGTAACATTGAATAAGGTATATATATGTGCCCGACTTCACCCAGAAGTACAAATGTGTACCACACACTAGTTGAGGAGGTATACCTGAGAAAGAGGTAGTAGAAATTACAGAGCAGATATGATTGCTTTTGTATTTTTGCAGTTTTTCAACAGCTTAAAATATCTGGGTAAAATTGTGTTACAGATGCCAAAGCGAGCTGATCACACAGTTTATATTAACAGTGTGACGCCTTCTGAGACTTTAAAGACATGTCTTCTCAGTACGTCAGGATTCCTTTTTGCCTTTTTTTCAAAAAGTGTGACATGATCACAGACTCAAGAGACACATTACCAAAATGGGGGTACATCATGTGATAAACCAGTATGACTGCTTAATAAAATGGCTGAAGGGGGCAGAAGTAGCATGTGATAAGTCCAGTTAATTTACGAACGACAGCAGTGATTTATTTATCTATTTATACCTACTTATTTATTTACTTATTTATTTTCAGAAACTTTTTGCAGCAAAGTTGTGATGGTAGACAACAAAGCAACAAAAGTCCACATACTTGACACAGTAAGTTATTACATAATTTATGACACCTGGGTCGATTTCACTAAAGGACTTAAACTAAGTCCCTTTATTGGCTAAGTCAGGGACTTGAATCTAGGACTTTGGTCCTAGCTAGGTCTGGGACTTAAAACAGATTTCACAAAGGTGACCTAGCTAAGTCCAAGCTTATCAAATAACCACAGTGATTTCCTGTGTCATTGTGACCTTTTATATCTGTTCAAAATATAATATTGGTGCCATATATCCTTCATTTGATGTATTTTATCTAAGGATAAGGGCTGTTTTGAAATGGAAAACCTTGTTGCCACATATAAACTTCCCAAAGACTACTTTAGTGAGGTGTTCAGTGTAGTTATACTTTAGTTACAGACATTTCAAATTTTGAAGTGGAGAAAAGTTTATGGCGGCCATATTTAAGTCCTCTTTACAAAATTTAAGCCCACTACCTCCCAGACTTTAAGTTAAGTCCACTAACTTAACAATTTCATAGACTTAGCTGCTTCGTGACATCCGCTAAGTCTAAGACCACAGACTTAACATTCTTTTGTCAAAATTTAAGACCAAAGTCTTAAATTTAAGTTTAAATCTGGACTTAAGTCCCTTTGTGAAATCGACCCCTGATGTAATACTATTGGTCACCAACTCGTGAATGGTAACATCTCAAGTTGTTCTTTTTGGTTATTGGAAATACCACAAGATCTGTGCACTGTCTTTTAAGATATGGCTAGCCCAACTTGATTCTTGTCTGGTACCATTTTATGGCCAGATTTCTTGTGATTGGTTATCTACTCAAACTACTCAACTGGAGGGCTTGTATCTTAAGATACAAAATCAAGAGGTCAAAGCCATATAAAATCGTTCAGTCCTCAAATGAGATGCTGAAATAAACACACTAACATATGGCTACAAAGGTATATTTACGATTTATATCCATCTTAATGACGTGTATAGAGGACCTTATATTGGACTTGGCTGAACATTTAAAAACGGAACAGGGGTGTCAAATGGATGCAGCTATAAAGAGACTTCAGGACTGCTGCTCTTTGAATTAGAAAAAAAGAGTTCATCATGTTTGTCAAATGGGTAATTAGTTATACCACAGTAAATGATCTTTGAAATATCGACAGTATGTGAACTTTTTAAGTTTTAACTATTGCTGAAATGCAAAAATCGGAACAGGTTATATTGCATGATGATTGTTTTGATTTTAATGTTGTTTGAAGGAAAAATTGCTTGATCTTATACACTATGATTGGTGTGACAGAATCCTATCCAAACCTAAACTTAAAATTTTGGGGGATTTAAAACAACAGTTGAGACTGTTAATTATCTCAAACTTTTATTCTCTTGGCTACAAAGGTCACTTTCTTACAAGACTAGGCATTTTCCAATGAAGTAGTGAATTAGGCGGTTTTTATAGAATTCCCATTGCAAATATGTTTTGTGGGTAACATTACAGAGGACCTTCATTTTATCTGCGAATAATGAGATTTATAGTTTTGAGTGTATTTTTTCTTGTTATAGAAATTCGAAAAAGAAACTCCAATATGGACATTTCATTCTTGTCTTCAAAGAACTATTTTTGTATAATGTAGAAATGCTGCAAAAGAGTTTGTATTTTTTATTGAAGCCATTTAGACAGAGAGTAAAATGTTTTTATAACAAGAGTGGAACACTCTTGTTTAGTTATAAAGTGACACATAAGCCTATTAAGAGCCTGGGCTGGTATTCACGAAGGGTCTTAGACTTAGCCAGGTCTTAGGCTTAAATCCAGTCTTAAAGTTAAAACTTTTGTCTCAGCTAAGTTTTGTCTTAAAACCGTATTCACAAAGGGTGACTTAGCTAAGTCCAAGATTATCAAATAACCACAGTGGTTTTCTGTGTCATGTGACCTTTTTTTTCTATTCAAACTATACTATTGGTGACATATATCCTTCGTTCAATGCATTTTATCTAAGGAAAAAGTCTTAGCAGTTTTAGGCAGAAACTTGAGACAAAAGTCTCAACTTTAAGCCTAAGCCCTGGCTAAGACCTTTCGTGAATACGGGCCCTGGACATCAAATCTTGGACTTTGTATTGTTTTATTACACATGTCACTATAATAAATAAAATAATAAGCAAGTAAAGCTGTGGTATTTGTTAATAATAGCTCTAAATCCACCTCATTGTAATTTCATGAGATATTCTTGTTATATTGCAAACTTGGCATTTGCTTATTTGTATTGTTTAAGTTGCAAAAAATGAATTTCAAACTTATTGTTCAATATCAATAGTACATATATTCTACATGTATAAATTAATGAGCATATAATTACAGTAATCCTAGTTATATTAATGTAATATTGTCTTTTGTGTCTCCTGCAGAATTGCTCAACATCAGTCATGGATGAATACATCAACTGGGCAGATGGCATTATTCTCGTATTTTCGCTCACTGACTTCAAATCATTCCAGGAAGCCAAAGAACTCTCCAAAACAATCAACGCAGTACCAAGGGAAAACCACCCAGTATTCCTACTGGTTGGGAACAAGTCAGACCTTGCACACCGACGTAACATCCACACTGCGCAGGCGCGAGAATTGGCGGGACTGTTAAATTGCCCATATTTGGAATGTTCAGCAAGTGACAGCTATGCCAGTGTTAATTCTGCTTTTAACGTCCTATTTAAAGAAATTGTACACAGAAGGACGAAGAGGAAGCATAACAAAACTTCACTCAAATTACTGAGTTTAAAGCAGACTTTAATCAGTTTGACAGACTTCAGAACAAGAACTAATACTTTTTAGTCATGGATAAATTTACATACATATAATAATTATTTCAAATCTTGTCAAAGATAGCTTGAAAAGGGAGACTTTGTCTTAACGACATAGATGTGGGAAACATTCAACTGACCTATATATGCAAATATTTGTTAAAACAAAATTATAAGTAATGTCTAAATAATCTGTATTGGTCTATGCGAAATCTATGAGAGATATTCATAATTAAATGTATTAAATACAAATTGTAAGTACCATTCAAACAAGTATTTTAAATGTAAATAATCTTGACCTTATCCATAACTTACTTCGAGATGCTTATGGTGAGTTATGTATTATATTTTCTCAGAGATTTTGCTTCTGAAGTTACTTTTCGAAACTTGTGGGAACTTACGTTTTATCTGACAGGATTAAAAATACAATCAGGTGCACCATTGTAACTATACAGTAACAAAACTATTTGTACATAAGTCTTAGAGCGGCCTAAATCTATTGAGATGAGCAGCTCAAAACATTAAGCCCAACGGAATCTGAGTGGGTACGCTTTAGTATTAACTAACAGGGAAAAAAACGACAGATGATGTTCTCTTTATTTCAAATTTAACAATCATCAAAAGTGAAGTCAACTTGCTCTAGAAATGCCCCTGCAAATCCATACATTGATCTGAGATTATATCCACTATATAAGTATGCCACATTAGCTGTGTAATGTCCTTCAAAGAATGGCCCATGGTCTGTCCAATTTGTCCCATCAGTTGTTGAAACCATTACATCCACTGGCAGGCCTTCTGATGTGAAGAGCAAAATCTTGTCAATTCTTTGACCTGGTTCAACCATCACTGTAGATACACTGTCGTAGTTAAAACTAGTAGTAGTTGTAACATCATCCACAAAAATGCCATCATATGCAATCTCTAGTGCAATTCTGTGGTCAAAAGAAAACCAACCAGAGATCACATCAAAAATAGAATATACCTGGAAAATAATGAGTAATAAGATGTGCACATTGATTTGATTTTTTATATAACATAAATGTGAGACCCAATCTTCATGAGAGGCATTTAGAACTTTATCACATTTGATTCTGCCCAGCATCTAAGAGTCTGTTCTATGGTGGAGATTAAGCGCTGTAGAAGTGCTCATTACATTACATTTAATCGCCTCACTTTCACCTTTGTGGCCAAAGATAATACTAACATATGCGATGTCCACGGGATATGTCCTGATGTGATCAATTTGCTTTTGAAAGGAATGTAACACCCCAGCATTGCCCTAGAGGTAATCATTTGTTTAATCCAAATGCCAAAAAGTAAAACAAGAGTATTCAGAGAGTGCATACCTAAGCAAAAAAACATACTAATAGATCCTACCAAGAGTATTTGTGTAATCCTGCTACTAGACAAACAGCCAAATGGTAATGAAAAGGATACCTTTTATACCTTTCGCATATACCAAGACTTTAAGGCTTCAACGACAGAGAGTTAATGCGTTTCACCTGGCTTCCTCCCACCTAAAAAAGCCATCACATCTTGATTTCATGGCAGATTGCGAGGAGTTTTTCACCAATGTCTTCAGTCTGGCAATGCCTTAGTGGCTGAATGGTTAAAAGATTTGCCATTTAAATAACTTAACTATCTTATCATTGAGGTTAACTAGTTCAGCTCATGACAACACGCACTAAGGGCATCCTGATAATAATTTAGCCCTAAAAGGGACCGTAAAGCTCAAGATTTAACCTTTCACCTTTGGTGGGAAAATCAGTGAACAACAGTTGTTCACGATCATGTACTGTAAACCTAAGACTTTGGATAAGCTTCTTCCCTAGCAACAAAGGTAAGACTCGAACCCACATCCTCAGAAATGGGAAGCAAGTGATCCATGTTATAATACAATAAATGGTTGACATACATGCAACACTAGGAAGTTCTTCTGTGATATCAAAATTTTGGTTAAAACATTAAACAAGACAGCACTTATAGACTGCAGACTCCAACTAGGGGTTGTGTCTGAAAAATAGAGATATTTGGTTTCCAGATATACAATTCAGATTTTTTCCAAATATTAGAAAATCACTCCTTCCTATGACCAGGCCCCAACATCATAACAAAATTTGATGAATATCGCTCATTGCTTTTCAAGTAACGTCAACCAGCAAAGCAAAGTATTTGTAAATACATCGACAATGTGACCTTTGAATATTGGGATATTTCTGCATCTAGAATATGATCCAGATCTCAATCCAAATCTTTTCCGAAAGTTAATGATTTCTTCCTCTTGTCAGGCCCTACGCACATAAAAATTTATGAAAGATTCTGGTCATTACTTGTGGAGTTTCCATGAACGTAGATAGACAAACCAACAAACAGACAGACAGACAAAAACACCCAAAAACATAACCTCCCAGTAGAGGAAAATATTGCCAGTTCCAATCACCCTCAGGATGGTAATCTGTACCTTCAACTGGGTGACCCTCTCTGCCTTTATGCTGTAGGGTGATACATGAAACTCGTCTCCAGTGATATTGGAAGTGTGTTCACCTTGCAGGACACATTTGCCATGACCTAGTTGAACACTTCCTTGAGAATCAAGTTTGACATAACTTTTTGAAGAGTTACCTGTAATAGAATGCATAGAGGTTTGGCATAAGGCAGTTTTTGGAGCTTCAACATTTCTAATACTCCTATTTCACTGTTATGAGTTTGCCTCCTGACTACCCCAAGTACAATCTTATTGGTCATACGCCTTACCTTTTGCTCATGAAAGTTGAGAGCATAATCATGATAGATGCCCATGGATTATTATTTCAAAAATGTTGTGTGAAAATTATTTTATGCTTTTTAGTATTTTCCCGTAAATAAGTATCTGTGGTGAATGCGTCTTACATAAATACAAATCAAGACTTGTTCAATCTTCTGGATTCTATGAAAATACGAATACATCGAGCCACAAGCAAAACAGGACAAGTTAGATATTTTATATATAGGTGTAAAATACAAGTCAAATGTATAAAATCAGTTAAAAATTCAACCCATGGTCATAGGATCTATACAAAGTGTTGAGGGTGAGACAGAAGTTTCAACATTGTGTTAAACATACAGGATATAAGCATAATATATTCAATTTAACAAACATGTAAATAAATGTAATGTGACTATAAGAATATTAAATAAACACTTTAACACTACCTACCAAACACTGTGTTATAATCTATCATTTCAGAGCTCCATAAAAACATGTTCTCTGCCCTGCATTGATTGCACTCCAGACTTTCAGAGACTTCAAGGATATAACATTCTTCTGCATTCATGCAGGATTTTGTACACTCTCTTCTCACGTATGTCTGAACATCCTCTGTGGAAGAATCAGCCACAGAATCTGTATTGATTGGCAGAGTTACCACAGCACAAGCCCAAGATATGAACTCACTTTCCAGCTTCACAAATTTCCTAATCTCAGGGCAGTGGGAGCTGGTCCCAATTTTTATTGCAGAAAATAGAAGCATCAAAGAAAACATCAGAACTACAAATATATTATCATAAGCCATATTTGATGGGTTTTTGTCATTCAGTTTATTTTACATAACT
The DNA here is from genome assembly GCA_964017235.1 of Sabellastarte sp. h YS-2021. NCBI lineage: Eukaryota > Metazoa > Annelida > Polychaeta > Sabellida > Sabellidae > Sabellastarte > Sabellastarte sp. h YS-2021. The sequence continues at coordinate 85,854,134 of OZ024927.1, forward strand.
GTGGCTCAATGTCGTAAATTATGTTTTATGATACACCTGCATATTACAGGAAGGCATATTTGATTTTATAACATAGCATCTGTTTGTAGAAAAAGATTATTATCTCCGCCAATGAGGTTATTATTTTCATGACAGTTTGTCTGTTTGTTCATTTGTATGTTTGTCAGCAGGACTCTCCGATTTACTTATTATTTTACATGTCCTGGTGGAGGTATGCCCTCACCGAGTCCTATTGTTATCAATAATTCAGTTGATTCTCACTACTTAATTACAGTCTTTCTGATTAAACTATTTGAACGTAACTTTGATCATGTATTGTACATAGTACATTTGCAAACACAAATAGTTATATACATAGTATAACAATCAGTAATTCTTTGTGTTTAAAAAGTCCAAACGCATGTAAAGGTATTGCTACAAAACTTTAGCCATGTGAGACATCGCACATTTCATAATGATTTCAAAACAATGATGTTTGCATATATATGTATGCTAATGTTAGTGATAGTGATAAAAGTTAGTCCAAAATACACACAGGAAAATGACATAAAATGATTTAGTCTTAGTAATTAAGTACAATCAGATATTACTGTATACGTTTCTTTAATGTTTGATGTTGTTCTGTATATGTCTACCACAGTAATCCATGTTTATTTCAGAGATATTTCTTCGGCATTAAAATTAGTCCCAATGAGTTGAGAAAACATCAAAAAAAATTTCATACATTCTCTGAAATTGGGTATTTGTCATTTTCACAATTTTCTGATCAAGTTAGCGTAACTTTGGTCATCAGTTAAACATGAGACAATTGCAAATGCAGAGACCCTGATTTTTTTTCATTATTCTAACAGATATGCATCCTACCTTATCCATTAATATGTAATGATTTTCCCTGCTTATGTGACAATAACCTTGTACTTTTCCACTTCAACCTATTGCCCTGTTGTACTGTTTGCTCCACATTTGTTCCAGACCCACCCAATCTCCCCATAATACATGATCTCAGTCAATGATATCCATGGTTCATTGGCGATTGTCATGCGAGACTGGCCACATGATCCATCCTTTGCAGCCAATTGATCAGAATTTTGAGTGTCATTGCATGTACAATAATGTTGTGTAGTATGATGGCTGGTCTGCCTTCTCTTACACCTGATCTGATCACATTTAGATCTTCTTCAGATTTGTATAAGTCCAGAAATGTTTTAGATGCCAAAGATGACCATAAATATATAGTGCTGGGCATTTGCCATGTGACTTTGGCAGAATTAAAATAAAAATGCATCTGACACCGGAGAAGTGTAATTGGGGCTTATCTATAGTTTTAATATAAAATGTTATCAATAATAAAAAAAGTCATATTATATATTCAAATTATGTCAATAGAAACTCAGCCAAAGCAGAAATTCCAATGAATATTTCAAAAGGTTGGTAAATTGCTTTCAAGGTACAGTTTTCCTATTCATATTCTATGATATAAGGTCGGAAAGATCAACCCTGGTACATTTGGTGACAAAGTAGGAACAAAATACAATGAAAATAGGTATAAAACCTATAAAGTGTATTATAATCTATGTGCCACTAAGGTTTTTGACCTTCTTACAACAGAGGCTGTCTCCACTGCAGGTGGATGGGTCGATTCACCTTACACTGTTACAAACTTTATTGCATAATTTTAAATTAAATATATATATTTCCATAATATTTCATACTGTGTATGAATAGCTCTCTACATCTCTGGTAGTGGGCCATTTAATGTTTTATTTTAGAAAATCCAATATTTTGTTGAAAAGTGCCACTGCGGCCTAATGGGTAACACACTCGCCTAGGAACACAGAGGACTTAGGTTTGACCACAGATACAGGCAGATGCATAATGGCTCAGATAATCACCACTTAAAATGGCAGTCTCCGGTCATTGGATCTTATACCCAGTGGCAGGCTAAAGAACCCCAGGGATGTTGATAAATGGTCATCCTCAAGTCTCCGCCTTACAGTTAAGGAAATGCCAGTCACTAGATGTCTTATGCTGTACTTATGCAGCCGGGATGGATTAAATAATGCCTGTAGTAAAGGAAATATTGTGCCGGGGATTAATATATATTAACTTCAAGTAATTATCTCATAAAGTATCATTGTTCTCAGCTGTCAATTTTGTGTTTCACAAAGACCAAGTCTTAAATTAATCGGTAGACTCGTGAAACCTATCTTCTCACGAGAAGCAATTTCATGGAAGAGTGTTAACATCTTGGGAAGTGATGACTGTAGAGGCTACGCAAAGACAAGTAGTACAAAGGTAAATTGTAGCACCTAAGTAATATGTTGTACTACAGTTAAAACTGGAATGATCATATGAGAGTAGTTTGGAGGGAAGTTCCAACGTCCAAAGTTTTTCAAACATGTCTGCTAAATGGGAATGGTACTTATACTTGCTATGACTACATGAATGGCAAAATTACACATCCCTTTTTGTTGGGGGTGGGGGGTGGGGTGAGGAGGAAAAATCAAGTTCTTGGCAAAGACCTAGATGCTAGTGAATGACAATTAAAGATAAAACAACTGATTCCTGCAGAAAGTCGGCTGACAAATAAATGAAATATTTCACTAATGTAGAGATTCCACAACGAAACCACATTTATATTGTGAGGTATTGCTTTGGATCATAATGTCCCCATATAGAAAAATGTTTTGAAATTATTGCATTGTTTGGAATTCATAAATTAAATTAAATTAGACAACATTGTGGAGCACAATTAATTAATATGGTAAATTAAGTTAATTGTCAGAATAAATTACTTTTAGATTAACAAATAGCGAAAACCAATGCTTTCTTATAGGGTTGTTGGAAGCATATTGACAATGAAGGTTGACTTTCATCAAGTCCTTTTGTCTTTTGTGTAATATATGGGTACTGTATGATTTTTGGAGAAACAGCTAGCCCTGGTCTTTTCAGAGACAATTCCCCTTTCTCGAGAATGCTTGTGGTATATGAACTGAAGTTTAGGATTTTTGTTGCATCCTGTTGCTTTGCTTCCTTCAATATACCTAATCTTTCTCCACTGGAAATTCTTACATTTTTAGAGTTTCTTAACTTCAACAATGTTACTTACTCTGGCCTTGCAAATTATCTCTCTGGTGTACAAACTTCCCTCTCTTTATATTGCATTGATACCTGAAGCTTCAATGACCCTAGGATCAGATTATATAACAGAGCAGTAATGAGGCACAAACCTCTCCAACCCTCCGTTAAACCTATCATTGATATTGCAACTGTTCAATTGGTTGCTCAGCAGTGCAATAGAATGCATATGGGTGACATATTGAAAGCTGCCATATTGCTAGCTTTTTTCAGTTTCCAAAGAATCTCTAATCTTGTTCCTCATTCAATTTCTGCTTATGACCCCCCAAACATCTTTCCTGGGGGGACCTTATCTTTGCACCACCTAGCATCAATATACTCATCAAGTGGTCCAAGACCATGCAAACTAAAGACAAAGTCAAAGTCATCAAAGTCACCTGCCTGGGCAGATCCCCCTTGTGCCCAGTGGCAGCTGTTAAAGAGGTATTGCATAGGACGTCAGGCACCAACAACATGCCTCCATTTCAAGTTAAGTGCTTTGATAAATGGGTTCCCCTGACAGACACCAGATTGCGAAAGTTTTTGTCAAAAATCTTTAAAATTCTTCACCTTGATTCACTTGGGTACACATTTCACTCCCTCCGCCATTCAGGTGCCACTCTGGCGTTCAACCTCAATGTACCCATGCAGGATATTCAAAGTTATGGCACCTGGATGTCGGAGGCAGTGTGGACCTATATAACCTAAGATCATAATGCTTCAGCTTCAGTAGCCCACTCTTTCCACTCCTTACTACATGTTTAACTACAAACTGATGGGGTTTGGGGCTTTTGTTACTCTTAATCTCATTTGAAACTATAAATATCATATCATGAAGTTGTATATATAAAGTACCTAGTATTACATAGTTAAATAACTGGGTGGCTAGGCCACCTTATCTTCATTTAAGACTAAAACTTAAACAGTTTAGCTCAAATGTAGCTTGTACTTATAAACTTTAAGTTTTCATTAAATTCATTTTAAGGTGACCCAGTTACCTCTTATTTGCTATCTCATTAAGGACACCTCAAAGTCTGTCAAATTGTAGGTTATGGTGACCTTAGGGTTAAGTAAAGGTTGTCATCGTAAATCTTTAAGCTAAGGTGGCCTCAGGTAATTCACTTTGTGTCAGTAATATTTAAATGGATCTAGTATGTAAATATTATATAGTATGTGTAACATTAGAATAAAATTATTTTCCCCAGTTGTTGTGTTCATGTGTTAAAGTTCAAGGTCAGGACACTGCTTCTGGAAATATCCAGGCAAGTGATCGTGATTCAAGAGAGGGTTGGTTGCAGGAGTGAAACAAAATCACTGCACAAGAGTTGTTGGATTGTGTAAAATATGCAGTGTTTGGCAGAAGTCACAGAAGGTGCAAATAAATTCTATTTAACTAAATAACACAATTTATCTGTTAGAAGGAACAAATCTTTCATACATGAGTAATGAATGTACTGTGAAAAGGTAATACCAGGGACCGGTTTCACTGGGTCTTAGACTTAGCCAAGCTTTTGTCTAAGTCAGGGACTTAAATTTAACATAATGGCCTTAGCTAGGTCTGGGACTTGGTTACTTAGCTAAATCAAAGCTTATCAAATAACCACAGTGGTTTTCTGTGTGATATAACCTTCCATTTCGATTCAAAATATACAGTTAGTGACATCCATGACGCATTTTATCTGAGGCAAAATGCTGTTTTGTAATGGAAAACCTTGTATATAACCGCTTAAAAACTTATAGGGGTGTTCCACTGGAGGCAAAATGTCGGTAACAAGGTATTTTTCAAGGGTTGGGAGCAATGTTCACAAAGTTGGTTAGGGTTGGCTGTAGTTTAGGCTTGTCGGGGTGGATCAGTTAAACTTCAAACATGTTTGATATTTCACTGACCCTCCACGACTCTGCATCCAGATTGTGGCTCCGCCCATCTGGAAACCATCCTGTTGTTGATCTCTATGGCTTGTCGGTTACATTTTCCATCTAATCCTACACTGTAACCGTCCAGTCTTGAAAATCTTTCTGTCCTGTCCTGCTTCAGTACCAGGACTACACCTCCAGACAGGCTAGCTACACTAACCGACTGTACTTGAAAGCAAACTGGCCTGTTGCAAATATAACCAACCTAACTTGGTCACTTCCCTTCAAGACGGGAAGTCTCCCAGTCTTCAGATGTAGGGTTGGTAACATCTCAGCAGGACAAGCCAGGAACACTTGCAGACAAGCCGTAAACAGACACTGACAAGGTGGTTACACAACAGACAAGTGGGGAACTGTGTAGGACAAGCCAGCGGTTTGTGCAGTGCATCATTTAGAATCTGGCATCTGACGGATTACATCTGGCGGTGTTTCAAGAATAGGAGTTTTTTTTACAATTATCTAGGGCAGTTTTCAGTTAAAGTATGCTGACTTTACACTTTAGGATTTTGTTGTTTTATACTGATGCTTATTATTTGATAATGGGTCCTAAGAAAAGGCAGAAGAGTGAGATAGAGAGAAGTTTCCACTGACAGTGTTCCTGCATTTGAGCTGGGGGACACAGCAGTGGATTTCCAGCGGATGAGGGAGGGGAGGGAGGCCAGAGAGAGGGAGGAAGCACAACAACAGTAACAGAGGGAGGAGGAGGGAGGAGGCAAGACCGGAGGTATTGCACTCACAAGAGGAGGGACAACCAAAAAAGGCCCGGGACAGAAAGAAGTGACACTGAAACAGAGGCTGTTGGAGGAGAGGCGGGACCATCACAGTCATGTTACAAGAAGGGGCACATGACCAACGTATTTCCCACAGATTTTGATTAGGAGGCTATTGTGTACCACATGAAGTTGTACAACAAGATTAGTGAGCATTTCAAGGACAAAGCAAAGAAGGAGTGTCTCTGAGTCGTTCGCCAAGAGTCAAAAGCTGTCTGTCAAGGTGTGCAAGCCCTGGTTTGATTCGGAAAGGAGATGTGACGGGAAGCTGATGCAGTCAAAGTCTGGACAGACCCCGAAGGAGATGACGGACTGTCAGACTTGGATACAGGACAAGGTAGGATTCCTGAGATTGCATATCAGATGCAAAGGGCTCAGAAAATCATCAGCCTTCAAATCACAATTAGAGGAGAAAGACTTTCAGACATTTAGAAATAAGGCTGTCAATCTCCTTAGCAACATTCAAAGCAAAGCAGAAGAATGTGGTCGTCAGCCCCAGCAGCCACAGCAACAGACACTTTCACATAGCCTAAGTGCAGCTTCAACATTTGTGTCACAGACATTTCAACAGTCACAGCAGCCAGCTCCAGCTGCAAGGGAATACAACTTAGGCAGTCCAGAGACATAGTCATCCAACCCACTTAGCATAGCCAAGTGGTCAGCAAAGGACAGCAGCAGCAGTCCAGAGGGCAGCCAACTTCCTTCCTTCATCGACAACCAACAACAGGCTGGACCTACAAGACCACTTACATTCACCTCTACACCGATAAAGCACTTAAACCCTCCATCAGTTGCCTCAGCTACAGGGGAAGAAAGCCAAAACACCATATCAGAGCTTTCAAGCTTCGCCGAAATCTTCAGTCTGTGATGAGCTACCAACAGATTGACAGACCACAACCATTTTTACCTGTGGACCGCCTCTCCTTTAACCACCACCACCTCACAGCAAGAACATCAGCATCCAGCAACCCAGCCTCCGCCTCCTCTGCAGTCAGCCAACACCAATCAGCAGCCGCAGTAGAACATCTACCAAGCATTCAATTGGTCCTCTTCAAGACCACTGCTGTAAACCATTTAAAGGTCCTTTTCAGGACCACCCGAATCTTTCCAAAAAAAAAATAAATAAGCTGCTGTTTAAAAAAACGCAAACAATTACTCCGCATGAATGAATGAATGAATTTTGGCCCACCCCAAATTTTAAAATTGTTAAAAAACAAAACAAGTTTTTCTTAAGACAAGGTCTGACGTGGGAGAAGTATTTTGACATTTGGATTTACCTTGTGACTTTGACCCTTTGCTAAACATTTTAACTTCCCCTAAGAGTTTTTGCAGATTTTGAACTTTAAAATATCTGACTAGTTTTCACGAAAATAATTTAAGGGTGGGCATTATTTTGAAAGAACTTGGGTTGAGTATTTTAAAAATAGGAATTGTGATTTGGTTTATTTTATTTTTGAATCTTGTTAGAGATCAAATGGATTTGGTTTGCAAAAAAATGTAGGAAGTTTTAGTAACACCAACTTAAATAAAAGTTCTTGGAATAATTGATTAGTATAGTACTGATAGTAGTCCTGAAAAGGACTGATAGATGCCAGCTTCTGGTCCCAGGGGGCTTGGTTGACACATCTCTTGTTTTCCCTGGTCAGTTGTCTTCGGCTGTAGGGTTTGACCATCCAGGGCATCAAGGCAAAGGCGTCATCACCCAGCAAGAAGTAGTTAAGTCTGGCCTTCCCTCCCCAAGGGGTTCAGGTGCTTGAATCCCCAAGCTGACGTCCACGATCTTATCCCTCAAAAGGCTTCTGTTAAAAATCTGTGCATCTGAGTACAAACCACTTGATCCACAGTCTATCCACAGGAATCGATACTCTGCGTCCACCAGGGCCAGGAGGACCAGGGAAAAGAAGCCCTTGTAATTGTAATAGTCACTGCCTGCTTTCTTTGGCTTCTTCATGGCAATATACTTCCCATCTATGGCACCTACAGCATGAGATACGTTCCATCTGGTTCTGAACTTCTCCTCCACCATTTTCCAGTCATTAGGGCTATCAGGGCAGTGCAAATATTCGTCCTGGAGTTCAGCAAGGATTGCTCAACAGACCTGGATGACGAATTTGCAGATGGCCACAGACTTAGCCTAAGTTTAATATATAAAAGTCTTACCTTTAAGCCTAAGTTGCGGCTCAAGACTTAGCCAAAGTTGCATTGTGAAATCCACTAAGTCTAAGACAACAGACTTAGCCTAAGTATAAAATTAAAAACTCTTAACTTTAAGCCTAAATCCAGGCTAAGTCTTTTGGAGAAACAGTCCCCTAGTTTTAATAATAAATCAAGCTCAAATTAAAGTTAAGTCATGCTTGGCACAATACCTCCCAGCAAATTGCATGACACTGGTAGATTAAAGCAAGGGGTTAAAAAAGTGCTCCAGTCTAGCTGGGCCCAATATTAATAGACTGTTCAAAAATAGCAGTTATGTTTGAATAGGTCACAGTTTATCATTTTATAGTCACTTCCTGAAAGCCATTGTGCAATTATGATGAATTTTCCCCCTGCATGTAGAAGCCATAAATGCTGAGGTTGTAGACAGCATCTAAAGAATAGTCATGGTTGTTTTGTGGAATTAAGAAGTATTACATTCCAAGATATGTTGATAATTTCAATGAAACAGAAAATACATTAAAAACAAAATAATTTATCATTTTGAATAGCACAGATTTACATAAAAACAAAAATAATTTGAGTAGCACAAAGTTATATAAATCAAACTTATTTGAATATTTACATGGTTCTATATTATTTAAAACTAAAATAACATGCTAATTTAAGTACCACAAATGCAATAAAACCAAGATACTGAGATGAGTCTAGTATGACAGTATTACATAAAATCAAGTAACCTGTTACATAAATAGCATGGAATTAAATAAAACAGCAACAAAAAAATATAATTAAAAAAATTAAATGATGATGAATTACATAAAACCAAAATAATCTAATAATTTGAGTGGTATATATTCACATGAAACCAAACCAATATGTCAATTTAAGTAATATAAAATGTTCAAATTTACATAAAAAGTAATTTGATCATTTATGTAGTACAGCATTACATAAAACTAAAACATAAAAATAAAACAGTATTCTATTTATTGGTTTCCTCTGCCAATAAAACTAGCCTTCGTGATATGACCTATACATAGTTGAAAACAACGTTAAAACCCAGATAAACAAATACATAAAACCAAAATAATTTGATAAGTTAAAAAGATACACCCGAAACCCCAAATGATAATATAAGTACATTTAGTACAATAGTACATAAAACCATAATGTTATAGTACTATGTGAAGCCAAGATAATTTGAGAATTAAAATGACACAAAAAAATTTTAAAATGTAAGTAAAAGTAAAATAACTACAGCTTCTCAGTCCAACTAAATTTCACCAAGCCAAATTATTATGTTAATTTCCATCCCTCTGTAAACGACAGATAGATATGTGATGAATATTAAACCGGTGTCACATTTCCCTGTTTAGGTACCCCAAATTAGCCCCATATTTGGAAACAGTTTATTTCCAAATGTAACTCTAAATGTTTGTCAATGGGATTGACTGGGAATCATTTTTGACCTGCATAGAAGACTTGAACAATACATTAACCAGGCAGACCCAAGCATTACAGGTTTTTATAGCCAAACGGTAACCATGTTTGCTACTTAATCACTTGGCTCTCACTTCCGTGATCTTGGGTTCAAAACCAGGTAGTGGGGTAGTAGATATTTGCACTTACAAACAAGGTGAATTCTCTCAACAAGAGCGTCACTACTTGAATATCCAAGAACAGACTGCGACTAGCTATAGCTCGTATAGTGGGTTTATATACATGCAAGGTACATATGAGTGTATTATACGGCACATGCAAACCCTGTAAGTAAATTGGGGGCACTTACAACATTAGCAAGGAAAATACAAGTCTCTCATAAATTTCCCTTGAGACATGTGTTTGCAACCATAGTACGTGTGTGTAGAGAATAAGGTGCATGCCAATTTCCATTGCATGGTCTCTGCGACTTCAGCATTCCGTTTTCAAATCGCACGAGAAACAAAAGTGTCCCTTGTAAATTAACCAAATTTTCTCTGTAACCAGGACGTATGTGCACGTACGATGGGATGTAAGAGAGGCTTGAACTGTTGAAAGGGACTTAGAAAACCCTAACTTTAACTCTTATCAATAAGAGAATTATTTACCTGTTAAAACTATACTTTTTTGCAATTATATCATTCATGTGTGTTTTAGTGCAAGGTATGTCATGAAAATCAATCGCTATTTACTAGATGGCAGGGTTGAACATTGACATTTTCATCATATTGATATATTATTCAGATTACTCCCACTGAGAGCCATTATAAGCCTTTCTTATACCCCACCACACATGTTATTCTGTGCTGGACACGAGCAAAAAGGGGTTTACTTGTGAGTGACACGTAAGTTTGTTTATTTATTTGGGGTTTTACGTCACTTTCAACACTGTACAGGTCATATCACGACGGGTAGTTGGAAGGGCAGAGGAAACCAGTACATATAGTTCACTAGGGTTCTGTACTGTAAACTGCCGACCAACGGCAAGCAACTACCAGCTTTCCCACTTACGGCCATGACGGGGATCGAACCCCGGCCGCAGAGGTGGGAGGCGAGAGTGTTACCACTCTGCCACCGTGGCCCCGGGTGACACGTAAGTGGAATGCAGGTGATCTGTAGATATTTTCACCATGCAGAGAGCATGCATGGCCGTTGAGTGGAAATTGGTATGTGTGTATGCGAATTATTTTTTGTGAGGTCACAACATTCACTTGCTTTGTAAGTAAGACACACTTTCCCCCAGAAACTGGCCATGGGCTGAAAATGTAACAAAAATCACAAGGCCCGTGAATGTGATAGCCTGTACATTCGGATGACAGAGTAGCTTTAGCAACTATTTAGACATGCAAGTATTCACTTGGTATTAATTTTTAGTTATTTAAAGCCAGTGAATTGGAATGTCAAATTAAGTGAATTGCTTGTATTAATTAATAGTTGAAACCGCCTTTTCATGACAATTAAATGATGTGAATATCTAAACATTGGAAAATTAGTGTAAATTTCTACAAGGTAAGATTCCACTTTGTACAGTATTTCTCATCAATAATTTGTTTCAAAATTTCTAACTTCATATATAAAGTACAAAATTATGTTTCTAAAACTAATTATGCTAGTAATCAGCAGTTTGCTCATTAACACAATTATCAGGATAAATATTGTTTCCACAACTGAGGCCAAGATTCATAGATACTTTTATATCAAAAGCTATGTGTGGATGATCAGTCGGACAGTCATTTATTCATTTAAGTTAGCAATAATTTCTATAAATCCATACACCTATCCAAGCATTTTAAAATAACCCGATGACTTTTTTATTTTCAAAATGATGTCACAACTTTTTATTTTGTCTAGGGGGCCTCGGTGGTGGCAACACACTCACCTCCCACCCCTGAGGTCAGAGGTTCTTATCCTAAACCCTATCCTTGGTAGGAAAGGTGGTAGGTCCTTACCGATGCTTGACAGTTTAAAGTGAAAATATTGACCAACTTATTATGGTTTCTTCTGCCCTTAGAAGTATCCGTTATCCCATAACCTGTACAATGTGGTGAAAACAATGCTAAACCCAAATCAAATCAAACCTTTTGTGTTTATATTGCTGTTTTATTGAAAGCAAATGGTTATATGCAATGGATACTAAATGTCGGAATTTTGGGAACAATTAAACTTCATCCAACCACTCAAAAACCCCTTTCAATATTAATATAGCATACTGGTAATCCACATTGAGAGGTAATCCCGGCTACTGTGAGTGATTCCTTCCTTTACATTAACTACTCCATTAAATGTTACTTTTATATATTCTTCAAGTCATATACTCACAACATCCATAAAATCTAAATAAAAGTTTCCATGTATATGATCCACGCATATAATGCTTGCTTCTTGGTAGGAGTTAAAATCCAGGGACTTTGCTCCAGAACATTTTGGGATGTCATCCTTATTAGGTGTATTGCCTTCCCTATAACAGCCTGAAGTCTGAACTCTGTTGGTTGAATGCTTGGCTCTCCTGTTGATGTGAGAAAAGAAGACATATTTGTCATTAAAAAAACCCATAAATATCATTTGAAAATTTTGTTCTTGTGCTTGTATTCTGGATTTGGATGTATTTATGTTTGTTATAAAAAGTGGGTTTTATATATGGTCAGAAGTTGATATAACAATCCCGTCCGTCATTTTTAAGTGAAAGCCGCTTTGGGGGTTCGCCCTTCTACAAATCCCTTTTTTATTATCTTTGCTTTTTTTCAGTCTCCGGACATCAATTGGATACTACTGTAGTGCCCTACTGACGGCTTTGTGGCTTGCACCTGTAGATCAAAAGACTTTTCAGCCTTCTTATTATTAACCTTATGAACCTGCCATATCCTACAGCCAATACATATAATCTGATTGTGTAGGTCAAATAGTATCACTATTATAGGGCTGTTCCACTATGGCTATCATGTCCTCGATCGGAATACAATCTGATGTTGGGTTTTTATTTGTCTTATCATGGTAGATTTAGAATATATTTGCATTTTCCCACCCTTTTGTGATATTTTTTTCTGATTCTGACCCCAGTCCACCTCAACTGTAAAATTTAGACATTTGTCTCGATAAACTTGAGGTCCACTGTGGCCTAGTGGTTAGCAATTTTGGTATCTAATCACAGACTGTCATCTCTGTGTGGGTTCAACTCCTGCTCACATACAAATTTTACCTTTTTAAACAGTGTGGACCAGAAAGCCAGAGTCATTCAATATACATTAAAACTGGCACCTTTCAAAATTCTGTTGCATTTTTTTTTTTTTTTGTATTCAAAATATCTAGACGATCTGCCCCAAAATGTAATCACTTCTTCATAAACAAATTCAGAAAGATATGTTCTTTACTATTGGAGTTATTGTGAACACAGCAAACCCAACTTACAAAGAAACAGACAAATGAACTTTCCCCCAAAAAAACATAACTACTTGTTGCAGGTAACAATATTATAATCAATGTAGAAGTAAGTTTCAATAACTGCTAATGGACAATATTCATCGCTGCTAATGTATGTCCATAAAGTGAATGATGAAATAATTATGACAAGTATATTTGTCTTTCAATAAAATTAATTGCTAGAAAAAGATGCTTCAGTACAGTCAAGCACGACTGTCATGAACTGAAAAGTTTTTAAATATTAATTGTTGTCTCACTAACACAATAAATATCTCAATTCACAGAGTGTTTCAGTTACTTAACTTTATTTTTTTTTACTTTGATCACCACTTAGAGCTTTCCATGCAAAGTAGAAGATTAATTGGGAAAACCATGAAAAAAAAACTTGCTATGTTAATAAATTGGGTTAGTTATCTTGATAATAAGTCAGCAATATGATGGTCTTAACGTGACACTTATTGTAGTCTTTCCAACAATGGCTGTTTCCAAGTGCTGATTTATTAATGTACAAAGCCCATTGCTTATTAGAAAGTAATACCATATAATTTGAGACTTTCACCAAACAATAATTTTATACAGTGAATATAGAGTATATCTTGTACAGTGTTTATTAAAAAGTGAAAAAGAATGTACAAGACTGGATCAAACTTGATAATCAAAATAAAAATATTAAGCAGAAAGATGGATATTATTCTGACCTAATTCTAGTGCATTTTTCTTATAATATAGAAATGACTGGAATTTTAATCAAAGCTAAATTTTCAGCTGATACAGTACAGTGCTGGGGGGCAAAAACGTCCTGGCAACTGCTGGGGGTAAAGAGACAAGCACCGGCTTGGTTGGCGTTGGAGAATCAGTAGTTTAAGTGAAAGCCTAGAGGGGAGGGTATATTTCTGGTGTACATGGACCTAATTGTAACCAGTGGTATTCTGAGTCTTGGATGGTGACTACATGTATATACGTTGAATACATTCTATTGAGGGAAACATTGAAATGAAGAATTATTTTGAATAGATTGAAACACAGAAATAAAGGGATTATTGAAAATAAGTTGATAATTATAAAAGAGGAGTTGCTCATATCTGATTAAAAGCAGGAACGAAAATCATGTCGACAGAACAGCGAAACCTCCCACTGTATGCAGATTATCGGGGTAAGTCCATCTTTAATTAAATTAATTTAGAACATGAAAATTTTAAAATTGAAAAAAAGGGGAAAGCAAGAAATAGTTGAAATTGTTCATTACCTGTTTCATGTGCACATTTTTATTGTTTTAGATAAAATCGTTTGAAAGGAAACGTTTGGCAAAGGTTAAAAATGATGGGTATGAAAACTATTTATAATAGAATGTTTCTAAAATGTTTTATGCGTATGCGCATTTTTAGTGATAAATGTTAGAGAAATGTTACTAATGCACAAAATAATGTCTAAATAATAATGGGGTCAAAGGTCAAATTCAATATCTTTCTAATGCTACTCACTAATGAAATTATTATTTTTATGTTTAAAATTGTAATTTACTGGCTGAGAAATTGTGTCTCTATGCAATTCTTATACTTTTAGGGTTTGCATCTGTATCAATATTTGACAAAGTCCTCTAAATTCCCCTATTATTGCTCACCACCATCTTTGTTTGGACATTTTTGAAGGTGAAGGTTTAATAAGCATTCTGAAAATAAAACGTTTTTGATATAATACTTTTAAAACATTTGATAGAGAGATCACTTTTTTGTCTCCGGACTTTCATGAATTGTGGCGTAGTGTGAAGAGTAAATGTCTCATCGCTGAAGTTAAGCAGCAATGAGCTATGTCAGTACTTGGAGGGGTGACCGCCTCAGTGCACTACTTATGTCTGTGATGGCTGTACGACTTGCACTATTAGAACAAAACCCCCTTTCGGCCTTGTTAATTCTTGATTTTAATAGATATGAAATCTTCAGTGGCAGGCTGGAAAACCTCAGGGACATTGATAAAAGGCCTGACGCTGAGCCCCCCCCCCCCCCCCCCCCCCCAGTTAGGGGAAGATCAGTCACTGTATCTTAGGTTGTATTTGTTTGAATTGGTCAAATATCACTTAGGAGTCTTGCAGTAAGACTGTGTTATTTTTAATAAGAAATAGCAAATATAATTGTAATTTTACTGACTGCTAATAAAATATGTTTAAGTTAAATAATATTACAAACCTGGCTTTTCACTGATACTTTCTTTGTTATAGGCTTCTTTAACTTCATATCATTCCAGTTTTGACACCAAGAAGTCAGGCAATAATGCAATTTAATAATGCTGTTCATACTCATACTTCCTTTCTAGCTATTCTCACAATAACGAAAAAAAATGAACTTTACCCTATTTTTCTATCATCAATCTTTTTAATTTTTGTACCCTCTACCAAATTAATCAGTGAGCACAAGAAATAAAGGAGGATACCTAGAGAAAAGAAGATCAGAACATTTTTTTCGGTTTGCATTGTTATGAAACATCAACAAAAAAAATAGTTAAATTAATTAGTGTTTTATTACTATTTATATGGCTTTTGTTGCATGTTTTAACTTCAGTAACGTACATTGTATGTAAAAAAATTCAAATTTGATATTTGATGTAAATTAAATTGAAAATAGTTATCTAGTAAGCTTAAACAGTTACTGTTCAAAAGGAATTCAGTTAAACAACCTAATGAAAATAGAATTCCACCTTAATCATTAAAATTGGGCTTTACAGTCTTGGACAATACGTGGGGTGACCATAAATTGCTTTGGACAGCAATAGACAACATTTTAAATCTGCCATCACCATGGTAGAACATGAATAATTTATCACTTGCAAGTAATTGCTTGACTTTTCTTTTATCTGAAATTAGTCTTTTGTTCATTATATGCCTTCAGGAAGTACATGACAAGAGTATCAGTACATTTAAAATATTCATGAACCAACCTCAAAGGGGTCACTACAACTATATATATTGACTGTAAAATGCTGCTGCATTAATTACTTAAAAGCATTCTGAAGGTGCAGACCTGAAATAGGGGATATTTTTAAAAGTTCTAGTTTTTTTGGTATGCTCAGAATATCATCCAGATCTTTCTTAAAATGTAATCTCTTTATATTTAGCCAGACCTTATCAAACATGTAATATTTATGAAGATCTGCTCATCACTTTTGGAGCAATGTTAACCAGAAAGCCAAAATACATTTAAAATGGGACCTTAGAAAATTCTGTATTTTTCTTGTATCATGAACATAATCAGGATCTTTCCGACAAACTGAATCACTTTTTACCTTGGCCAGGCTGTATCCAGAAAAAACACTTCATAAAGATATTTTAATCAATTTTGGAGTTATAATACAGGCAAACAAACTCAACCATAAACATAAACTCCTTGACAGAGGTATATATCATCCGATATATAATTTTTATCGATTTTTCTAATATTTTGAATATATATTTTATAAGTGAGAAAAAGAGGGCAGCAGGATATACGAAAGTTTTATCATTCAGACAATAAAAATAGATTTAAGCAGAATTGTGGTTTTCATAGCATTATCTTAATTTTTCCTGCTTGTTTATACAAAATTGATGAGCATGGAACCTATAGGTTAATCCCCCTACAAATAAACGTAATATATCCTGTGTTTGTCTTTTGTCATTTGATACCATATATGGTAATTTATATTTCCACATCCGGAGTGGAATTCCTAGAATATGTATATCAATGAACTGATTGAAAGTGCCCCACGGTATCCCCTAAATAGATTTCTTGCAATACATCTTCATTTGTATATCAATTATGCACCACCCCTAATGCCAGGAACCCAACCAGTAGACCGTTACTTGAAACTGGTGCCTAACTGAATTAACATTGATTATTTACAAATGTCTTGTGGGTGACCATTTGTGAACACTCCACTGAAGAATAAATAAAATTAACGGGTCATTAACTCACCGGAAGTGATGACTACTTGATAGCAAGTGCCTTCTTTATTAGAGTTAGCTTTCATTGTTCTCTCTCCTGACTCTCTGTATCAATTAATTTGATTGGCAGTTATTAGAAACTGCTCTCAGTTTAATGATTTCAAATGAATGCAGTTCTCCCACCCACACACTCAAACTACATAAGTAAAGAACAAGCTATAGTCACTAACACTCCCCCAAAATGAGAAGTCAAGAGGGAAGACCATTTATCCATGTTCTTAGTGCTACTTAGTCTGCCATTTTTGTTAAGAACCCAATGATAGGAGATTGTCATTTTAAATCTACCCATACCTAATATTGAACCCAAGTCCTCTGTGTTCCTAGGTGAGAGTGTTACCCAAACAGTGGGTACTCCAACCTTAGCTTTGTGGAATCTAGTGTAGCTCATGGACCTTTGTGTGTTAATACAACTACTTGTTTCTTATGTAACAGGACCTGGTCCGCTGGCATACAAACTTAGAAGTACCCTTGGCACACAGGATGTTTGTCTCACTAAGAAATGGTCCCCAGCTTACTCCATAGGATACAAGAAAGACGGTAAGGTGTACTGGTTTTGAGCTGAAATTTTAACGTGTGTGTTATCAAAATAATTTCATTTTAATGAAGTCCATACTGTTTATTAGGATATTCCTATTTGCCGAACTGTTTAAGAACCTCCCTGCAGCACCACCTTTACATCCTGGTCATTCTTGAGCAAAAGTCCATGTCTTTGGAGTAAATTCCTCTTTGTCTGAGAATCTCTGTCTAACACCTTCTGAATCGCCCATTCACATTGCTCTGTGTGATCATATCAACACGTATTTGAATTTTGCTTCATGACCTTGTCCTCATTGCTATATAAATTAACCTTGTTTGTGGGTGTTGCATATTTGAAAATGAGCCACCCTGTATTCTACCCACCTTACCCTTCCATCATGTATATTTTGGTTTAGCACACATGGACTTGTGACAGAGTGTTTCAAACATTTTGCACAAGAGTTTTACATTCGCTAAACACTATCTATTCTGTCTTTCCCAAATGCCAACCCAGATTGATTGATTGATTGATTGATTGATTGATTGGTTGATTGATTGATTGGTTGGTTGGCTGAGTGATTGATTGATTGGTCGATTGATTGATTGGTTGGTTGATTGATTGATTGATTGATTGATTGATTGATTGATTGATTGATTGATTGATACAGTCAGGAGTAGTTTGGCATTTCTTTGACAAAGAGAAAAAAAAGATAGAAAACATTATAGAACACCTCACAATGACTTAACCTGACGTCAATCTGGTTGCAAACATTCTGTCAACTTTCCAAACTTTCCAAAATGACACAGAACTCCAAGAAGAATGTCGACTGCCAGAAAATATTTTTGCAATAATTATGTGCAACCAACCGGCTATGGCCAAATGACTTCCACAATCCTCTAAAACACACATGATTGCCCCCAATGCCATTCCTGATACCTAGATCGCACACTTCTGTAGTGGCCTCACAAGCCAAATTAGAGTGAAAAATATATTTGCCTAGTTTCTGGCTCAAAACATTCAAGTTTTAATAGTATCCATAAGGTGTAATGAGTCATGATTCATATTTGAGAATAACTTGTTTGACACAACATGAACAGCATTTTCAGGATGTGAAAGTTTTTTCAAAAACTTTGAAAAGCCTGCCATAACCTCCCACGTGATAAAGTAAAATGTACATGGTAGATGGATGAAACAGGCACTGAATGGCTATGTGGGGTGACTCATGTTTAAATGTGCACTACCCAAATACGAGGACCAATTACATAGCAATTAGGACAAGGTCATGACACAAAATCCAAACAAGTATTGACACAACCACCAGGGACAGTGTGAATGGGCCATAAGTTGTTCAGGAATGCCATGCAGCAAATGGGAACGTCCCCTGTGACTCATTTTCAGTCATTCTCAACTTATATCATTTGAAATACAAGATGCTAGATCATCCGTTAATTTTAAATGTCAGTTACAAGTACCCAAGAATAATGTCTATTGGTCAAAACAAGGCAGTTGACTTGATAGCAAATCTATAGAAATCATTTGATGGAACTAATTATTGCCATGCAAAATGTGATATTTATGAGACAGTGGTTCAGGGTAAATATCACAGTAAATACTAAATCCCTTTTTAGTACAAATACACTTCATTGTGTAGAGTCCATGGATTTTATAGAACCTTATTATTTTGGTGCATATCAACAAACGTTATGGTTACTAAGCAAATGACTTGTCTGGGTGAAGGGTTTCTTAATGGAGTTTCAGCACTGTGTCATCAACACTCAAGTGTTATTCTATAGCTCTGAGAATCAGGGATAATAAGTGCATTTAGACTTACGCTGTGAATATTTATTTTGCCGAACTGCCCTAACAAAATACTATAATTTTGTATTATGGTTTGGAAAAAGCAAGATTTCAATTATTCATATATGAACTATATTTGAACTGTAACTTGGTTTTATTGGTGACATCCGAACCGATAAGTTGGCATTTATGGTTTGATAGTGCATCATCATCCCATTTCATTATTTTGTGGTGTAGCTTGACCAGTTCCCATTTGATCACTGACGTTAAGCAACACTAGACTTGGTAAGTACTTAGATTAGTGACCGTCCCAGTTCTGGGTCAGATATGGGCAGATATATAGTTACTCAGATGATCCCTTACTCATTATAAATATATCCTGTATTCTGTACTGTAAACTGCCAGGCATCAGTAAGCAACTACCAACTTTCCAACATAGGGTCTGGTCCAGGTTGAGGTCCAGGTTTGAGGTATGTGTTTTGCCCACTACACCAATGAGCCCCCCCCCCCCCCCCCCCCCCCCCCCCTTTTAAGCTAACCAAAACTTAACTGCCTCATTAATTGTCTGATATTTGAGTTTAATCTTATTGTTGAGTGTCTAGAAGGCCTATATTTGAGTGTATTGCTCTTGTCTCTTACAAAGGGGCCACGGTAGCGCAGTGGTAATAGACTCGCCTTTCACCTCTAAGCCTGCCATTCAAACAATGAACCCTATGTTGGAAAGTTTATAGTTGCTTACCGATGGTCGGCAGTTTACAGTACGGAACCTTGACCAACTGTATGCACTGGTTTCCTCTGCACATAAAACTACCCGTCATGACATGACCTATACAGTGCTGAAAGCAACATGAAAACCCAAATAAATAAATTGGCGCTTATAAGGCCCAATAAAATATATGTTGATAAAAATACATTCAAGACACTTTAAACGGTTACTAAAGAAACAATGCCTGAGGGAGCACAAGCTCTCACAAAAATTGTCAAAAAATCCTTGAAAAGAGTCCCAGTTCGGATCCTGCTCATCTTTGACAAGGACCTTGAAACAACTAAGTGACACCTTGTTAAGCATAAAGTTATATGCTTTGTGGTGGGCCCCTTGGGGTACGGGGGTGAGTATTCTGGCATTTACATAAGTGCCAAATGATGTTTAAAGATGTTTTATATTTTTCTCATGAAAATTGACTTATCTACAATAATAATTTTCCTGTCCTTCCATTCACGGTGTTAGTCCTGAACCTGTCTGGAATATTGATTATTTTGTTAATGGACGTGTTTTATACATTGGGCCACTCTGGTACGGTGGCAACACACTTGCCCCCTACCTTGAAGACCGTAGTTCCCGACCTGACCCCAAGTGGAAATCTGTTAGCTGCTTGCTGTTGGTCAGCAGTTTGTAGTCCATATACCATGGCCAACTGTATGGCAACTGGTTTCATTCGCCCTGCCAACTACCTGTCATAATATAACCAATACACAGGTACTAGGCGTTGGGTAAAACACTAGATAAATTAAGTAATATTATCAACTGTATCAACGCCTATATTTGACATGTATTCACAATGATTCTCCTTTACCTATGTGCAATACTGACCATTTTGTGGATACACCTGCATTACTCACTATACCATATGGTTTATCTTTCACAGGTATTTACAGTGATTCCCCTGGTCCTGTGTACAACTTTGATGCTTGTTTGACAAACAAAGGCAAACAGGACAGACCTTCCTTCTCCTTACAGAGCAGACCACCACTAAAAGGTTTGACCATAAAGTATCCATTCCTTTTTGGCACGGTCATTGTTGTAATAGCTTGTTTTAGTATTTTGGTACATTTATTATGCAGAGATAACATGTGTCTTCAGTTCTCGACAAGGAACTTAAAAATATGAAATACTTACTTAAACAAAAACCTATGCATAAAGATCTCTGTGACGTAGTGGTAAGCAAGTTTGGCATCTAATCAAAGGCTGCCACCTCTGTGTGGGTTCGAATCTCGCTAGAGCCAAATGGCGAACACCTGTCCCAATATGATCATGGCTGTTGAACAGGATGTAAAAGCCTAGATTGTAACACATTGGGTTTACAAGTATGGTATTACATCCCTTAGTTTCCATCTCTTGACGTCCATGGTCGTGGGTTCGAATCAAGCAGGCGGCAAAATGTAAGACAAATTCAGGGTTTGTCATGTTATGACCATAGCTTTTGAAAGCAACAAAATAATACCTTAACTTTTGTAACATAACATTGCAATGATTGTCCAATGGAGTTAATATTGATGACATGAGGTCTTTGTTTGGAAGTCGTCAAGCAGAAATCAAATACATACAGATGCAACTGTAAGGTAAGGGGTGACCTAGGCCTTGCATTTCCTAATCATTGAATTTCTAATGGAAATAAAAAATAATTTTTACAGATTTTTTTCAATTAAGTAGGTATATATTGCTCTACTAGATTATTGGTCAAGTCTATTTTTCACAATTATTTCACTTTGTTTAAAAGTTTTACCTCTAAAAGTCCATCAATCAATCTAACACCTAGGTCACATCATTCTGAGCTTTGGTAGTGGACCTTGTATTTGAGTAGGACATGTTTAAGGTAAGTCGACATAACTCGGAAAGTGAGTTGCATTAGGGATTTAAATGTTCTTTTAAAAATTCTCATGAACGGTATACTACAATCAATATGGACACTGTAGGGGTGAATATAAGAACTCTGTTCAGAGCCATATAGGTGAGGTTGTCCATTGGTAATCAAATACGTACAGATACAGCTGTAAGGAAGTGTGTTACCTAGGCATAAGATTTGTACATGGATGTAAACTTACGGCGAACTAGCACTAGACTGTTTTTATTCACCAACCTCTAATTTCCATTGTTCTTGGTTGAACGTATCTGCTTATAACCATAGTTACAGGCTGATAACAAAATACAAATTTTATGCATTGTCAGATAACTTGTCTGAAGTAATGGTAGCTTTTTGTGTACAGTACATTTGACAATTCAACAACACATTTACCATGTCATATTCTAATTATGTTCCAAGTGGACACTTCAAAATGATTTTCTTACAGTCACACAGCTTAAAAGACTTTTCAAAACCTTCTGATATCTAGTGCGAGAGGAAAGTTTTGTTTATAAACTCTTTTTTCTTATCTCTATGGCCATAGGTTTTAATCCAGTTCATTGGTTACACAATAACAACATAAAACTAAAACATAAAATGACTAATGATTCTGCAACATTGATTCTTAGAGAATTGAAGAAAATTGCTCAAAATGCCTTTGAAGAAAAACATATTTAGCTAATTTACAATGTAAAGAAAAAAATGTCAACAAGTACTTGGGACTTTTGAAAGACATTTTGCTTGGTGGCATTTGGGTGCCACCGGGCTCATCACTGGGATGCCACCTTAATTCCTTTCGAGGTTTAGTATCACAAGCCATGTGCTTTCATGTGGCATGATTTCATTGGTCGAGGCATACTGCCCGGTAAAATACTATAGTCATTCTGCCATTTCAAATACAGACAGCAAAGGGGTAACATCTATTTTAATTATCTCTGAGTTTTATGTGTGATTTATACTGTACACACCATTTTACACTTTTAGTTTTTTATAAACAGTATACAATATTCACACATATAGCTCGGCCGGTGTGTTGTCGTGTATATGTTCACAATTCTGTGTGTGTCACATATACATTGAATTGCATTTAACCAATTGTTGTGCTGTTCTAGTTCTTTGTCTGTGTTTAATGACTAGGTTTCGTACATAGTTTACCATAAACATGTAAAATATCAATATCCACGTCTGTATAACTGATTATTGTTTTTAATTTACTTCCTTGTTTATGGGTTTAATATTTATTTACTAAAATTAGATTTTATCAATAACGTGTACATAAATCTATATCTGTATCTAAAACTTTATTGACAAGATATGTATAAAATATTTAATAATTTATTGAATCAGTTTGCTCCTACTGCAAGCTTCAGGTATTTTGCCAACATTCTCTGACATGTGTCCCCTGCAGATGCAAGGAAATAGAGAGTGATTTTTTACAATTGAGGAGAATTTTGAACAACTAACTTCATAACCCCAATTACGAAAAGGTTAGTCCCAAATGTGCCAAATAATGAATTCCGCGACCATAGCGGGGGCGGAGGCAATATACCGAAGCAAGAACCCTCCAATTAAAATGAGGGTTTATGTAAGTACTAGGTCATAAGACCTGGAAAACCCATGATGACACCTGCCAGATACAATTAAAAAATTTTATTCCCCAATATCTATAAATCCCAATTAGTGCCAAAGAAAGAAATGTACCCAACAGGGGTATAAAAACTGGCAGGCTAGGGTTGAATTTGTTGAGTTTGACCAAGAAGCAAAAGGTCATATGTGAAGGTCAAATTAAGATATGCAATGCATATACACACTCTGAGGATAATATATTTTAATGTAGATTGCAAATCACAGTAGGAGTGTTGAAAATGTGCACCAAACACCTTGCAATCTACATTAAAGTATATTATCCTCAGAGTGTGTATATGCATTGCATATCTTAATTTGACCTTCACATATGACCTTTTGCTTCTTGGTCAAACTCAACAAATTCAACCCTAGCCTGCCAGTTTTTATACCCCTGTTGGGTACATTTCTTTCTTTGGCACTAATTGGGATTTATAGATATTGGGGAATAAAATTTTTAAATTGTATCTGGCAGGTGTCATCATGGGGTTTCCAGGTCTTATGACCTAGTACTTACATAAACCCTCATTTTAATTGGAGGGTTCTTGCTTCGGTATATTGCCTCCGCCCCCGCTATGGTCGCGGAATTCATTATTTGGCACATTTGGGATTAACCTTTTCGTAATTGGGGTTATGAAGTTAGTTGTTCAAAATTCTCCTCAATTGTAAAAAATCACTATCTATTTCCTTGCATCTGCAGGGGACACATGTCAGAGAATGTTGGCAAAATACCTGAAGCTTGCAGTAGGAGCAAACTGATTCAATAAATTATTAAATATTTTATACATATCTTGTCAATAAAGTTTTAGATACAGATATAGATTTATGTACACGTTATTGATAAAATCTAATTTTAGTAAATAAATATTAAACCCAATTCGCTGGTTTCTTTGGCTTCCAGGGTGATGTCTGGCAAATAATTGTTGTATGTTTAAATTTTTCTGTTCTATAAATCGTTTATTCTTATAGTACATGCGTAAATATTATAATATATGTAATAACTGTAAAAGCACTATACTTCTGTTTATAACCTTTCAGTGTAATTAATTTTATATTTTTCATTCATACAATGTAATGCACTCATGCATTCTTACACTGAATAAACATTATCTTATCTTATATGTATTTTTAAAGAAAATGATTATTACACGCATTGGGCATCTTTTAAATATATTTTCTATTGCACTGTCGCATGCTATCACTCTCCTGAATTGATAATTTTATTCGAATAGTACATGTAGAATGTGGAAATTGACCCTAGGTGACATTTTACCATTGTCAGTGTTACCCCAAGATTTAATGGCATCTTCTTTTCTTATTCAATTTAAATAAAGTATATATCGTAGTTAACAAAACATTATAGCAAAATACGTATGGTCTGGTTCAATATGACCCTGTTACAAAAGGCATTGAAGCCTAAGTTTGGCTTAATTTGACCTTGACCTTAGGTTTAGTTGTCATTTATTTTTTAGGCATAGAAATCACTCCAGGACCAGGAAACTATAACTCTGATAAAGTAAAAGCAGGGTCTATAAGCACTGAAAAGAAAGCTCCTTCTATTGGCATTGGGATGCGTACGAATTGGCCATTTAAAAACGAAGCTCCTCCATCAAATAAATACAACAAGCCTTCTACCCTTGGCACTGGTAACCCGATCTTCAGAGGTGCACCATCTTGGGCCCAAAGAAGCCGTCAGGATGTTGGTAGCACTTACTACAACCGTAGAAAAGAAAATGTCCCAGGGCCTGGGTCGTACTCTACTATGGATCCAAATTCTATCAGAAGAAGATCCGGAGTATACTCTATGCAGGGTAGGACACAGGTGAAGGATTATAACACAGCCAAGCACAATCCCGCCCCGGGATCATACGATTTGCCAACTCCAAGAAAAGGTGGTATCAGTATGGGATGCAAGCATTCTGCATACATTACACCTCTAATTATAGAGAGTGACATTTGTTATTAGTGCATGGGCCACAAGATATTTATAGTATAGGTAATACATAGATACAAGTGCTTTAATGTACGTAAAGGTTATTTTAAAAATGATAATAACCGGGTTGCTCATGTTGTAGTTTTTTCCATTTTTATCATAGCAATAATGCATCATTTACTCAAGCAGGATTGCATAGTCCGATTGGCAGTTTAGAACCATGAAGCCTTATATGCAAGTATAAGGGCCTCAGGCCATTAAGTTTACATAATGGAGCGCCACTTGGCCATTATCTATATAATATTCAACTGTAAATAGGTAACTATTAAACCGTTTTTGTTTACTAGTCAGACTTTATTACCAATTTATAACCCGACCCGACAATAGTGGACAGAAGCTTGTCACATTAGAATATATTTTATGCACTGTTTTCACTGCTACAAAAGAAATATATTTCAAAGGTCATACACTATCGAGAAATGGTTTTAGTGGAAATCATTAAGGGAGCAACAAATCTCCAATCCAACTAGGTATAGAATGTATGCTTTCATGCCAAAGTGAGGAGTCATGGTGGTGCAGTGGTGATACACTCGCCTCCCACCTTTGTGATTGGAGTTTGGATCCTGGCCAGACCTCAGATGGGAAAGCTGATAGTTGCTTGCCATTGGTTTACAGTACAGAGCCTTGACCAACTGTATGTACTGGTTTCCTCCACCCGCCTAACAACTCGTTACAATATAACTGGTACAAAGGTATTAGGCGTGATGTAAAATATTAAATAAATAAACAAATCAAGCTAAAGTGTGCATTGCTAAAAGATAATGCACATTTTGAACAATAGAATGACGTCCTGGTATACTTTTAACTGTATTGCTAAAAAGTGTAACTTAAGAATGGTTTTACTAAATGTGTGATTAATTTATTCATGTTCTGTTTCTCGACTGTGATATGTGCAAATATTTTACAAGTATTACGCTGCCATGGGCCGTAAATAAAAATGTTTTAAAAAGATGTTGACTTCTTCATGTTTGTCAAAAATTTCAGTGTGAAATACTTAATAAGTGACAAGACATATGATACCTTGATTGTATTGTTCCATGCTGGCCTTGTTACATACATACAAACACAAAATATTTAAGTAGTCAGAGCTTGTTTGTGGGTTGACACGTTTCCATATATCAGTAGTATCCATAAGATTTAATAAGTCGGGATTCCTATTTATGTAGGGGGCCACGGTGGTAGAGTGATAACACTCTTGCCTCCCACCTCTGAGGCCGCGGTTCCGTTCCCGGCATGGCCTCAAGTGGGAAAGCTGGTAGTTGCTTGCCGTTGGTCAGCAGTTTACAGTACAGAACCTTGACCAACTGTATGTACTGGTTTCCTCTGCCCTTCCAACTACCCGTCGTGATATGATCTGTACAGTGTTAAAAGCGACGTAAAACCCCAAATAAATAAATAAGTAAATTCATATTTATGTACTAGGCATGCAAAACAGAACAGAATCCTTTCATGTTAGAGGGTTATACTGAAAGTCGTGGAGAGTGTAAGATAGGCAATGGAGTGTGCCCTTCACTGGACCAAAGTAATGGGTTTGAGCCATAATACTTTACAAGGTCAAAAATGGGGTTCAATGCCCCTTTCAACAATTCGGGGGGGGGGGGGGTGTCCAAGACATGACTGGTGCTCAGTGTACCCTACATGTTGTTATGAAAACAAAATCAAAATCACAACCTCAAAATGTGTGAGACTAAGGATCAAATGTCAAATGTGTTTACTGAGACTTCACATGAGAAAACCATCAAAGCCATTTCCAAAAACATGTATAAATACACCAGGTACTTAAAACCCTAATGCATTCAGATCACTCGTTCACGGATATTTACAAATCACACTGAAATGTGATCATTCCTAGTCTATAAATGACTCTCTCAGCTATTTTAGATCTTCTTGTCTCTCAGCAGTGGCTCCTACAAAACTGGAAGAATAACCCTCACTGGAAGTACTATGCAGTTCCACATTTTCATTCTTCTTCTATATCTTCTATTCACAAATCAGTTAGATGTTTTTGCTACAGTTTTGATTCACCTAAAAATGTGGAATAACCAACCTGAAAACACACAAAATTCCACTTTTATTGTCGACTTCAGAAACATGGCTAAAACTATTTGTCTCATCCACCCTGTCCCCATGTCTTTGTGTTATGACCTGAATATGCTAATGGACATATCGAATAAATTTTAGTATTGTTGTCCCGTTAGATCCTACCACATAATGTAATGTATTAATTAATTTTATAGCACTTAATCTCTGTCGTGTGATAGCCTGTAATGTGCTAGACGAAGAAGGAAAAATCAGTATTCACAGACATAGCAGGCCCACACCAAAGATGACAGGGAGACAGGATAGCTATATGTAGAGTAGACTTTATTGTGCTTTAATTTGCACATCATTAGGTAGCTTGCTTCACAATATTGGAGCATCAAATGTAAAGATGCGGCTAAGGTGATTTTTTATTTGTGCACTGAAGATAGGAACCTTTAGTGACTTCTGTCCGATTTGCTGCTCCAGGGGCTCGTTTCACGAAACATCCTTTGGAAAGGACCTCCTTTAATTAAGGAAGGTCATTTTTATTTCTTTGTGAAGGCAAGCTTAAAATTCAGTTTCACAAAGCCTCCTTTAAGTCTCCTTCCCAAAGGTCTTCCTTAAAACTTAAGGTGAAAGCAAATGTTCATAAATTTAGTAAACATGCCTTGAAGGACACTCCCTTAAATTTAAGGTAGGTCCATAGCTTCCTTGAATTTTAAGGGTTTTTTAAGGTCTTTGTGAAACTGACATTTTTTAAAAGGAGGAAAAAATGCAAGGAAATCCTTGAATTTAAGGTGACCTTTATCTTAAGGAGGCTTCGTGAAACCGCCCCTGGTGTTGTAAGTGCATGATGCTTGAATAAGGTAGAACCTGAAATACTACTGAAAACCAGTGTGGAGGTGCTTGTACACCAAAGTCAGAGTTTTGAATATAGAACATTGTTCAACAAGCAACAAGTGTAGATTTAAAACAACAGGTGTGATTCTAGAAAATTTGCCAAAGTTTTTTATGATCCTAGCCAGGACATTGATTCACAGTTTGTTATGATTCTAGTCAAGATGTTGATTCAATTTTTGAAGTGCAGCAGCCAGGAGGTTTCTTGTGTGTAATGTGGATATAGAGCTTGGGGTCATCGGCATAAAGGTGCAACTTTATACCATGCCTCTAAATGACTCTGCCAAACAGGGTTATGTACAGGGGAATAGGATTGGCCAAATTACCGAAACAATTGGGATTAATGCTATGAAGGTTCACATTTGATTAGAATAGATAGGTTAATGCTGAAATATTACATGTCATAAAGGGTCATATTAAAATTGTAAAACCTATAAAGGAAACAGATGCAGAAGTGATAGTAGTCATAGAAAAAGTTCACTTTATACCAAATATATATAGAGTTGGGCCTCCTTAAGAGGATTTGACTACTTAAGAGAAGGTTACAGACAGCTTAATGACAGGAACTTCTACACCAAATTAACAGAAGACCCAACACTCTCAATATCTAATAAGATATGTGCTGTTCTGACTGAAATGAAAAATCTCAAACTTATAACAGAAAAATTTTGAGTACCTTCAAATTAAGAATCCCAAAGCAGGCAGATTCTACCTGTTACCGAAAATTCATAAGAAACAGGTCCCAGGTAGACCAATCTGCAGCTCCATAGGACACAGTACCTGCAATATTAGCAAATCTGTAGATGCCCATATTAAAGATTATGTGCCCAAAACCCAATCATATGTAAGGGACACTCAGCACTTCATTAGCAGACTTAAACGACTGGGTCAAATACCCGAGGGGGCCTTACTGGTCACTTTAGATGTCTCTTCACTCTACACCAATATCCCAAACCATGAGGGGATACTGGCTATTGCAGTTCACCTCAGACAAGATAGGACAAAGGACCCAATAAGCCCTTACATCCTACAACTGCTAAGATTAGTGCTACATAGTATGAACTTTACATTTAATGATCAGCGTTTCCTACAGATAGGTGGAACTGCCATGGGAACAGCTCTAGCACCTAATTATGCAAATCTATTCATGGATAGATTCGAAATAAGGGCCCTCAAAGGCTGGGATAAGCAACCTTTACTTTGGCTACGGTTCATTGATGACATTTTTATGATCTGGAACTATGGTCAAGAAGAATTGGATAGGTTTATTAAATACATTAACAACATCCATGATAAGATTAAGTTTACACATGAAGCTAGTACTGAAAGCATCAATTTTTTGGACACTACTGTACAAAAAACCAACAGAAACACACTTGTATCTACACTACACATCTGCACACCATAGACCCTGCCACACAAAGGGTCCCTATGGGCAATTCCTCAGAATTAGGAGAATATGCACCAAAAATGATGATTTTATCACCAATGAGATAAAACTCATTGAGTATTACCTTAGTAGGGGTTACCCATTACATGCTCTAAAAAACACATGCTCAAAGCCGCCAAATTCACAAAGGATGAATTATTGACAGTGAAACAAAAACCAAAGACAAGCACACCTGTCATGGTCACCAATTTTAACCCCAGTAACCCAGACATTAAACAATTCATTCACTCAAATTGGAACATTATTGAACACAGCAATGACTGTGTCAATACTTTCAAAGATAAACCATTAGTGGGATTCAGAAAATTACCCAACCTTAGGAATCTGTTAACCAGAGCACAGATTTCATACCCTCCATCTAATGTACAGAAGCGTACAATTAGACCCACATACTGTACATGACTAGGAAAGTGTACTTAATGTCCTCTTATAACACCTATCACCCAGGTCAAGTGTAAAATCACACATAGAATTTACCCCTTGACCAGTATCCCTCCTCACAAAACTTGTGAGATCAGTGATATCATATACCTTATCACATGTACAAAATGTGACAAATACTATGTTGGTGAAACTGGATGCCCGTTCAGGAAAAGAATCTATGAACATAGACTATCTGTATGTAAACCTAAGGATTCCAGAATTACCCCAGTCTCTAAACACTTCACAGAACAGGGCCGTTCTGTTATGCAGTTCTCCCTTCTGGAATGGGGTTCCTTTAAATACCACGAAGCCATTACTGATCACAGAAAGATGAGAGAGAAATGGTGGATGTGGAATATTGGGGCAATACATCCAATTGGCATAAACCAATTTATTTAATTGAGGGCTCATTTTCGGTGTCTATTCATACTCAGGACACTCTTGTTTTTTATTTTTTATTCTTAAAATTTTAAAACCTATCATAGAATTATAAATGGGATTACAGGCGTTCAGTCATGCAATTATTATACTATTGGGATCTAGACTTTATTATTTGAATATGCAACAGTGAAATTGATCTCACCTATTTAGGTTCAGTGGCATTTTCCAACAAACTTTTGGTCACAGCACAGCAGTGAAAACATTGGGATGGACAAGGCAGTGCATAATAGTTTAGTTTAAGATCTGGACAAGAAAGAAGAGAATTCGTCTGTTGACAGTTTATATAGTTTAAGATCTGGACAAGAAAGAAGGGAATTCGTCTGTTGACAGTTTATAATGCATCCAAGTACAGTATAATGTCCTTGTACACTACAATAACACAACAGGTGTACTGAATGTGTACATTGTATTTCCATGCAACAAAAGCATTTCATGATGAATGTTTGAAAAACATTTCCAGCAAAACCTTCATTTCTTCAGCTATTTTATAAATGTTTTATAAACATTTTCAGTAAAAACGTTTTTATAGAGAATGTTTATAAAATGTTTTTTAAACATTATAGCAAAAACGTTTAGAAAACCAAAGATAGGGTTTACCTAGGTTTTAAAAACGTTTTGTAAACGTTTAAACCATTTAAAAACGTTTCTAATGTTTACTGGGATGTTTTTGTCTCCTGGTATTTACACTATCATTTTTGCAGCTTCAACTTATTTTATTCCCTTTTTTGTACATGTTTTGGTATTAATTAAGGTTACCCCGGGAGGGCGCGGGTGACATATTTTTTCGACTGTCATAATTCTCCTGTTGTACAGTTACCTCAGGTGAAACAGATAGGTATTGATTTGACAACTATTAAATATTCTGAAGGTGGAGAGTTACAATTACTTTTATAGGGGCATATTGCATATTGTGTGGGAGGGCTATTTGTAATTTTCATTTCTTATGGTACATAACCAAACTTGAGATAACCTGAGGAGTGGGTTATGCAGTGTTTCCACTGAAACCGACAGGCCGGTAACTATGCATTTTTTGAGAGTCGTGGCCAATGTTTACATGGTCGGTTAGGGTCGGTTACAAGTCCCCAGCCTGTCGGGGAGAGTGGGTGAAATTCAAACATGTTTAATATTTCTACGACCGTTACTGACCCTTGTATCCGACCCTAATTTCCACGCCCTAGCAACAATCCTGTCGGTTAACTTAAGGGCCTGTCGGTTACACTTCCAGGCTTGTCTGTAACCCTTCCGGGCTTGTCATTATCACTTGCAGGCCTGTTGTAATATGAAGCCGGCTTGTCCTTTATAATTTATTAGTTACTGCTCATTTGCAGTCCATTTGGAGCATAATGTGAAGTAAAAGTACGATCAAAAATTATGTCAAGAATGACAGAAAACAGTGCAAGTGATCATAATTTCAAAGTTAAAGATATAGAAAAGGTCGGATTTTATATCTATAATGACTTTTTCGTTCATAAACTGAAGCAGACATACATTGATTTTATTTTTATGTATATTAAAACAAAAACGTGGAAACTGTAATTGAAATTACAAAAAAAAAATTTGGACATTTTGGTCATGTGATGGGATCAAAATATTCAGCCTTGACCTAGTATAAGAATTGTTTATTGCTCCACACTTGACCTTCTTTTTTCCCAAAAATTCATCAAAAACTGTTGTTACAATACCGACTTCAAGTCTGGTCGTGGGGTTCTGTATGTTTCTCGAGTCCTGCCTGTTTCTCAGTATGGCTTGTCGGGACTTGATACGGCTTGTCTGTTACGGGTTTAGGGCTTGTCCTGGTAGTTTCCAGACCAGTCTTGTAAAAAACATCCCGACCCCATGGCAGGTCAGCCTCTAGATCCAGACAAGCCTGTATGTTTCACGTCCTGTTGGGGAGTTGAAGCCGACCCAAAAATTACCCTCCTTTTTTTGTGGATTTTTGTCCCCGACCCCCCGACTTTTGCAGCCAACCTTATAATAATACAGAGTCGTAGGGTCGGCCTCCAGTGGAAACACTGCATTAGAAAAATTGGCAAAGGTTTTGCCTTAAACGGGGGGAATTCTTGGGGTTAGAACCCTGCTCCACTGTGCTGGGGCAAGTGATTCCTGGGTCAGTGGGATGCATTATCTGGGAGCCAAATAAGCCTCGGATGATCCAGGATGACCAGGAATGGCCCGTATATGACCTGATTTGGAAACAATACCTTTCTTTATGTGTGTGAAATGGGAATAGTTTTCAAGATACTTGCGGCCTACGTGGGTTGTCCTGGGATGCATTTGGGGAGATTCAGCAGCAATAATGTATATCATTGGATATCTAGGAGTAAACTCGTACTCTGGCCCCGAATTTTACCCCTCATCTGGTACTGGTCCTGATTCAGAATGGCCTCAGTATTTGAGCAGTATGTGACTGTATGTGGCAGAACTGTGTACAAAATGGGAAGGCCAGAAAAGAGGACAAGTTCATTAAATATGAGACACATGCTTCCGGACCACAAGAATTGTCCGCTCTCTTGGTGTGTTCCCAGTTAACTTCCGGACCATCATCCGAAGTAGAACCGCACCTTGATCATGAGAGAAAACCCCGACCATCTGGTCAATGTACATTGAACCTGCATACATATATGTTGCCCTCTTTCAAACCATATAGAACCTGTTTAGATCAGTGACTGTTTCCTTTTTCACCAGTTACCTGAATTGCGCAAGTTTATTTTAGAACCCATTGCATTTGAATTTCAAAGACATGCACGTGATGTGTAATCAAACTGATCAATTCCTAACATGAAACTGATCAATTCTTAAAAATAAAACGGCAGATATATCGAACTTTATCAAACGTGCTTTCTACTTTAAAGACAGAATGCTTGTGATCCATTAAGGTGTTTGTTTATCTTGTCTATCAATTATCTTGCAGAGGCCCGAGTGGCCTAGTGGGTTGGCCAGCATCTAATCTCAGAGTCGTGGGTTCTAGTTCCACAAGTGATAAAACTGAGGACCTATCCCAATATAACCTTGGCTGTTGAATGGGAAGCAAAACCTTAACTCTGACTTTGATCTTGTTTCCTTAACCGAGCCAATGTTAAAGTATGGTGTGCAAGTAACGCTGGTCTCAGCCTCTTACCATATGTAACAGTGGACACTCAATTTGTTTATATATCAGTGTAAGAGTGACAAGATGGTGGCACCATCAAAGGTAATCGTATAACTTTATTTGCTTTTGTGGGTAACTCTGGTGTGCCATTTTTAGTCAATTTGTCTGTTTAAAACAGCTTGGTCGGGTCAAGAATATATTTTTTCAAGTATGACAAAGCTATAGTTCAGCACTCTAAACTCACAATTATTTTGACAAATCCTGTTCTTAGATAAATGTATTTAATGCTAATATAAAGCATACGTCTAAACATATTTTCATAGCTCATATAGGTTAATAGCACTTAAACGTTGCCATGTTCAGATATTAGAGAGATTAATATACAAGAATTTCTTGTGAGAGTTACATCATTCATTCTTACATTAATTCATTGTCGCTAAGTAACGAAGTATTGTATAGAATGACTTTTGGAACAACTTTTATTAATAAAAATAATGTTGTAAACTTAAGTGTAGAACAAACCCCAAGTCCCTTTTTCAAGAACAATGTTAGTTAACTGGAATTATATATTAACAATCAAATGACTTTATAAATGAAGAGAACACTAAGCTTAAAAGTGGTAAAGCAAAGAAATTCATTTTCATTTATTGCAAAGTAGACTTTCTAAATGATTATAATAGACGTAAATGAATATATAAGCACACCTTGGTACGAGGGCGTTGTATAAAACATGTAAAAGGACATAATGACACTGTACATGAATATCTTAATTTGAATTTCAGGTCATAAATCAACTCTATTTTATCTTTTTCTTGTTCACAGTTTCATTGCTCGATTTTATCGGTTCCACCAACCACAGGCATCTGAAATATGTACGTGGGATAGGTTCAAGAAACATTTTCCCATGCAATGAAAAGCATGATATAATTGTGTTACGGCGAAAAACACACACTTGCTATTTTTATAAATTATTTTGTAAACTACTTTATGGAAAAATGTTTACATTGCGAAATTTCGTATCCTGTAACCTTCAGATTTGCATGAAATATGCTAAATAGTCACTTGATATATACAATCTATACACCTACATCAATTATGTTTTGCATTAAGAATATAATGTACATTTCATTTTCCTTATTAATGACTGGGTCACATTTGGGTGAACAGTTGGTATATCTGGTCATTACCAATTTCCATAGCCAAACATTTTCAGTCTCTCTGTCATTATTCACATGCATTCTGGAACTTTCTGTATTCATGTAACAATCAGTTCATAAGTAACATATTTTATACAGCAGTTCCACCTCCGTGGATCAGCTTCTGTGTTGTCCTTGAAATAATAAAAATTGGGGCTTTTTGGCAATCACAGACATCCTGGAAGCCTGTGTAAATGATCCATGAACATTCTGGATGAACCTTAGCCATTTCACATCGTTTTGATCACTGTATAGGTCATATCAAGATGGGTAGCTTTATGGGCAGAGGAAACCAGTACATACAGTTGGTCAAGGTTCTGTACTGTAAACTGCTAACCATTAGTAAGAAACTACCATCTTTCCCACATTGGTTTCGGGGTTTGAACCTCAGAGGTGGAAGGCGAGTGTTTTACCACCGTGTCACAGTGGCCCCTTGGCCATTTCAGGTCCATATGGTAAAGCTCCTGAAAATCTGGATTTCCATGAGAAAGCCAGAAGCAAAGAGATTTGTAGCTTGTTCAGGGCTGGTATGTAAGCTGTACAGGAGCTACGGAGGGTATATTGGGTAATTTACTGTTCAGTACCACCCCACGCTAAAATAGGGGGTTCCACCACTCTTCCCTGCCAAACTGCTTCAGAACATATAGGGTGGCTTCCAAAATGACAAGTATTACTCTTATATGTAAACACCAGTTCTGGAATGATCCTATTTCAGCGGAAGTATGGCTTCATAACTATATCATGAGGGCAAAGGTGTCATCAACCAGAAATAAGTAAGGAAGGGCACTGTGTCCAGGCAGAATAGGTTCCAGTGCTGAGATGTCTAGCTGGTTGACTACGATATATTCACAAAAGCTTCGAGAACATTCCACTGTAATTGGGTAAATCTGTGGACATCTGGGTCCAAACTCAAATTACTGGCCCAGATTTTTACTCTTCATCCAGCAATGGTCCTTGCTTGAAAATGGGCTCAGTACTAACTAAAGCACTATGTAGATTTATGTCGCAGCACAGAGAATGTATATTCGGAAGGGTTGAAATAAGGACAAAGTTTACTAAATTTGGGAGCAAACCTACAATACCACAAGAAGAATTGCCCCTCTCCCAGTGTGTTTACTGCTCCTGGTCCATCTGCCCGAAGTAGACCGAACTGACCCATTAGGAAGCATGTGAAGACTTGCCTCTTCAAATTAAGTTCTTAAGACCATGGATTTTTACACTAGAATTTTTGTCTATTCTTTGGGTTGTTAAACACACTGAGTTCCCTCTAAATATACAAACAAAACGCATACCTGCTGGGTTTTCGTTCTTTAAAAACTTCTTTTATCAGCAATTCTTAAACGTAGCTTCATTTTTCACTACACCCCCTGTGCTTAGATTTACTAACACGTAAATAAATCTTACTTTGAAAACACCTGTGACGTTTCTGAGCAGGAGGCTGACCTCTCCTCCCCAGTTAGCTTGTGGGAAAGAAATTGTGCCTGCAAAGCAGTAGATTAGATTAAATGAATCTGATTCTCATATCTATGTGTGAAATGTCCTTATCTCACCAGTTGTTAGGATATCAATACTCTTCTGACATATAAAAATAACAGATGTGAAATAACTTGACGTTATGAAGAAAATATCTGACTCAAATGAAAATAACCGTTTAGGAATTTCTACTATCACTTGTGTATGTTTATTTGAAGGCAGCCATAAGTAAAACCCACTCTGAAAATGTCATAGTATTTGCAATATTTTGGCGAAAAAAATCTTCTGAGTTACTGTATCCCGCCCAAATTTGGTATATGCCTCAACTTGGCACAAACTGGAAAACCAAAATATTGTCTGTATATGACCTTCGATATATAATCATTGCTGTATTGGTTATATATTGTGGTATTTATTGCTTCTGGATGTGCATTTTGTTCACTCCACTGGAGAAAAATACATGTACCTAGCAGGTTGTACTCGTACACAAGGTCCATTCAACACAGATAGGTTACTTTACACTTAAAATTTCTCCTTACTTTGGTATGCCCGTAGGCTTTAAGTAGTGGTTCCGCTTTTAAGGACTGCTGGAACAGAGACCCCGATTCCAAAATCAGGGTGGATTGGGGACAAAATGACCAAAATATAGAAAGAGCAGAAACATTATAATGGATCCAGACCATGCCAATCTATGTGATTTGTCTGTGGACCAATCTGACTTATCCCAATTATACTGGGATTCCCCCAAACCTTTAATCCCGATTTATCTGAATTCACCCCAATCTTAATACAATGCAACATAACAGCAATATAAACTTATTGCAATCAGATTGTCCTTGGTGGGTAAATACAATTTGACTGTTCAAGATCCCCAACCTACTAATGAATCGTCAATGAAAAGCGTTTGTCGAGACTGCTATGGAAACCATTATTAACTCCTTGAGCATTTAAAAATCCAGGATTTAAAGAAAGTATCCATAGCATTTGGATCCAGAATGTCAGAAATCGAATGCTGCAGAATGGAGCTTGAATATTTGATAAAACTTAAGGTGTGATCTTTTGACTTAGAAATACAATGTATGTCTCCTAATACTGTTACATCAACAGCAGCAAAGACAGGCATTCAACCATCAGGTTCAAGGTCGAGTTGGAGAAAGGAGCAACCGCAGAAGAAACTAAAGAGAACAAGTGACACACCAAACCCCACACCGTAGGGTCAGAGATAATTAACAAAGAGGAAATGGAAATCACCCTTCTACTGAGTATGCCCTTGAATTCAATAGAGAGAACCACAGATACTACACATCGTTACTGCAATAGTTGA
Source organism: Sabellastarte sp. h YS-2021 (assembly GCA_964017235.1). Classification (NCBI taxonomy): domain Eukaryota; kingdom Metazoa; phylum Annelida; class Polychaeta; order Sabellida; family Sabellidae; genus Sabellastarte; species Sabellastarte sp. h YS-2021. The sequence continues at coordinate 85,891,823 of OZ024927.1, forward strand.
GAGTCTGGGATGAACACATACAGAAACTTTCTCAGTATGACTCCTGATCTTTACAATGAAATAAAGGACAGAAATGAACCCTGTATTATGAGAGATCTCATATGATTCCAGACTTTCACCAAGCCATTTTGTCTAAGGTATTATATGAGGACTGAATGACTTTTTTGCCAGAATGTGGGGCTGTATTTCACTAGACAGAAGCTTTTTTACGCATCAAGTGGGTTCATAATGATTTCATGTATGTCAGATTTGCTGGAATAAGAAATACAAAGACTTGGAGCAAGTCTAATATGATTCAGAAGGCCTTTGGATATTGTGGCCACTTTGATGCAAAAGTCAAAGAGTCAAAAGTTTGTACCATCTGCATGCCAGGTAATCATAATGCCGAGATGATTTCTTCGTTTGCCCCACCACCTCAGAGGACTAGAGGAGGTCTCCAGAACCAAATGGAACATCCCACAAACTCATAGATGGAAAGTCATTTATGTGGCCATAAATAAACCACCCATGAAGGGAGTAAATACTTTAATTACAAAAGATTCAACTCCATGTGTTGCAGACCATGGCGTCTGGAGACTATAAATTCATTATAGTTTCTCCATGTTGCAATGGGTCATGTTCAAATGGAGACTCTGAACTAAAGTTAAACTAAAGTTAAAGCTAAAGGACAGACCCACTAAAGCAAGCGAGAGCTTAGCGCTGATAGATGTAGGGAGAGAGGGGACTACTTTGTGAATGAGGGGGCAAGTACGACAAGTTTGAAGGGAAATATTACCTGAACCTATATCCATTATTTTTGGGACCACTAAATATTCCAGTTAGTGATACATTTAAGCTAATGTTCAAACACAAACCCCACACCGAATACATTAGCCCAATTCAACACCCACATACCACAGTGCTCTCCAAAAGTTCAAGGTTGGGGTTTTACATTCCCTTCAACAGCCAGGTGATATTTCGACAGGTCCACAGCATTTGTCATTTGTGGGAGTAGTAGCCAGACACAGGTGAAAGACAGTGATTAGAAACCAAACTTGCAAACCACTAGGCGACCGTGCACCTAAAACAACAACAATAACAACATGACAAAAGTAATGAGATGAAACACTTTTGCCCCAATTCAAAATTATCTACAATCTTAAATTAAAAAAAAACAATAAAAAACCTTTTTGAAAAAAGTTTCAAAAATCTTTGGAAACAAAAAATAAATAATAAAAAATGGAGAAAAATAATTTTGACTCTAGAAAATATTGGGCATGAAATTATCTCTAAAATTATAATATGTGAATGTTTTATGGATTTGGGTGTTATGTATTCCGCTTGGGGAAAGCAGTAGTTATTTGATTGTCAATTGTTTTTGGATGATTTGGGTGGTCCTGTAAAGGACCTTTTATCTTGCAGGTAGACTACCTTATTCCATACCAGAGACTGATGGAGCTACTGTGGTGGCTGCTGCTGCTGTTGGAGATATGGAGAAAGTTTGGATGCTGATGCTGTGGGTTTGGTATGTGTTTGTGTTGACCTGTCGGTGGTGGTCTGTGATGTCATGGGTGCTGGTGTGTCCAACTGTTGGTAATCTATGAATCTGATGTCTGATGCAAGATGATTAAAAAGGCTCAATGTGCCGGAAAAGTGTGTTGTGTCCGTGTAGAAAAGTGAAGAAAAAGGGTTGGCTGCACTTGCTTTTAATATGTCGGTATGTTCATTGGGTGTACGAAAACCTAAGATGTTGAAAACTTCAGCTGCTGTTGATCAAAAATATATATAACTGCGTGTGAATGGACATATATAAAACTGGGCCGTAGCCTCTACCACTGCAGAATGCTGGAAAAGTTAGTGAGCGTAGAATAAGTTTTTCTTCTGAAGGTCAAGAAATCTGCTTCGGGAAGATCTGCAACTTCCTGTGAAAGGAAGTTCAAGAAGATGTCATGCAAGGATTCTGGTTTCTTGGGAGGGTCACTCACAATAAATGTGTTCATCTATATCTGCACTTGATTAAACCACTGAGGCCTGGATTTGGTGTTTGTAGCACATACACAGATGAAGGGGTGCCCGGTGACTTCTCATATTGGTCTCCATGCTGTCGCCAAGGCTTGAAGATCTTGAAATATAGAAGAGATGGCTAAAGTAATGGCTGTTGGAGACCTGCAGGTCCCCTGGTTTGAACTTACCGCTTTGAATACTGAGTTCTTGACATGGGCATACCATATAGGATTTCACAAAAGAGCAATGATCTTGCAGCTAGAACTCATGCTGTGTCATCTGAATAGGTCCCCAGTTAGCAGCAACAAATGTCCTTAACTTGGAGGCAAAAGTCTGTGAGAAGTCAGGCACATGTTGGGAAGTACCCAGACATGATGGAAAGGTATTATATTCTGTTGGGAAATCTGTCTGGGTGTAAAAGTTGAGCTATTTGGACCCATTCTGTTTGAAATGATACAAGACACAATAAGAATGCATTCTGACCTATTTTATTTTATGTATCACCATTACAACATGTCCCCTGACTGATTCTGATCTCTGATTTTGTGACTTGAAGCCACTAACATCACCTTATTGCTATGAAAAATACATAGTATGTATATTAAGTTGTTTTAGGCATGTAGATGGCTACCCTGCCCGCTATGTGGCACAGGTATTGTGGTCTGGTGGGTGTTTCTAAAGCAATGGGCGTTTTCATCCCAAACTTGTTCTTTTCTCACATCTGTTGCAATCCTTGTATCTAAAATAAACTGGCACGAAAACAAGACATTGAAAAAGAAGGATCCTAAGTCTGAATGAAATACAAGGAAAGCTTGAGAACTAATTGTGCCTCCAATTTCAATCGTATGACAGACAATTTCTTTTTTAAATGACCTCATACATTACCACTGTCTTTATAAAAGAAATTTTAATTTATTTTTATGTTTGTTTGCAAATCGTAATACCTCTGTCATACTTCTTCGATATGATGATGTACCACTATTTGGAAACAATTATTAATTAACCATACTACCTAGTTTGCTACAATGTGTAATCTGATTGTTTCCAGAACTGTTTTGACAAAATTATAAAGGCATGGACAAATGTGTTCATATCTGGCCTAATTTGCTATGGCAGAACTGCATTTCAGATGATACAACCTAGAAATAGGAACCAAGGTTGTGGTATTTCTGAACGTTTTCAGGACAAGTCAAATACCCAGTCTTCCATAAGGTTCAAACTCCCAAATATGTTAGAATATGTAAGCTTGATTGTCTTGTTAGTTCTATGTTAAATAAGCCTGTTTATCTTAATTATAAGTTATGTAAATTCTAGTATATGTTAGGGTACTTTGTGCAAACTGGAAGAGTTTTTCACAATTACAAAAAAATCACAAGCCTTTAGCAAGGCCATCAATCATTTTTAGGACTGGAAGGTTGGAATAAACGCATAAGCGCCATTGTTGCCAAGAAATTATACGACCGGTGTAACGCAAAATAATGACTCCCGCTATATTTTGCACCCCCTCTTTTGATCTTTAGGAGAGTAATTATCTTGGAAGCAATATTTTGCACCCCCAAACAATGGAGGGATGGTGGGGGTCAAAATATAGCAGACGGGGCTGCAAGATAATAGGGACAATAGGACAATACACTAGTGTGTTTATTTAGTCAATTGGACAGTTGTCAATACATGCATGTCAGTAACAATACCTAAGACTTTTTTGATGTGTTTTGAGGTGATACTTACATATTTATTATCTATCTAAAAGATGCAACTTTATGTGCATATTAGTGTTTTGTATCACCAAATTCATCAGATTGATTTATTTGATTTAATTGCATTTTCATGTTAATATGCATTGACTTGTTAAAATATAGTTTTCTTAATAATCCTTTGTTAAATTAAATAATAAGGCTCAACCATAGAATCGCCACAAATATGTTTGCCCTGTTAAAGGTTTAATTTGAGTAAGTCTCATTTCATTTATATACTACTTTGATGCTGATTTTTTTATTTCATGATTTGGGTCTATTTTCCTAAGATACTATATAAAATTACGAAAGCCTATAAGAATCATGTAGGAGAACTATTTTTTTTTTTAATTTTGACTTTTATAACTCGAAATTTTGACTTTTAAACTCAAAATTTCGACTTACAAACTCGAAATTCTGAGTTTAAAAAGTCAACATTTTGACTTACAAACTCGAAAGTTTGACTTTTAAACTCGAATTTTCGATTTTCAAACTTGAAATTTCGACTTTTAAACTCGGAATTTCGACTTACAAACTCGAACTTTGGACATTTAAACTCAAAAGTTCGACTTTGTAACTCAAAAGTCAAAATTTTGAGTTACAAAATCGAAATTTCAAGTTTGTAAGTCAAAATTTTGAGTTACAAAGTCGAAATTTCGAGTTTGAAAGTCAAAATTTTGAGTTTGAAAGTCGAAATTTCGAGTTATAAAAGTCGAAATTTAAAAAAATATTTCTCCTACATGACCCTTATAGGCTTCCGTATAAAATAATATAATAAATGATGTGAATATTATTATTAACGTCAAAAGGAATCTAAACAAAAAGGCATACTTTTGTGTAAGACTTGATGCAATAATTATTTCAAATTATTATTTAATCATGCAAGAATATAAAATGAACATAAGTAAATAATAAATAAATAGAATGCATGTGCTCTGCTTGTCTCCACATTAATATTAAATAGTATGCAAGTGTTCCACTACAAGTTAATCCCCAACATAATAGTAATGACTGATTTGGGGAGGGCTTCCAAATCATGCAAGGGGGGGGGGGGGGGGGGGGGGTAAAAATATTTCAACCAGCATTGCAATATTTTACCCCCCTAGTGAAAAATATAGGGGAGTCATTATCTCCCACTACACCGGGTCACTCACAGATCCATTGCAAAAGAATCCCAAGATTTTTAAAAATGTGTAAAGCCCTAAAAATATTATTGTTTTTGTTGCTTGTATCTAACTAGGGTTTCTGTACTTTCCTTGAACTTTAGCGAACCATCACTGCTTTATGGGGTGAACATTTGAAATATGTTAGTGATACAAGATATTCAAGTTGGAAGTATATTGAATCTCTGTTGACCATCCATTGTGATACCACAATATTTGGGAAAAAAAATCACTGTTCTGCTTCATTTTGCTGTTGTTCAACTGGTGACCATTTAAGATCAGAGCCTCTTGTCTAAAGAAGTGTGAGCTGATTATTATCATAGTTTTACAAGATATTGGATATTTACTAGCCTTAAGGCTCAAGTTTCTTTATAGTAATATGGAAAAAAACTTTCAGTTTGCTCAATGTACTAATGCAATAAGTAAAAAACAACGTGCAAATAAGACTGTCCGGTGAGCTTATATGTCCTAATGCACAGGCCAGACAGTCAGTGGGTCCAGATTTACATTAACGTCAAACTGTTAGGTATTGGTGTGGTTTGAAATTGTAAAAGGTAAAATGCTACAGTTGCAATTTTGAACCCAAGGAATATATGATGTTCGAGGTCGGAGATTTCAAGTTGGGGTGAATGCTTTAAAGTAAGTGCTATAAAAGTGGTACAATCCAAGAGGTGCCAACATTTTCTTGATTTTTAAAAGACATTGAAACACATATTTGGGATTTTTTATGTACATGTTAGCACTGTAAAAGCAGAGGAGATTTTTTAAAAATGTAATTAAGTGAAATTTTAAAATATGTGCTAGGATTATCTTGTCCATTATTATATAGATAATGGCTAAGTCGCACTCCATTATGTAAACTTAATGGCCTGAGGCCCTGAAAGGGCTGAAGGGTCATTAAGTTTACATAATGAAAGTGTCACGAGGCAATTATCTATTATAAAACCCTGTAAATTAAAACCAAATTATTAATTCAATAATTTAACACCTTGTTCCAAATGATCAACCTAGACAATCTTTGCAATGTTTCCTTTGGTGTGCATGCCATATGGGGCTTTCACTAAATTAGTTCTATGGTTGTTGTTTTTTTATTTCAATACACAATCAACATTGTTTCACCATGTGTACCACTGGTTTTCCTTTATGGGAAAATATAATTTTGGATAAAGCTTGAAAAGTTTTAATATAATCTGACTGCCACAAAATTTAACCATGGATAATGATAATCAATAAAATATGGATCTGTGACTTACATAAAGCACTTTCCACAAAAAAATTAGACTGCTTATTTAACAATGCTGTGGATAATTTGTTGTGGTGAGTGTTTCATGTTACTTTATTAATCTGTGTTTATTTTAAGACAGTGAGCTATTATTTTTGTATTTCAAGCATTGAAAGTACTAGAAACTGGAAAATTACTTACTTGTTTTATTTTGTGTTGAAGTTTTTGGGTTTCTCAAGATTTTTATTTTGTGTGCTTCTTTGTCTCTTAATTTGGAATCAAGGAAAAATGCCTCCTGGAAAGATTGTCTCCTGGAAAAAAGCCTCATAGAAAGAATGCCTACTCCACATTTTGTATTTGAGTAATACCTCCTATGAAAATTAATCCACAACATTAAGAACAAATTCATTTCAACCACAGTGTATCATTTTAGAAGTATATAAAAAACTGTAATAAGGTGTAAAATAAAATCTTTGTTTTGAACTTAAAAACATTGAAAATTTAAATCAAATTTAAACCGAGCAGTAATTTATTTCAGTACTGCAATTTTGCAAATTTAAACCCAGCACTAATGCATTTCAGTACTGCATTTTTGCACAATGATTTTTTTCTCATTTTACTTGAGTAAATTTTGAGCCACTAAAAACACTCCTTTTAATATAGTATGCTGGGTTTGATTTTCACAGTGAGTTTGTTTGATAGTTAGGTGTTCCTTTGATTAAGTTCATAGAAGATTATTGTTAAGTCAGATTGCAAAGAAATGCAAAGAATTAAAAAATATCTAACTTTATAAATTAAATTGCTTGTTTTGTATTTGTCACGTGTTTTTTCAAGGTAGCATTTTTCATGAGGTATTTTTCTATGAATGCTGAATGTCATTCAGAATTGAAAAGACTTTGTAAATGTACCCACTGAACTAATTAATATGAAAGAAGTTGTGAAAACATTTCAATATTGAATGCATTGTGCTGAGGATGACTGGCAAATACTAAGTACCCTTTTGTTCTTGGCAGACTGACCATTGAACTGAACCACAATCCACTGTTAGAAAATAATGTAGTGTTAACTCTCCATTATACAAAAATAATGGACAGTTGAGACAATGGAAGGGTTGCCCGTCTGGGTTTTATAGAAGAATACAGGAGACTTTAAGTTAATCAGAATTTGCACAAAAAGGCTGGAAAGTGTGGTCATGTGATACTTCTACTATGTTCTCTGGCGTTTTTCAACTGTCCTGATGTTAAGCTTCCACAAAGCAAGATCATGCTGGGAAGGATCTGTGAAGAATCGTCTACCACTAAGAAAGAATGAGTTGCGAGCAAGGAAGAATATCCAGTGATTTTAGTGAGAATAAGATTTATTGTCGACTCATTGGTGCCTGCACTATGACAAAGCTATGACATAGAAGAATATGCTACCTGTTACCGGTGACAATTTTGAACATCACGTTGCTGTGGTTGCAATGAATGAAGAGGTTTGAAGACATGGAAGACAATGAGAACATTGAAGAAGTTGCTATTCACAGATATTCGCTATTAACATTAGCCACTGTCTAACCTGGGCAAACGTCTCCAAAACTCTAAACCACTTAATAGGGTATTCCCATTTCAATCATGCTCTGTCGAGGTTTCATCTCTGAAGTACTGTAGTATCATCTCCAGTGTGTGAATCTGGGCATATCATGTAGGAGTGCTTTATGAACACCAAACACTTGTGCACATGTTTGAAGAAGATAAGGTGCAAATTTAAGCCTCATGTAAGGTTAGATATGAACCTATATCACCCCACAACAATAATAGCTTTTTTATAAATGAATTATTAATTCATTGTACAAACAGTTTTGAAACAAACATTAATATCCCCAAGGCTGTTTAGCCTGTCTTGGTGGCAAAGGGCACAGATCTGTTCCTTGTCACAGCCGTACAAGACAATGAGTGTCTGCCTTTGACTGGATATAAACAATCATCCTTTCATTCTTGTCATCATATTCCTTTCACACGTTTTTGTCAAACCTGTACAATGCCAAATCCACTAATGAAAGGGGCAAGTTTGAATCTCAAAGTCCAGTTAAGAGAATTCATTCAAAGTTAGCCTTGCTAATGGCTCAAATTTGTAACAAAAGCCTTCTTAAAGTGTGTACAAAAGACAAAAGTTTTGTTATTTATAATGCACCCACACATGTTATAAGATACATGCTCTCCCAATAGGGGTTGTCTTAACAGTGAGCTGATGTAACTGCCAGCATATGTATGAGTATGTTGTGCAAACAAGAAACTCTAGCCTTAAAGGAGGCTAGCATTAAGTCAAAATTGAATCTTCACATTGATTTCAACAACTGAAGTTACATTGTCACCAGGGTACCACACATGTCGCCATGGAGTAGAGATTTGAACACACAGCATTAGAGATTAAATGTTACATTTATCAAATGCCAAGGTCCTCAGTGGCCTAGTGGTTAGCAAGTTTGGCATCTAATCACAGGCTGTCACCTCTGTGTGGTTCGAGTCCCACAAGTGACAATACTGAGTACCTGTCCCAATATTACCCTGGCTGTTGAACGGGACGTAAAACCCCAACTTAACTCAACTTAACATTATCAAATGCCAAACTTGGTCATATTGATAGTCAGGGGAGTCCATACATGGTGTTTGTCAAGGAAACGATCTTTATGTTGGATATCATAAACAAGCAAGAACTTCACAAAATATCTCTCAGTATTTACATACGAAAGGTGGGTTACCTATTTCGAAAATAACTAACTGAAAATAAGAATTGTACACACACTTTAGGCAAAAACAATTGTGTATTTTCTGGAGTCAGTATTTGAATGTTAGTTTTGGGTTTAAGCATATTTCTCTATTTAAGCACAGGCTTATGCCATGGATTATAATGCAAAGTATTGTTTCGGTCAAACTATAAACAAAATAGACCGATATATGATGTTATTATTATAATTATAAAAGGGTATTTTGCATAAATTGAACTGGAAACTAGTTTTACCAAAAAAGACAAGTGGTCCGCAAACTGAAAAAAAAATTAAAGATTTTCTAGTTTTAACCACATATCTCGTCTAGTACACACTCGTCTGGTGTGTAATATTCATACAAGTAGCATTTCATTTGGTTCTCTAAAATCTGAAGCAGAGTAATAGGCTCTACAGGGAACATGTTACACAAGGACACATTATGTTTTTACACTAGAACAAAATAACACAAATGAAGCCATATATGACCACATTATATTCGTGTTAATAAATATTAAAGATTTGGTACTATGGCAGCATTAGCCTATTAGTCTATTAGTGTATGATGGTGACAAACCAAACTGAAATATACAGTGTACAAAACACCTCAGCTTGGATCTATAGAGGTGCAGCAATTTTAGTAGATTTCCCACAAGCCCCAAAATCTATGCTTGTTTTATGCGTCTGTGAGAGTGCATAATAACTCTAAGCAACACTGCCAAGTATTTCTGAGCATCAGACTTTCAGGCAACCTTCATGCAAAAATCAAAATGTCCTAATATACAGTGGCTAGAAAGAAAGAAGGTTGCGTAAGGTTTTTAGAGAACTGAAAATAGTGGTTATATATTAATACATTAAAGGGGGGCTGCAAGACTTATCCTTTCACTCATTTTTGCATTCTTTTGCCACTTGTGGGAGTTGAAGCCACACAGAGGAAACACTATGATTAGATGCCAAACATGCTGACCACCATGCCACTGAGGACCTCTGTATGATATACCAACAAATGTGTAATGTAAAAAGTTTATTTGTTTTGTTATAATAACACTAAAAAGTCAAAAATGACCAGTTCAAAAAGGTTAAATAACAACAAGGTGAATGAACCCCCCGGTCTGGTAAATGTATAGAAATAGCTGTATAGGTTTCTGCATAACAATCTTTTTAGAAGTGGGGCATATTTTCTTAATACATATATGTATCGTCTGAAAAGGATGTTTATGTAAAAATAGCATAATAACTTGATAACATTCCTGACTAGGTGTAGATATATTCATGTACAAATGAGATGTAAGTTGTTCACTTGAACATATCTTGCTTCTTTCTAGCCTTGCTTAAGGCTCAAATTTGCATGATATCTTTTCAAACATGCACACAAATCTTTGGTATTCATAAAGCACGTACACATGTTAAGAGATAGAACTGTATCTTAGCTGTATGCTGCTATAAAAGTCAGTACATGTATGAGTACATTATAAAAACTGAAACTCCATTATCTGAATTGAAAATTTTCTCTAACTGCAAAGAAACTTGAGCCTTCAGCAAGGCTAGCTTCTTTCTATATCTTCATATAATACATGTATGGCTAGTCTTGCCACAGACTTTTAATATGTGTAATACAGACACAACTGTTTGATTGAATTTGGAGTATTTTTCATTGTGTTTTCATGTAATTATTTGGCTTAGCTAGCTGACGAGAAAATATTACATATTTGCATTACAATGCAGACAGCTTGGAAGGTCAATCAAGTGTATGGCATTATTTGGAGAGAGTTTATATGGCCCAATGTGACCTTGCTCGTGGCCCGATTTTCTTTAAAACTTGGGAGAAACTTTATCAATATGCATATTGTACTCTTGCATATACTGGCTTTGCATCGAGAAAATGTTAAGAGAAAGATCTCTATTTTTCCAAACAGCAAGTTCAAAATGTCTCTCACTTTTAGCAATGTTGGCATCTAATTGCAGGCAGTCACCTCTGTGTGGGTTCGACTCCCACAAGTGGCAATGACCCTGGCTGTTGAACAGGGTGTAAAACCCTCAACTATGAGTTTGGTAGATGCAAATAATGGTTGATAGCCTTACCAAAAGCGTGACTTTCTTTTTAATTGGGCAAAAGGTCAGTTTAATATCTGTTTGAATGACACACTGTTACATATACTATTTTAAGATACTGTAAAGTGAGAGATCACTCTGACTGGGGAACTTATATATCCTAAAATATACAAGTGCTTTATGAATACCAATCCTTTGAGTGCATGTTTTGAAAAGGCTGTGGCATAGATTTAAGCCTTGGTTTCAATCAATTAACATGAAAAATCTGTATTATTATGGTATTGTGCAATACTGTTTTGATTAGAGTTATGGTCATATTCACAAAAGGAATTAAAGCAACATCAGTGAAAATAAGTTTAAGTTAATTCGAAAATTGGATTGGGATTAAGGTTCGTATTCACAGGCAAGTTAAGTTAATTCCTGGATTAACTTTAGGATTAACTTTAATCCACACAACAAAACGAAATAAATATTGGATTAAAAATAGTTTAATCTGCTGCACTTAATCCAAAAGTTAGCTTCATTTTGTGAATACTGATTTAATCCAAAGATCAACCAGACCATTTTTGCGTACAGGTTAAGCTAATGTGTAGCTCAAAATTTAATCTTTTTGGGAAAACCACCCTTTAATGATGAAAAAAATACAACTAGATGTCACATGAGTCGTGTTACATTTATTATACATCGTTGTGTTCAGAAAATGAAGGTTTGCAGTTCAAACCCCAGACCTTGTGCCCGAAAGCTGGTAGTTTCTTGGTCAGCAGTTTAGAGTACACAACCTTGACCACTTGTATGTATTGGTTTCCCCTGCCCACAAACTACCTGTAGTGATATGACCTATAGAGTGTTGTAAATGGCGTAAAACCCCAAATGAATAAATAAAATTTACCTAATGAATGCAAAGAAATAAAATCAGTTTTCAAGGATCCAAGAGAAAAGCCCTCACCAGAATCGCTCTGTGGAGAAAAGCCCTCATATTTCTACTGTGGAGAAAACCCCTCAGCCAGTTTTGCAGCCTGTGGAGAAAAGCCCTCCCCCTTTTTGGAGGCATATGGAGAAAAGCCCTCAATTTTATAAAAACCCTCAAATAAGTTGAGATTTACATTCAGTTTTTTATTTAATTCATATCAGTGACTTTAACAATGGTGACATTACATGTACACAAATTATTACACAAATTGTAGCACTTCTAACACATATAAGATTGGTATCTAGCTGATCATTCACCAGAACAATGCAATCCTGAGTATGCTTCAATCACCTGAGCAGGGCAATCCTGAGCATGTTTCCAAAAAGATGGTTCCTATTATAGTCCTTTTATTGCTTCCTTTGAAATTTATAACAATAACTCAAAACATAATTTAATACATTTTGTAAATTGATTGATTTAGCATACTACTGTATTACAGCCTTTAATATATTAATAACCAAATAATCTAATACATTTACACTAATGAAATTTACGCTAATACATTAAATATAATTGAATATATTTATATATCTTACATACTAGTGTAGCGAAATGAGGGCTTTTTAGAAAATTGAATACATTTATCTATCTTATATACTGTTGTAGGAAATTGGGGGCTTTTGAGGGAAATTGAATTGTTGTAGTAAATTGAGGGCTTTTTATAAAATTGAGGGCTTTTCTCCACATGCCCCCAAAAAGGGTGAGGGCTTCTCCACAGGCTGCAAAACTGGCTTAGGGGTTTTCTCCACAGGAGAAATTTGAGGGCTTTTCTCCTGGGGGCTTTTCTCCACAGAGCAATTCTGGTGAGGGTTTTTTCCGTCTCCCGTTTTCAATCATATCCGTAGTTAATGACACCAGTAAACATAAAACTTTCAACTATTAACTTTACATGTTTAGATTCATCTACCATTTCTATTTGGATTTTAATGAAACAAAAACCTTGAAGATACATATACCTGTGTAATAATATATAATATGAAATTAAGTTAGAAAGTTATAACCTATAGTATTTTACAACAGCATGGTAAAGGGCGCAAAATAAATAATTTTCTTGTTTTTATTCCCATGTATTGAAGTCAAATGCAGAACATGGTAGATAATAAATTAGTTTTAATAGACGGTTTTAATCAAATGCCCATGATCACATAGTCATAACACTTCTGCTAATGGTAGAAAATTACTGTGGCATGCAAGATTAAATTCTTGGAAAATAAATATTTTCTAGGTCTAATTGAACTTTCATGGAGCTTAACCCCCACTAAATCAATATCTCTATCCAAGGACAAAAAGGGTCAAATATCACAGAGAACAATCAGTGGGATATTAATTAGACCCTAGAAAAGATAAGTAATACATTTGTATATCAACATGTTACAAATATAGTACATGTAATTGTTTACATAAGTATACCAGGTAAATGTGACAAGACTGTCACAACACAGCATTTGCAGCATCAACAAATTTGGGAGGCAAATGGGGGAAATAAAGACAATGTTTATGGATGTGTCCCTATAAACAACAGATTATCTGACATGACCAATAAACAGAACAAGAAGAGCAGCCTTGCCCAAGGCGCATATTTTACAATTAAGTAGATATTTTCTTAATGCAAAAAATGTTAATCCACAATCTAAATTAAATGTTAATTAATATATTAAAAGCTGCATGGTGACAAAACATACCATTCTTTGTTTAACGACTGAAGGCCAGGAGAGTGTTATTTCAGGAAGAAGTTGAAAACCTTTCTCTTTGCAAAAGCTTACCCATCCTAGTTTTTCTGGTCTTGTTTTGGTCTTTCTACGTGATGCCGACCCCTGCAATGTTTCTGTTTCAATGATTACGATCTCTGATTTCTGTCTTTATGAGTCTTCGAGTCTGTCAATAGATGGAGATTAAGTGCTATAAAAGTACTATTAGAATTAAAGAGTTTACGTTAATGAAAATGCCTTTTCACCTGGATCAACCTGGATACTCAACGTTCAGGCTAATACCCAATCTGTTATAATCAGGATTAACCTAAGGAAATTGTTTAGTGTGTTGTTCATACACATATGTTTATAATCCCAGTGGGGTAATTATCAAGCCAACCGGGGTTAATGAAAACACAGTCATGACAATAATTGGGGCATAGCATAAACAAAACGTTTGACAGCCCAGTACACAAACAAACCTGTGTGTAAGGGAACTGACATGATGATGGACAATGTCTGGAGTCAAACCACCTTTCACCTTTTTTTCGTTTTTAGAGATCCCTATTATTGTTAGTTTATCATATTGCCACAAAACCTTCAATATATATTCCAAATGAGTCATTTCATATATAAAAAGCATAGCTTGTGAAATAACAAACAAAGTTAATAAATGGTCATTTTTATAAAATATTCAAAGTTGCCCAAACAAACGTCTCTGTCACATATGTCTACCACCCCCACCCCCACCCCCTTTAAATTTCTTAATAGATTACCCTTATGACATACTTATTAATTATAATAGTTCCTTTTAGCAATTCTATTCACTGATTGGGTTATTACTGCACTATTCCAATAAAAAGCACTCTGAAACAGAAAGGATTTTAAATCTTTTCTTGAAGTCATTTAAATCATATTTAGGGTGTTATAAAAATATAAATAAATCCAATTGGGCTGCTGAGACATGCCATGCCATGTGCATGACAGAGAAGTCCTTTTTTAAATACAGTCACAAGAGTATAGCTACTTTGATATGTATTTTTATTTAGTTATTTGGGTTTTAACGTCAAAGGAAATCAGAACAAACAGTTGGTCAAGGTTCAGTACTGTAAACTGCCAACCAACGGCAAGCAACTAACAGCTTTCCCACTTTAGGTTGGGCAGGATTCAAACTCCGATCTCAGATTTGGGAGGCAAGAGTGTTACCACTCTGCCACCCTGGCCCCACTTTGACATGTATATCAATTGTGTGGCACTTGTCATGTACATGCTAGGATAGTAGTTTTTGCATTATATTTGACACATAAATGAGTGATTTAAATGCCTCTAGGTCACTCGAATTTTGGAATTAAAACTTAATGTGAGATAAATGAAAACATGTACTGGCATGAACAAGTGAAATCAACTATCTACTTGAAGCATAAATTGTCAGACTATTATGTCAGTTAGATTATATATGAAACAGATGACAAATATACATGAATCCAGAATGTTACAACCATGGCAGATGATTATACAATTACAGCTTCCATGATCCCCGTTGAAATAGCCATAATATTACACGAAATTTGGCTAAAATATCATCACAATATGACACCTGTATAGAGTGATGATGATCCCAGATCATGTGAAAACACTTTTTCTGCAAAGTGTGTCAACAGGAAAAAAACTTTTTAATCAGGTTACTGGAGCCATGGTGGCAGAGTGGTAACACACTCACCTCCGACCTCTGAGATTGGGGTTCACTTCCCGGCCCAACCTTAAGTGGGAAAGCTGGTAGTTGCTTGCTGTTGGTCAGCAGTTTACAGTACAGAACCTTGACCAACTGTATGTACTGGTTTCCTCTGCCCTTCCAACTACCCGTCGTGATATGACCTGTAAAGTGTTCAGAGCAATGTAAAACCCCAAATAAATAAATTTAATCAGGTATCTGTTATACCCCTTTCACACTACAGGCGGTATCATCCGCGGTAACCCGCATTTGGGGAAACCTCCCCCTTCTTGGATCACCATCTGATGTCCATAGATGGCCTTGCGAGTCCTACCAAAGTTTCAACCTGTGTAAAATTTCCGCCTCTGATTTCGCCTCTGATTTTTAGTACTGTCATCCAACTGTTATTGACGGTTAAAACGCCATGTCCAATCAATGTAGTGTGAACAACTGAGATGAAATGGGGCGGCCTGGGGGGCGGTTCTGTTGCTGAAAAAACCTTCTAACCGCAAGACGACCACCTGTAGTGTGAAAGGGACATTACTAAGAAGATGTAGCAAGGTTACTTTTGTGGAACCTGGCAATAATTAAAACTAATTGATAATGAATAAAGGTGTGTGTTTGATGTGATAGTATTTGTCTTTAGTGTTAAAAATTGGTTCTTTCATACTAAAGACAATGGTTAAACTACAATTCAAATTTGTTCAAATAACATTTTTTATTGTTTCAAAATGGGTTTATAAAAACAAACAAAGCCTTTGAAAACCTTGACTTGATTTTATTATAAAGATACAAATCTTGGTAATCAATGTGAAAAAAAGCAGGTTTAGGTATTATTTCCTTGACGCTAGTAGCTCCCTAGACTTTCCTCAAGTCCTTTTGTCTTGGGTATAAAATGAGGACTGAATGACTTTTTGGCCAGAATGTGGACATCATCCCTCAATAATTTCCCCACGCATCATGATGGGTTCATATAATGATGCATAATGATTCAATGTATGTCAGATTTGATGGAATAAGAAATACAAAGACTTGGAGCAAGTGTAGTAGCTCCCACCTGATGGTAGAAGTCCATCACTTGTTTTATTATGAATATAAAGGTGTTTCTATACGGTGTACAGAAAAAAGCCCATCAAGAAAAAATGCCCATCAAGTGAATCCCATCACCAAAAAAGCCCATCAGGAAAATTGCCCATCAGCTAAAGTGATGGGTAGGACAATTGCCCATCTTGAGATTCGTTTCTATACATCAGATGCCAAGCCCAATGAACACATACAAAAATGCCCAATTAATGCAGTCTCAGAGCCAAGAAATAAGTTAAACCACCTGAGTGTAAATATTTACTAAAAGAACCTTATAAACTAATCTTAGTCTGAATTCATTGTTGTGTATGCTATAAAAGTGACCAGCAGTATTTCAGAACAAAAATATTGGTGACACGATATTGGGCAGCGACAATATCTGCAGTTTGTTACATGGGAACATGCACTAAACTCAACTTGGGGTTTACAAAGGAAAAAGTTATTAAAAGTTATTTCGCATACATGCCAATGTTTTCATGAGTTTCTTTTGTGAAAAAAAAACATAGAAAAAGGAACTACATATATATGCTGAGACATGCCCCAGTATGTATATACAGTGTATTTTGTATTTTTCTTTGTCAAACAAAAAAAATGAACTGAAGTGTGTAGTTTCAGAATATTAGACAACCACTGAAGAGATTATCGAGATTTGGGCTCATAGTTGTCATAGTACATTCCCACAAAAGAAACTTTTTACACCTGTATCATATTAAATTATTTCTTTTTATGTAATGCATTCAATGGTCATCTGCATTTGACATTAACAGCCAAAGACTTGTAAAAAGTTTAGGCACTGGGAAATTCAAATAAGTCCACCTTTTACGATAATTAAAAGAATTTAACAAAACTACCTGTATTTTATCATTCTCAAGCAACAGACATAATAAATGGAAAACATACACATTTACCTTTGGGGGGTAATAAATAAAGGTGATATGTTAGTAATTATCAAGTTCAGTGAAATTTCTAATCTTACTGTTATAATTACAATTTAAATAATTGAATAATAATGTACTCCTATATGCCACACTGGTAGCTAATTTTTTGGCAACAAAGAAGTAATCGTAAAAAGTAACAAAAATTAATTCAATCCAGGAATCCAACATGGATTATATATAAGCTATTAGTTGTAATACAAATTGATTTGTAGTGTTGCTAAAGTCTCTAGTTTCTTTGTAATTAGTGACAAAAATTTAAGTTTACATAATAAGGGATACATTTCAGGTTACATAATAAAGTTTTAGCTTATATAATGTGTTCACAAATACTGAATTTGACATAGATCTAATACATAGATCCTTGTGAAATTTATAAGATCAGCTTTTTTCTTAACAAGTATGAGTGTTTTTATAATCTACATCAAATACCTTTATTCATGTTTGAAAAAGATATGATACAAATTTGAGAATTACGCAAGACTAGTGTGATCTTTAAGTCTTGTCTGTATTTCAACAAGTGGGTAGCCTTTAGTAAGGCTCAAATTTGCTTGATAACTTGATAACATGCACACAGATATCCTGTATTCATAAACCACTTATACATGTTAGGAGATAAAGCTTATCAGATTTTGTCTTAGTTGTATGTAAAAACAAGTACATGTATGAGTACATTATATGAACTGAAACTTCATTTTCTGAACTGAAAATTTTCCCTAACTGCAAAGGAAGTTGAGCCTTAAGCCAAGGCTAACAAGTGGTTATTTCAACATTTTTGACCACCAACACCTGATCATCGTTACCTGATTTCGATTGTTATGGTTACTATTTCAGCTTTTAAAAGCACAGATCATGTATCTTTATATTGTTCCTTGGGCTTATTACCTCCACTAAGAGATTATGCTTTTTGGTGCATCCGTTGGTCTGTTTATTTGTTTACCTCAGTCCATAATAACTCCAAAAGTAATGATAGTTTTTGTGTCTTAAATTTTCATGTGGGTAGGGCCTTGTCCAAAAAGAAGAAGTGATTAAATTTGGGGAAAAGATCCAGATACTTTTCTAGAATAAAAACATCAAGAATTTTCAAACGTCCCATTTTCAATGTATTTTCAATGATTTTGGCTTTCTGGTTGATGTTACTCCTCTCTTTTGAGATCTGGATCATCAATCTGGAGGGCCTTACCAAAGACAGAAGAGGTTCTATTTAGGGAAAGATCTGGATTATATTCTGCATACCAAAAAACAAATCCGCATTTTCGGAATTCCCCCGCTGTTGGAAGTCTAGTTAATCAAGTTTTTTATGCTACACAGTGAAAATTATATCAACATCAGCGGTAAGTGGTCTGCAGTAGCCATGCTATAAATAAACATTTGAAACAAGGAGTGGCTCAAAGGGCACAGATTTTTGCCTGTGGATACTGCTGAAATAATAGGGATTTTTGAGATCTGGATCATCAATCTGGAGCAATTTTAAAAAGGGCCAAATCAAGGACAGGACCCCACCTTTTGCAGGGAAATACAACCCAATGAGTATTTTTGGATTTGTGGGTGTGGATAATGCCGAAAAATCATAAAAATTAAAAAAAATTATTTATCTGCTATCACACATAAACAAGCAAACGGATGCACATATAATACCATCACATACCCCCTTCAGGAGGCAAGGGTTCAGAGGACTGAGATCTTCATTGGCCACCAGAAATTGGCTATCGACATTAATGCAATGGAGACCTGCTAGTGGTTGCACAGTGTGAAGAGAGTATATGGGTCAACCTTTCGTAACTCAGTAGCTCAATTTCATAATTTGCTAAATTGTAACCAAAATGCTACACAAATATAATTGGCCATTTTCAAATTTAACCACCCGTTTTTGGAGTTTGGTAAAGTATACCTAAACTAGTTACAGGAAGCAATACTTTATATATATAATGTGGAATATACTTATGTTTGACCTAACTATACCAAAATCTCATCTGAGATATACTTTTTGTGGTTTCAAGTGCATAAACTTATTTTAGCAACAAAAGTATGCAAATTGCACCCACATTTTGTGAAACCTGTCCAATTTATTGGCTCGCCTGTTTCTGTCTGATACTGATTCCCATGCACATAAAAAACAACTAGAATAAACACTCTCCTTGGATGTTGTAAATTTACATGTAGCTTCCATATTTTGATTAAGAAACAGATATCAACAAGCATCATAAGGAATCCTTTTAGCATGTCGCTATTTCAAAAAGCAAAATTTCATTTATATTCATATTTAACTGTAGGCATTTTATGCTTTTGGTCAAATGTAAAACATAGCCTTGCTAAAGGCTCTAGTTTCTTGGTAATTTACAAAAATTTAGTTCGGATAACGATGTTTCAGTTTATATAATGTACTCATACCTGTACTGGCTTTTTCACATCTTTCTTTGCATTTCAGAAACAAAACTTTCTGTTTACATAATAAACTTTCAGTTTACATAATCCACTATTAACTGTGCCTTTAACACCAGCAAATATTTTAAGCTGATATTTAGGTACAAATTTGAACCCGATGTAAGGCCACATGTAAATATGTCAAAAGTCATTTGTTATATATGAGTGCCATGTGTGTTATAATAAAACTTTATTGCTTGAACTGAAAGTTTTCACTTACTCCAAAGAATATTAAGCCTTTAGCAAGTCTTTTGCATTTGCTTACTATTGCAAAGTTTCAATGTGAAGACATAAACTCCTTCTGCTTGGGCATCAGCCTCAAATAAAGCAATCTGATTGGTTGGTTGACACTAGAGGTATAATAATTGTTTTTATTTCTGTTTTCTCATCAGATGAATGTATGTTTTTTCGCAAGGATGAAACTGATTAAATATCGATAATTTGAGTAATAGCTGTATACCTTATAATATATTTGTTATTATTTTTTATGATAAGCCTTTGGCCAAAGCCTTATATAAGGACTGCTCTAAGTCGATTTAAGGTCCTGTAAGTATATGGTCTACCCTCCTCCCCAACATGGACACAAAACATTGGTAGCTGGAACTCTGAAGTTGGCTATCAGCAATCAGCCATCTTGTTATATGGGAACATAGACTGTTCAAAACAAAAACCTTGACAAACACTTAGTAAGACAACCAGTCAACATACGAAAGACACATGATCTGTGTTCGTAGTGTAAATAAGGTATTGCACAATTTATGCTAAATAGATATTTGCATACTGGTATAAATACACCCACGTCTGATAGTATTTTTTGCATGGCAAATATAAAAATGAAATGTGGTTTGACCTATTTTGTTGTTTGTTTTGGTTTAAGAACTGAGTACTGTAAACTGCTGCTTGACCATTATAGATACTATAGTCAGCTTGATTTACATGTATTTTTATAGTCATCTGGTTCAAGTCTTGCCATGGCCCCCGTTTGGTGCCTTCTGATCAAAATAAAGTTGGGTGGAAACTATTGAATACAGTTAAAATGTTTCAAATGTTATACCTATTAAAGAAAAGCCTGTCTTATATCCCACCATGGGTAGTGGGAAAATAGCTCAACTTGAATGACACGCAAATGACATGCAAGTGAATTGCACAATTCACTTACTTAGTGAACAAGGCACGCAAGACCTAGACTTGCTCCAAGTCTTTGTATTTCTTATTCCACCAAATCTGACCTACATGGAATCATTATGAATCCACAAATGGGTGGGGATATTACTGTCAGAGATGAAATTTTGTCAGCCCCACATTCTGGTAAAAAAGTCATTCAGTCCTCATATAATACCTTAGACAAAAGGACTTGAAGAAAGTCTACGCAAGACCTAGATCCCCTACAAACTGGCCTAGGCTTGAAAATGTTAAAAATAATCACACGACCTATGTGTATGTGTGCTAACCTGTACAGTGAGATGTATGAGTAGCTAAAACTTGCTTTTTACACCCCCTTTGTAGCAGCAATATTGTTAAGGGCCATTCGAATTTGGCATATGTGGTCATGAGTGTATTTGTCCCAACTCTCACAAATGTGGCCATCAACCAAATTTGATAACTATTACATCACTGGGATCTCAGATTTGACATCCAAAGTGACCCTATCTCCAGAGAACTTAAGCCTCTCTTAAGCTTCTCTTACATCCCATCGTATGTGTATACACACATAAGTGTGCTACAAATATTGTTGAAAAATATTTGTGCAATCTGGTAGTGTGACACTTGAGATTTGTACGTGCAAACAAGGTGTATGCTCCCAACAAGAGTGTCACTACTGGAATACCCAAGAACAGACTGTGACTAGCTATAGGCCGCACAGTGGGTTAATACACACATGAGTGCATCATGCGGCACATGCAAACCCTGTAAGAAAACATGCAAGACACATGAAGTCATCGGGAGAACTTACAACACAAGCAAGGAGAATGCACGTGCCCAAGCCTCTCGTAAATTTTCCTTAAGACATGGATGTGTTTGTAGCCATACTACGTGCATGCATAAAATAATGCGCATGCCAATTTTCATTGTGGGGTCTCTGCATAGGTATACCCAGCATGCAAACAGCATGTCATGGTCATAGAGAAAGAAATTGGTGTGGAAATTATTTCTGCATGGAAGTATTAATAACTGACTCGCACCCTGGCCACAAGATTCACTGGCTTGTTAAGTAAGATGCACTTGCCATTATCTAGATTTTACTCGAGTCCATTTGTCTTAGGTATTATATGAGGACTGAATTACTTTTTTTTAAAGAATTTGGTGCTTGTATTTCATCAGACAGTAGGATCTTGACCCATCAGGTGGATTCATAATGATTCCATGTATGTCATGTTTGGTGGAATAAGAAATGCAAAAGATCGTTGGGCCCTTTGGTGTTATAATATGCTTACTTTAATACCAATAAAATGATAAATAACCTTATTGTCTGTATTTTCCTACGCCAAGGAGGTAGTGTATTCATTTGTCTGTCCATCTGTTTGCGTCAGCGATTACTCCAAAACCAATGACTGTATCATTGTGAATTTTTTATGTCAGTAGGTTTTGGCCAAATGAAGAAGTGACCAACCTTAGCTGATGATTTGGGTAAAAAAAAATAGAAAAATAATAAAAAAAAAAATCCAATTTTCAAAAGTCCTATTATCATATGTGGCTGAGATTACTCTAAAAATAGAATGTGGATCTTTCTGAATTTTTTATATGTGTGTATGGTCTGACCAAAGAAAGAACTTATTATCTTTCAGGAAAGATCTGGATTATAATCTTCATACTCGGGTACCTTGGCAGAGGCCAGTACTCTAGGTGTGCTTTCTAGTCTTTAGCATGTTCCCTGGCCATTATCTTCACATTTTCTGTCAACTCTGAACCTGCTCAAGGCTAGTACACCTCATAAAATTGACCCCCCCCCCCCCCTAGTAACATACACCGCTTGTCTTATCATCTCAAGTCTGTCCTGTTTCCGTCATTAGACCCAATAAACTTAATTTAGCCAGTCAAGGTCACCTAGTTAAACAATAAACGTTCTTCCATGATTGCAAGCACAATATGAACGTTTTCTCTTATTGCTAAAATGCAGCTGGAAATGGTAAAACTCATTTACAACACATTTGCCATTAAATTACTTGAACAATTTAAATCTTTGGGGCACAAGTCAGTAATGGGATGGGTGTCCTCCTACTTCCTGTTACACAGAGCCAAAGAAAGCACATTTTCCACCCATTCTAATGACCTGGTCAAAATGAAAAGGGAGGAAAGTCTTTGTTGAGAGAATAAATGTCTTAATGCCAAAATAAATAATAAGAATAAAACAAGCGGCATCACTGAACACAAAAACTTAAAATGTTACGATTTTAATGCAACAAACCCAAATCTCTATAAAGTACCCCTTTCTACTGGTTATATTACATATTTCTATCTGACATAGTTATTGAAATATTAACAAAACACAGCACTCGATGACAAATTTGTAATGTTAATTATGCATAGTCAGTGGCGCCGGGCAATATAAAAATATACATCCTGATCAATGCAGTGCATGTCGTGCTATTTGGGTCAAATAAGCCTCCTGTTGGACAATAAATTAACAATACATAGCACTTGCCATGTAGATCTATATGTTAGGGAGGGAGTTAAAGAAACATTTAACAGATGAATGTTTGATTTTGAGAGTCCTTTAAAGGTCAAAATATAAGGGTTAAATATCTAGATTTTTTAACGGGTCCTGTAAATTTTCTCCCTAAAGCACTCACCTTTTGCTGTTTTGGGATATAACATACAGTACATTCTTGCTTATCTGGACCTTTTAGGGGATCGGTGGTACAGTGGTAACACACTTGTTTCTCACCTCTGAGATCTGCGGGTCAAACCTAGACTTGCTCTAAGTCTTTGTATTTCTTATTCCACCCCAATCTGATATACATGGATCATTATGAATCAATACAATACAAAGAAAATAAAAGCCCCCACATTCTGGTAAAAGGTCATTCAGTCCTCATATAATACCTGAGACAAAATGACTTGAGGAAAGTCTAGGTCAAACCTGGATCCTATGATGTGGGAAAGTTGGTACTTGCTTACCAAACGCGGCAGTTTACAGTACTGAAACTTGACCAACTAGTATGTACTGGTTTCCTGTGCCTTTAAAACTACTTGCCGTGATATAACCTATTCAATGTGATGTTCAACCCAACAATTTGAACCTATTGGGACACAGCCCTTTATTTCAGATACTTGAGATGTTCGGATAGGCGAGAGTGAGACTATGGCCATCCATTAGTGGTATTAACAATGGTCAATGATACAGTGGTTTTGTCAATACGGTTATCGGTTATGTATATGAAAAATAAACTGAAAGATGCAAATACTTATACCCAATGTTATAAATGACCCATGATGTTAGGTCCACTCAATCCAATATATATGTGCTTCATATCACAAGAATTAATACAGACATAAAACAGACATTTTCGGAGATTTCTGAGTTTCTATACATTCATATGTATATTTAAAAGATTACAGCGTATTTTCCAAGACAATTACCAACAAGCCAGTCTCATTCGTCTATCTATACAAATCTTAGTCTTGCTTAAGACTCAAATTATCATGATATCTTTTTCAAACATGCACACAGATATCCTTTATAAAGCACTCATAGATGTTATGCGATATAAGCTTATCATCCAGTCTGTCTTAGTTGTATGCTAATGTGAAAGCCAGTACATGCATGAGTACATTATATAAACTGAAACTTCATTATCTGAACTGAAAATTTTCCCTAACTACAAGAAACTTGAGCCTTCAGCAAAGCTGAATGCCAGATCTATATCATTGATAAATCCCAATTATTGAAAACAATTTTTCTACAGTATTCGATAATTAGTTTATTATCCATTGTTGTTTGAATTAAAGTAAACGTGTGGATAACATGTATTTACATACAGTAGAAAATCTGAAAAAAATAGGTTAAACTAGATAAAGTTCTCAATTCCATTTAAAAGAAAAATAGGTTAAATTAGATAAAATTATACATTCCATTTTGTGAATATACCTAACGTGAAAAGTGTATACACCAACATTACCAAGCGTGAATATCAAATTTACAAAGTTTATACACCATATGTACCAAGTATACAAATATTCACCAAATATACAAATGTAGTAAATATAGTTACATGTATCAATTTTAAAACTGTATGCACTAACTTTACAAAGTATATATTTCAAATATACAAAGCTTATATACCAAATATACAAATGCATGAAATATACTTGTGGTATATACCAAATATGCAAAGTTTATAACTCAAATTAAGTTAGTATATATAACAAACATACAAATATATAATGTTTATACATCAAACATACTAAGTCTATATTTTAAAAATACAAAATATAGACACCAAATATACAAAGCATTCATACCAAATATACAAACTGTTTATACCGAAGTTACAAATTATAAATAATAATTAAATATACAAAGGGAATATACTAGACTTTCACCAAGTCCTTTTGTCTTTTGTGTAATATATGGGTACTGTATGACTTTTGGAGAAACAACCAGCCCTGACAAATTTGTTTTTTCAGAGACTATCCCCCATAC
This sequence comes from Sabellastarte sp. h YS-2021, assembly GCA_964017235.1. NCBI lineage: Eukaryota > Metazoa > Annelida > Polychaeta > Sabellida > Sabellidae > Sabellastarte > Sabellastarte sp. h YS-2021. The sequence goes on from OZ024927.1 coordinate 85,917,174, forward strand.
TCCAGATTGCTTGTGATATAATGAACTCCTGTAAGTTTCCAATTTTAATTTGACTGTTCTGGTTACTGATGGATACAAATACAAAGACTTGGAGCAAGTCTAGGAATAAACAAATTAAAATATGAAAACATGAGTGGCATTTATATGGGTCAAATTAAAGGCTATGGGAAACCCCGACAAGTGCTGCATATCACCCCTATGGTATAATTTTGCACAACTAATAAAAATCTGTTGATTTCGCCACGCTTTTCTAAACACATTTATCATGCAACACATACAGAAAAGACATTAAACTGGGGGTAAGTAGTAGAAGAAATAATTGAGGACCAATACATCACACTAGAGTTTATGAGCAGGTGAATTATAAATCGGCTCATTTCGTGAAATTCCAAAAAAATGAACAGAGAGGTCATTATGTCCAGTTTTTACAACCCGTCTATCAAGTGCACCGTGTCCTTGGGATGACTTGACCTTTCATCATAAAGTCATAACTAAGCCACTCCACCAAGAAAGACTGACATACACTGGCTGTCCAGTTAGAATACTAGCCTTTCCAAGCAAGTCTCAGGCTTACTTAGCTTACATATTAAACTTCTGACACCAGCTTACTTAGTTTTTTACTTATTTATTTATTTTTGTGACACTTAGTTCCTTGTCTGTTATTTTGTGTTATTTTTGTGATGGCAGAGGAAATCAGCACATATAGTTAGTCAAGGTTCTGTAAACTGCCAACCAACAGTAAGTAACTAACAGCTTTCCCACAATATGTCGGATCAGGATTTGACCTCTGATCTCACAGATGGAAAGTGAGTGTTACCACTGCAATATCGTAGCCCCAATATTGGCAATTGATACAAGAGACATTTCAATACTGGTTTCGCAATTCCCTGATCTAATTTATCACATGTGATTCAACAGGGAAGACAACCTAAGGGAAAAATCTATGATTAATCACTGTCATGCATAGGTACATCAATACATTTTAATTTTGTGACAGTAGGAATAGTGATTAATGTAGTTCCATCATAATACTACGCCACCAGTTCCATCATACCGAGTGGGTCATAAACCCACATCCGGATGGGAAAAAATAAAACCATTCAGTATCCATGGTTGGATTTCACGAAAATATTTTGATAGCATTCTGAAATTATCATTTGGTAGTATAGAAACCTTCTGATCGGTTCCCGAAAATATTGTGCATGTCATCCAATTAATCGAATTCGGTTCCTAAAAATGCTCCCATCTGCTCCTGATTCTTCCCGAATGGGTTACCTTATGAAGGCCTATATGATCACTAGGATCTACTTGAGCTTTTAGATATGTTTGTGATTAGGTTCCTGACTGCAAGATCTGATAAGGATCGGTGACAGTTTTTGATAATTTCAAACAATTTGAATTAATCAGGGACACACATGATTTATTCCCAAATGTTCTCGAATGTTCTAAATCCGAAAACTGCTGGTTCCAAGTAAGTCTTGAATGTTCCAATTATGGTTTATGAGCATTCTGAACGAAAAGATTTACCACCCGAATAGACAATTCAATAATTGGGAGGTAGGTAAAGAACCCACTCATGGATAAAGAACAGCCCTCAAATGTTAATACTGAAGCTGTATTGAATCCCTAAAGTATAAGAAAATTGAGATGTATGGCCTTCAATGGACCAAACACAAAGCGGTCATGTTTAGAATTTACACTAATTTATATTTCAACCTTTTATATAATTTTGGCAGTTTTTGTTGTGGATCCGCAAGAAAGCTGAACCTACACTTTATAAAATCATGTGACATGGTGCTAGACTTAAAACAAGTGGGGAAACATCATGTCATCTTATCAAGACAAGTGTGACATAACACAAGTGTCCATGCTAATTTGGTGCAATATGCATTGGCCACATTAAGATATAACACATATGTCCATGCTAATTCGGTCCAATATGTATTGACCATATTGTTACATAACACATATGTCCATGCTTATTTGGTGCAATATGTATTAACCATATTGTTACATAACGCACATGTCCATGCTAATTCGGTGTAATATGTATTGACCATATTAACATATAACACATATGTCCAAGCTAATTCGATGCAATATCCATTGACCATATTGTTACATAACACATATGTCCATGCTAATTCAGTGCAATATGCATTGACCATATTATGACATAACACATATGTTCATGCTAATTCAGTGCCAAATGCATTGACCATATTGTTACATAACACATATGTCCATGCTAATTCGATGTAATATGTATTGACGATATTAACATACAACACATATGTCCAAGCTAATTCGATCCAATATGCATTGACCATATTGTTAAATAATACGCATGTCCATGTTAATTCAGTGCAATATGCATTGACCATATTATGACATAGCACATATGTCCATGCTAATTCAGTGCCAAATGCATAACCATATTGTGACATAACACATATGTCCATGCTAATTTGACGTTACCATATTGGCAAATTCTTGTTAGGCCCTGGAGGAAGGTTTACATTCTCTGAATGTTCTTGGTTTTGCATAAATTAACACACAGATATTCAAATATCTGACTATATATATATCTCCGGAAGTCAGACACAATTAGCAATCAAATTTACATTAAGTATGCTCAACAAGATTGAACATAGATCTAATTAAGAAAATGATGCATCTTCATTCAGCCCAGTTTTTGTCCCTGTTTCCCCATTAAATAAAGAAAGGAGACACTGAGCTTTGAATGTCAGGCTTAAAAACTCACAAAAACATTCCAAAGAACCTGGCTTTTTTTTTAAACGGTGATGGCTTTTCTAAACTATATTCAAATCATTATTCAAATTTATAATTAGAAGACGCTGGTATTTGGGCCTCTTATTGTTTGTCTAATAAAAATCACACTTTAAAACTAGGCTGTCTGACATTTTTTTTATGGGATAAGAGGTTGACAAGTATCCCATAGCCTTCTTTATTAAGGAATATCCCATATCTTGTACACCTCTAGTATATTTTAAAACTTAAACTTTTATATTCCTAAATTTCCTTTTGGCCACTGTATCAAGATGGGAGTTATACAACAACCAAAAATCGGCTGCCATATTTAGAATAATTTGATATACAGTATGGACAAAAAGTATTATTGCAGCAACTTAATTGAAACGCTTTATTTTGTATTTTGTGAAAGAATTAAAGATGCTTTGGATTCTAGATTTTACTAAAATATGTCTCCACATACCCCAACTAATAAAAGTCGAACATATCGGGGATCTCTGCCTTTTAATAATTTTACTAAATAAACTGTAACTGATATTAACAATTTACACCTTAAATCAATTTACCACAATATTCTATTCACATTATACATAGTTTATTCTATTTATTACTTTTATTTACCACTAGGTCATTGTCATTGTAGTCTTGACAAAGCTACACTACTAAAAATAATGTTTCCAAACATCAAATCTTGAGTCTAAGGGTGACAAATTTTGGAGTAAGTCACATCTAGATCACAGATTTTGTCATCAAAGGTACCATGCACATGGTTCTACATGAAAAACCCTTTAAACATTTAAAAGACAGTTTGTTTGACATTTAATGGCTGTACTAACAGCCTTGGACGTCTATTTGAGACTGGTTCTTACACATTCTTACATACCTTTCCATAGCCTCGCTTTAAGGCTCAAAATGGTACCAAAATCCTCTTCAAATAAAAACCCAAAAGACTATGTATTTATGTAACACTTGTATATGTTAGGATAAAATAGTTTCGTAGATAGCTCTGTCTTAGTGGCAGTCTTGATGTGAAAGACCTTTATGTCAGAGTATATGCTGAAAACTGATCAATATTTTCACGATAACTGACAAAACATGAGCCTTACATGAGGCTTACCTTTCGATATATAGAGTCTCAATATGCATACAGTACCGTATATACATTAAGTGTTTGAGTGTGTGTATGCATTTTTCAAAGGCTTTATTCCCCTCTTCCTGTATTAAATATTGCCAAAGTAAAGTTGACATAAGTTCAAGATATATGGCTTTCAAGTGTCAGAAATCTTGTTTGCAGTCCAGTATCTAGCTGTATTCCTAAAAATCATTAGTCTTTCCCTTTACACAGGTTTTAAATTCAAATATGATTGATTGATTGATTGATTGATTGGGGGGTTGGTTGACTGGTTGGTTGGGGGGTTGGGGGGTTGGTTGGTTGGTTGATCCAGGAAAATATTCATTGGTCAACATCGTGCACCGGAAAGTAACTAAAGATTTTGCCACTTCAAGTCACTGCTGGGGAGAAAACCTAGGACCTGAAACATAGGAGTCTGCCACTTTCCCACCGAGCCTGGTATAAGCCATAGAGACTTGAAATCAAATCTCATCATAAATGTATAAAACCTAATCTCTGCTTTTAGCAGATTTAAGCCACATAAAACAGAATCTTTTGCTCCAGCCATTGGACATGCTCTGGTCACGATCCAGAGATACTGAGAAACTTACAGAAATTTAAAGTGGAAAACCTGTGCTGGATAAGCAAGCTTTAAGTCTATTTTAAAACCAATTTAGAAATGAAGCACCCCGGATATCAAGAACAGTTCATTCCACATACTTGGAGCATCAGCATCTTTTGGAAAGCTTTTGCTGAACTTTGGGAGGTTTATTTTCTGAATTTTGAACTGGTGGTTTGAAGGCCTTATTTGGTTTGCAGTCAAAAATAGGGTTTTGAGCTCGAGTGCATGTGATATGGTGGGACATACCTTTGGCTGAAGTCCACGTGTTGTCATGAACTGGATTCAAATTCACCTAGACTAGTTATCACTGCATTTTTAGCATTTCAGTTCTGCACCAGCCTTATACCATTACATCTAGAGGGTGAAATCTGTAGCATCTAAACACAGAGAAAAAATGAGAAGGCAGCATAGCAGTTGCATGCAGTGCAAAATCTTGACCAAAGAATAAACATAGATTTGCTCCATCTACTAAACTCTCAATTGCAATATAGAATATACAATCGTGATCTTAATACCTGTATAGAGTAAAGAGTGCATTAGAATTAATTCACATTTAGTAATCCATATATAACCACCAGATATAACCACCACTTTGCATGTATAACCAATGTATATAACCATAACACCATACATAACCACCAAATTTAAGCACTATATGCTTACGAAAACTGAATTTAAAAACGATTTGCTAATTTAGTGATATCAATAAAACCAACAGATACAACCACAATATCTAATCATAACACAATAGATGATCACCAAACATAACCATCGCATAATCAGACAAATTTTATGTGACAATATAAACCAAACCAAGCCCTTAAAAAGATAATAAAAGGTAATAAATATTTCTTCCTGTAAGAATATTATGGAATATTCAAAGCTGAGCCTTTTCAGGTCTAGAAGTCTTCTATTATATCTTAAAAGCAAACTTTTGAAAAGTAAGAGTAACCAGATAGAAAAGCTATCTTTAGATCATATGTTCGCCCACAACAAGAGCACTTAAGGTATGTAGCTAAGTCAATATTTTTAATATCCAAAGAATAGCAACATGCAATAGAAGATGAATACATTTCCTTTCACCAAAATACCATTGCCATTGTACTGTATTTATACAATAAATCTTATAGCTGTTTAATTGTGCAGTGTTATAAAAACAGTTCACTCAGTCGGTATGTTGTGAAATCTTAACAGGGGTCTCAAATTACAAATCTGAACTATGTTGGTTCATTTTCCTCAAAGTTTAAATTCTCCAAACTACATTACATATACAGCTTATTTTTTAAAAATATGAACCTTAATAGCTCAATATTAAACATTATGAATTCAGTATGGTATCAATAACCAATATTAAATATTACAAACAATCAATGAGACATTTTAAATATTAAGGATATCAACTAAGCATCAATAATTAAATATCATGAGTATCAGTGGATTATCGATAATTCACTGATAATTATTATGAATATGAATAAGTATCAATAATTCAAATCTTATATTTTAGATTATTTCAATTATTATAAATATAGCCCTGGATATTTCAAACTGGTCAAAGTCACAAACCTGAACAAGGGTGCCTTTTGGTACAGCAAAAGGTCAAGTTTCCACACTTTGATGATACATTGTCTTATTGCTTTGGTGTGCGTGTTTAAATGGTATGATGTATTCTATCATAATCTATAGAGCTCATTTTGTTTCCATTTTACATAACAACTCAAGATTTTTAGAAAAAAAGGGTTACTGGCTGTTTTGCAACCTTGGCCATTTCGAAAAGGCCAAGCAATTTATCTGGCTGTTTTCTGGCCGATTCAAAATCTCATTTGGTTTTGAAACCGTCTTAAATTGTATTTTAAAAAGTTGTATGTTAAAATTGCAATATGAAGATTGTAAAAAGTGTAATAGCAATTATATATTAGTGTAGGTAAGTAACATTTAAATTATAGTTCTACATATTTAAGTCAGCATTGAAAACACATATGACAATTTTTGAAACGGCCAAGCCATATCAAAACCCAACTAGGTTTTTAAATGGCCATCAGAGTTACTTGGCCATTTGAAAACGGCCCTGGCCGTTTCAAAACGGACAAAGGTTTTTACAATACAAGTAACATTTGTATTTCCAATTACTCGCACCCACTTTCCTAGCCTTCCTTGAGGCTCAAAGCTGTACCATATCTTTTTCAAACATGTGCACAGATATTTGGTATTAATGTTAAGGAAGCAAACATCTGTTTTGTAAGGCAATACGAGCTTATTCGATAGTCTTAGTAGTATGTTAATATAAAAGCCAGTGTATGTATGAGTACAATTATATAAACTGAAAATTCATTGTCTGAACTAAAAATTTTGCCTAATTACAATCTTGAGCCTGCAGCAAGGCTATCATTTTCACTGCATTGTTCGATGTGCCATATTCATCCAAGACAATCTAACACCTGGATCCACATTCTCTAACATACTAATTCTTAGAATAACTTAAAAATCAAACTTCAATATTTAAAAAATTAAATAACATATTAGCCCCACTAGTTGTTCAGGAAGCAGGTAGCATTATCATTGCCAATGTTGTGACTAGCACAAAGTATTCATTCCTGCGAAAAATATTCTTTTGTGAATTCGTAGTACTCTGAAACTATGTTTGGGAATATGGGGGAAGGTTTTGTGAAGTGTAAAGCTAAAATACAAGTTTTTTTATTTCTTTTGAAATCTTTGCCATGAATACTTTGAACTGCATTGACCTCAACATGACTTAGAAAAGGTTCTTCTAAACATTAATATTTAGTCATTTAAGGCAAGGATTTTTACCATTGCACACATATATCTTCGTAAATTCTTCATTATCAAAAATGGTTCTTTATTCTATTCATTAATGGGCCATATAACTTCTGTCTGGCAATAAAAGATAATTTTCCTGTAATAATGACTTGCTAGTATATTCAATAACTTACCTCTAGAAGGTCAGTTTTGTAATGTCCCCCATTTCAATTGTGTAAGTTTGACAGGGAATTGCCATATGTCACAAGTATTTAAGAGGGTCAGTCGAAACCCACCAGTATATATCTCTCTCCATGTTTTAAGGCTACTTTTGATGTTTACACTTACTTATCTTCATACAGTTAGGATTAATATGAATATTTATTCACAGACATATATATATAAATGGTGACCAAATGCTTTTTAATTTATGCCTTTTTTAATTTTCAGTTATTTTTTTTCATTGCATGATGTAAACAATGCTCTTCAATTTCATATCTTATTGCCCACCGTTTCAGTCTTGTCTTTCTTTAGTAATTATTTCTCTTTTAACATCTGAGGACAATATTTCTATGATAGGGCAACACGCATAAAAGGTGATATATTAGCTAAAGGTAGGGTGCTATTTGTCCATTTCATTAATGTGATAGCTGTTCACAGTGGTATCTCATTGAGTGTCATTGAAGATATAAGAAATATATATATAATAACAAGGGTGTTGGGGGACATAGTTCAAATCTCCTTCAATAAGAAGGTTAGCAAACATGCATTTGCATTGAGACTTTGAATAGCTAAAATATCCTTTGAAGTGCAGCCTCTGTGATTATGTAAGGATTTGGTAAAATATTTATTCAACAATTAGGCTATCAATTATCGTAAATTATGACTTAACCAAATGTTGCTTTCCGGTGGTCAAAATATGGACAAAAAACACTGAATGGTGAGGGCAGGAATTTAAATATATACTTACAATTTGTAGTATGGCTGACAATATGTGTAGCTATAAAATTTACAAAAAAAAGAATTCACAGTAAAATGATTTAATATAGCTATAAGAATTATATTTATTTATTTGGGGTTTTACGTCGCTTTCAACACTGTACAGGTCATATCACGACGGGTAGTTGGAAGGGCAGAGGAAACCAGTACATACAGTTCGTTAGGGTTCTGTACTGTAAACTGCCGACCAACAGCAAGCAACTACCAGCTTTCCCACTTGAGGTTGTACCGGGAACCGAACCCCGGCCTGAGAGGTGGGAGGCGAGAGTGTTACCACTCTGCCACCATGGCAAGAATTATAGGATGTAGCTGAAATATCTTGATGTCCCATATGAGAGTGAGTTTGTTGAACTAATTAATTGCCATTGTTATTTTTGTAAGTGCAAATGTGACACTATAATGAAGAAATGCCCTATTTCATTTAGAAAACCTTCAGATTTAAACATATTTACATAAGCACCTATGTCAACATAATAATGTCCAATTTAATTACCTTCAGTGATAACTGAGCTGTCTGAAAGATATAATCTTTTAATGCTAATTACCAGTTCATCCAACTTGATATTTGAGATATATGAATAAAGTGTTGCGCTAAATATACATAAGAATCCAGTTAGACTTAAGATAATATTTGGAGTGATCTTCTTCTGTCTGGCTTAGGGTATCACATGTATGAGGTCAGTTTAAGTTTACTTTTTTGCATAAACAATTAAGAGAGCTGTAGGTCATTCACACGTTGAAGGATATTTTGTTGTACACGCAGAAATATTAACTGTCGCAGCACTGCATTAGAAACTTCACCCAAGTGGTGTATAGTGTTTTGTCAAAAGAGAAAACAAATCAATATACAGGGAATGTCAATTGTACTGCCATCAATTTCACCCAACAAAAAATTGCACATTATCAATTTTAAACTAATGGGAGTGAAACTGAAGTAAACTCTGTACACCGGGGTGGACAGTCTTACAAACAGGACAGTACAGGGGAGAGATGGAAAAAAATAATTATCTCACCATTGTATTGTCCTCTTTGTAAGACTGTCCACCACTGTAATAAAATGACATGATCCAGTCTGTATATAGTCAAAACATTGTGTGGTGGTTAGTAAGTAACAAATTATCAGGTGAAATAAACATAAGGAGTAATACACAATATAAATCTGCCACTGTGGCTAAGTGGGTAATATACTGATCTAGGAACATAGAGGACTTGGGTCCTAAATACAGAAAGATTCATAGTTGAAGGCTAAAGAACCCCAGGGACATTGATAGATGGTCATCCATGACACCTTGTCTTTAAGCCAGAGGAGGGGGGGGGGGGGGGTGGTCACTAGAGCTTGGGCTAGACTGGTGCATTTGGGATGTGTTAACTAGTTCTTTGAGTTCTGTGTAATAGAGATATTGAACTGGAAATAAATACAATACAAAAAATAGATGTAAAATTGATAACAAGGTGATGTGAGTGACCCAGTTATGTACAGAAGATGTGTATGCTTTTTTTCATGGGCTAGTATCTCGATTTATCTTGATATGTATCTCGATTTGTCAATATACTAACTCGACAATTGAAAAACAATCATTTCTGGGTGGCCTTACTATTCTTGAGTAGTTTTGGAAAATCATGGAATTATACTTCACAGTGTTAATGTATTATGAAACATAACAAGTTTCAAATCAATTTCATAAATGCTGAACACCATACACAAAGTATTTCAACATTATTTAATATTACCAACATAATAATGATCAACCAACTCAAAAAATACTTTCCAAAACTCAACTGCAGAATATGGGATGGAGTAAAAGTAAGTTTGATGATGAAACATACGCCCTTTTCACACCCACCATTACTCTTCCTTGCTTTATATAAACATATGCCCTTTATCCCCCCTAGCTTCCTGTGGCTAATTCCGTGACATGAGCGGACCAGTTCTCCCTACTGATTTCACTGGGGAAACTGCCCCACTGGTTTTTGTCGTCTGCTTTCTGCCAAATCCTGTCTGCTTTGGATTTATGGTTTAATGGGCTCCACATCCACTCTCTGTGTGAAGTTGTGTTGTGTGGCATCCGTACCCTTGGGACATCAAATACATATGTGCCAAATAAGTTTTCTTTAATAGCCAGGGCAAGACTTTTAACAGTTTATACCACGGCCCCAGTTAAACCACTCAGGTATACTGTTTAGGAACAAGTAAATAAGTATCAAACATCTTACCTACTCTGCCATTCAATCTTCCTGCCAAGTTATTATAAAGTTATGCCTTTTTAATGTCCTTGATCATGTTGGGATGGCATACTGCACTGTAAACCACCGGGCATCGGCAAGTAACTACCAACTTTCCAACATGAAGCGCCCGGCCCGAGATTCGAACCGGCGGCCTCAGAGGTTGGAGGCAAGAAATCTAACCGTTACACCACCGAGCCCACTCTCCTTTTATATGATTATGACCTCTGTTTTTTTCTTGTGTTATGCGCCTAGAGTCTGTCTTTAAGAAAGAGATTAAGCACTGTAAAAGTACTATTACAATTAACATGTGTTGTAGTAACTAATAAATGAATATCACATTAATCTGAACTATCTTGGCTTAAAAGCCCAATGGTTGGATGGTTAAAGGGCAATCACTATCACTCTTACCTGTGTCAAGTATGATACTAAAGTAAACATCCTCAGATAGACATGTCAAGTGTCAGATCATTTATATAGATATCAAAGCATTAATAATCCTGTGGATATAATGATTTGAACAGGACTTCACTGTAGAATAGAAGATATGCAATAATTCAGTTGCCAGTTGGCTAAAAGTACAATAACTAAAAGTACAATATCGTTTTTGCTATATCTTTGGGGCCACAGTGGCAGAGTGGTAACACTCTCGCCTCCCGCCTCTGAGATCGGAGTTTGATCCCCGGCCCGACCTCAAGTGGGAAAGCTGGTAGTTGCTTGCCGCTGGTCAGCAGTTTACAGTACAGAACCTTGGTCAACTGTATATACTGGTTTCCTCTGCCCATAAAACTACCCATCGTGATATGACCTATACAAATGTGTTGAAAGCGACGTTAAAACCCAAATAAAATAAAATTTACTATATATATTCTATTTTTAGCCCTTAGGCAAGGCTAGCAAGATCCTTAAAATCCTTTGCTTTACAGCTATTTATCTCTGGGTGTCCAACCATGACCAGGCTGTAAGTGAAGCCAAGATAACAGCGGAGGTCAGGTATAAACAGAGAACTGGAAATGATAGGCCCCGTTCACACACAACTATTTAACACTAAACTATTTAAACTATTGTAAAAGGATTGTAGGTCGAAGCAGATCAACCGGATTCATCTCTATTGGGCTCATGGGGCTAAATGTCATCTCTCCATCACAGTGTATTTAACCTACATAGCGTCAACTCGTTGTTATTGCATTGAAATCTTCGCAGAATTGACGAAAAATTACAGGTTAAAAATTAAAATTTTATAGTCACTGATGCCCTTTACTATGGATACGTATTACAGCTAATTTGTTTAATCCTTTTTGTAAATATAAACTTATTTTATTCATCATTAAAGCAAAGTGGTGTATAATAAACGTAGAGCATCCCTCATTGACCATATGAGAAAAACTATATTGTATAGCCAGTGTACAAGAAATTGTAATTGAGATATTATGATTTTAAGTCCAAGCTTCACAGCTCAGTTTGTTACCTTATTCGTAGCCTTGCTAAAGGACCAACCGACCTTGTAATCATGGAAAGTTTTAGTTGACGTGATAAAGTGACACCTTGCATGATGTACTCTGACATGTCCTGAATTTAACATCATCACACTGCTAAGACAGTCTCATGAGTTTATATATATTCTAACATGTGTAAGTGTTTTTTATGAATGTCAAATATTTGTGTACATGTTTGAAAAGGAAATGGTACAAATTTGAGTTTTAAACAAGGCTACCCTATTACTAGTATAGTATATTACTAGTATATCACATCACCTCCCTGCAACACAGAGTGAAAACATTCACCCTGTAAAAGAGATGGAGTGAATCTCCTTGAAACCACTTGGATCCACAACCTGTAGAATTTAGGATTTACCCGGTTCAGTCCATATATGTAAGCATTTAGACCCATTACACAATGATTGTCAACCCAAGTTAACCCGATTAATTACACTGGTCTGAACGCTAGAATAGACTACCTGTCATGGACTTTACCTTAAGTTCACACAGAGATTACTAACAAAGGAAATAGTCATAATTTACTTTTTAACTTCTTACTCTAACCTAACATTTGTTACACTTTGTCATAGATTCATTGCATTATATGCTAAATATATATACTGTCAAGTAATGTATAACTGACTGCCATTTCGGATCTACAAGAGCTCTAACATGTATCTTCAAACAGAGACCAAAACACCTACTACTTGGGAATCCCAAGTTGGGATGCATGTGTTATTTTTATCCTTGGATTATGTAAAAGTCTTTCTCTCTGTCTAAACCCCCCTAGAAAATCAAATCCTCGAATTTGTGGGTTATAATCTCCACAAAAGGTGAAACCTAATAAAATATCAAATGGAATTTAATACAATTTGCTCTCCAAAACGTCACCAGCTGAGTGTGCACCCGCTGAACTCCCAGTGACCAAATGTCCATGCACCATTTGGTAAACCCAACATTTAAAGACTTTCCTTATTCTGATATTTTAGGTGTCGATAAGATGATTTTCACCCACATTTGACAAATGATTAAGCAAGGCACGACTTATAACTAATAAATTTTACTTTTGTGTTCCTAAATATACTGTAATTTTATTTATTTTCATGTCACTCTGTTGCCAATTTATGTCATGTGCCAAATTAGGGAAACCAAGCATCATACCTGCAGTCAAACCAGATGAATGCTAAGCACAGCAGTTGTTGAAGACCAAGCCACAGCAAACTGCTCAATCAAAAGAATCTAATAACACAGCAAGAAGTGCTTATGGGAGCACAAATTCTGGCCAAGAGATCTAGAGAACCAGATATGGGCGAAATAAATGCCACACATGCTCTGGAATCCCAATGTGGATCCAGATCATGTTTGAAGAGGGCAGAGCCAGAGCTAGATTCCACCTTGTGTAAAAATAAAACCTCAATGGGATTTATGGTTTTGAGTCATGAAGCAGAAAAATCTTTTAAAAATTCTGGGGTCTCAATCCGAATGCAGACCATCTTTGAGGAGGACTGACTCACGTGAGAAAAATATGTAACCAGATTAACCATCCTGATTACCCAATTTACTGATGGATGTGGTTGGAAAACATAATCAGTTATCTCAGAAATTGCATTTCAAGAGTTTTCATCCATAAAGAAATATCTTCTATTTTTACAAAGTTTTCAGCACAGGAACCAAATAAAAAATGACCAGTGACTTTATCTTAATAATCATATTTTATTCTTTATACCCCAGTCACATTACAGGTGCTCTAACCCGCAGTTGGACAAAACACCCGTGTCCTTCAACTATACCATCTGAGGTTCATATGCAATCTTGTGACACAGTGGTGAAACATCCAATACCTTGCGAGTCGTACGGAAGTTTTAACATTTCCGACACTGACCTCCTCACCGTGAACATGTGCAGATGAATGTTTTGCTATGGTAACTTAAGGTGCAGTCCATGGTTTATATAAGGTTGTGAAGGGGTTCTGCTTCAGTGTTATACAGCAATATAAGGTGAGTGGAGGAATTGAACATTTCACCACTGTGTCCTATGTTTGCATACGAATCTCAGATGGTAGTTCAAGGACGGGGCATTTCGCCAATGGCTGTAACCGGGGCTTATATCACCTGTAGTATGATGGATACACCAAATCTCAGAAGATATGAGGTGTCCTGGGACACAGTTCCACCACCCTACAGGTTAGAGCACCTGTAATGTGACAGGGGTATAAACCCTATAACCGTGGGACATACCGCATGTAGTGTGACTGGGGTATTATGTATCACAGTATTAAGTAACTCAAGTAATGTATCAACAGAAGAAAATGGGAGATGCCAGATTGCAGATAACTTATGCTGGCCTTACTGGTTTTGATTAAATGTTCCTTAAGGCCCAATCACACCCTTCCATATGATCAGATCTATACACATACATATCTGCTTGATGAAGTAATCTTTATGGCTCTCGTAGCTGGGTAGTACATGTTGAAAGATGAGTTGCACTCTACCCTCCTTCACCCCCCCCCCCCCCCCCCACCCCCATAGCATGTATATTTTAGTATGGCTCACGATGGCACATGAGAGGTATTTCAAACATTTCTCAAAAAGTGGTCCTGAATGAAAAACATGTTGTATTGGATCGAATTGCACCAAAATGCAAATCCCATCAAATGCTTCCTACTAAAATGTAAAGTGAGTTATATTCTGTCAGACAGACTCTAAGGCGCAACACCAAAATCTAATTTTAAAAAATCATCTATCCATAGCCATTACCAAGTCCAGTACCAAACTGAATTTGATTGTAATTAAACCACAACCATAGACGGATGAGTCCATTTGGTTGTGGTTTGTGACTACAGCATGGTAATGGCGTCACATACGTTTTAGACCCAATCATGGTCAACCATTGTCATCCCCTGATGTATTAGCCTTGCGTAAGACTCAAATTTGCATGATATCTTTTCAAACATGCACACAGATATTTGGTATTCATAACACACTCATACATGGTTAGAGATAGAAGCTGTATGCTGCTGTAAAAGTCAGTACATGTATGAGTATATTATAGAAACCGAAACTCCATTATCTGACCGGAAACCTTTGCCTAACTGCAAAGAAACTTGCGCCTTTAGCAAGGCTACCAAAATATTAACACATAACAGATAACTATCCAATGAACAAAAATGCATGTTTCACCGTGTGTAGGTGACTTCGGTAGTAAAAAAAAACTTTGGCAGAAACCCTCATCGGATAGTGCTGAAAACAAATTCTGGATTTCTCATCTAGAGTTCGAGATAAGTATATCAATTTGAATTCAGATCAAGTTTGAGGAAGACCAAGCCATAGGTAGACCCCATATTCTGTGAAAATATAACCGTGATACAATTGATAGTTTTTGAGTTGTACATATGGATATTGCAAAAGAATCACACTAACAATTCTTTATTTGTGATCCAGACCAGCTTTAAGGAGGACCGAGCCATCTAGACCCCATCTTGTGTGGAAATATGACTCCAATCTGATGTATAGTTTTGGAGTTATGCATACAGACAGACAGACAAACTTGATAGCATTACCATTAGGTGTTGCAAGCTCTATCTATCAGCCAAAAATGAACCCCATTTATGGAGCAGTATTCAGCCATACCAGAATGGAGTAAAAAATCACTGATTTAAACTCAGAAGTAACCCATAGTAGTTTTCATACAGAATATTATGAATGGAAACATTGCTTAGAAAAGCAAGAATTCTACACCATATGTTTATAATTACCTTCCCTTAGCTTTGAAGTTGACAAAGTTGGCTTAAAATATGTAAAAATAGAAAAAAAACAAGAGAATTATGTAAAATACTTTTGTTTTGGCAACACCTTGTTATCGTTGCATAAAACTAATGCATTTTCCATTACCTTTGTTCAAAGAAATTTACTTTAGATGGATTTTCTTCTTTTTCCTTTAAGCATGTTTCTTTAAGTAATGGCTTTGCCAGTAGCTATTGCATATTGCTTTAGTATTGAATCTGGGATCAGTCTTTGACAATTACAGCTCATTAAGAAAGTAGTTAAAACAGCAGTATATGCATTGCAACTAGGCAGAGGGTAGCCTTGCTAAAGGCTCAAGTTTCTTTGTAATTTGGGGAAACTTTAAGTATACATAATAAGTTAATATAACGCACCTTTTTGCATGTACTGTCTTTCACACTGGGATACTCGAAGATTGATCAATATGTATCTCCTAATACATACAAGCTCATTATGAATACCAAATATTTGTGTACTTATTAAAACATATGGCATAAATCTGAACCTAGACAAGGCTAGGAATAGGGTCATTTCGGTATTCAAAATCTGGGATTTGTATGCATCAGCAATCTCATTAAGATATCCTTTGTAGGGTAGGACACTGTCCAGAATACCAGCTACAGCTCTTGTATGGTCTAATTAGCATTAACTACAATATAGTTTAAGCAGACAATCATTTTGATATTCTGACCTTTGTGTTAATTGTGTATTTTAAAGGACTCGCACATAGGTTTATTCATTGGGAATGAGAATGGCTTCTTTGTCTCATATTATTATCCTACTTACTTATCTTAATTCACAATTTTACATTTAATGTACAAACTATATATACATATTGTACACCACTTTCCTTTAATTAAAAGCAGAAAAAAACTATTTATCTCTATTTATCTACAAAATTCGAAAAAATACACCCATAATAAGTGTACCAATAAATATTAAAACGTCCATTTTACGAGAACTATATGTATGTTCAAATTGACATTTCTACCAACGTAACCACTCACTTTTACATGTAGTTTTCATGATGACTTATTTCACATATTTTGGAAATATTATGTTGATGTGTGGAGGCTTCACTGGCTTAATTGTTAACCAGTTTCACATTTAAACACTCGACCCTCACCACTGTGGTCCTGGGATCGAATCCAGCTCATGGAAATATGTGAAATTCACTGAAGGCCTTGTCTGATTTGAGATTAGCTAGTAAAATGGACATAAACACAAAACTTTCACCTAAGACCTTTGCAACATATATGTCAGTTTGGTGCTATATAAATACAACAGTAATGGTTTTATAAATCTGGCCTGGTGCATTAAATCTTGACAAAGTCTTTTCAAACAGTCATATGTATTATTTAATTATTGATTACATTGTCTAACATGTGAGATTATTACCAACAAGAACATTCAGAGAGCGAACACCTCTGCCAAGGCACGTAATAATTAAATAAATGAAAAAAAATCTGGATTATAATTGGTATCTAGACGGTGATCCAGATGATTGGCAAAATATAATAGGATTTGTCTTGGACCAAGACCCATCTATTTATTTTTTTCAGGAAGATCTATACAGTAATATTTGCGCAATCCTGCTAACAAACAAGCAGACAAACGGTCACGAAAACATAGTATCTCCTTGGTTGAGGTAGGTATACATTTTATAAGTACACACAATGCTCAAGAAATATGATAACCAGTAGAGTTGCATGGAGTTGATGTTACTGGACAAAAATATAATGACCTCTTTTGTGTTTAATAAGCAGATGAATATACGCCAGTGAGAGATTTGCTTTCAGGTGTGAAAACTAGCAAAAAGAACAACATGACAACGAGTAGCAAGAATGAACCTCTTTGATTTTTAGCATTAGACTGTGAAATGCTAAACCACATTCAAAACATCTGGTGCAGGGCAAATCAAACGACTGACCTCCATTCGGACAGGCTTTCAAGAACAGAAATGTCCTGGAGCTATTAAAAAGATTTTATGGACTCTATATATAATCCTCTACCACAGATCTATGTTCACATCAATGATATTTAACTATCAAATATGACTCACATAATATTGAATGAGATTTTCATTTTACCCCCGTTGTCTGTGATCTGTATGTCAATGTCCCTGACATTCTATTCTACTCTATACTGGACTTTTATAGTGCTTAATCTCTGCAGTAAAGAAGGCTTTAAGGCGTAACAATCATAAGCAGTATTGTAAATTCATCAGTCCTTGTGTATAACAATGGTCATTACCACAGCAATAATGGCTAAATGGAAACTAAGATGGAAAGACCAATAAGTGTTTAATCCTGAAAGAGGATAGATGAGGCACAATGTACATCATCAGGTATTAAATTCCAGATTGTAGGAGCATCAAAAGCAAAAATTAAATGATTAAGTTTTATATATACATCAGTGCTGAATATGTCAATTTCATAGGCTAAAACTGGCCGTATAAACCTGTGTAAAAATATAGATATAGTAAGGCTATAGCATGTCAGAAGGTCTTATGCCCAAGTCACACTACAGGCAGTGTTTCCGGTGATTATAGACAGAAGGTAAAACAGAATGCTATAGATCCTGTGGAAAGATATACACTCGATATATACTACTTACACACCTCTAGCTACAGTTTTGCTACAAAAAAAAATCAGATTTGACACAGAAAAGATGCTGTGAAGATACTGTGAAGACACAGTAATGTTACAGAGCACACATAACCTAACCGGGGACACACAAAGACAGGAACTGACACAGAATAAAGCCAGCAGTACAGCTACAGAAATGATAGGACACCCTACAGTTACCCTACAGAACTTGATACCGTCTATTGCAGGTGGAAACTTTTAATAGTGTGAGTTCTCTGTGTGTTTGGCCACGGAAAGCAGAGAATATCACAGTGTGTAAGATTTACTGACAGAAGTCTGGCAGCACCTGGAGGTGTGAGGAGTTATGTAAAGAACCATTAACCGTTGGTAATACCACCTGTACGGTGACTGGGTATAAATGAGTAGAATGTAAATAACCAAACATATGTTAGATTAAACTCTATCAAACACACTCTATAAACAGTTAAAACAGATTTTAAATTCATGTTTATCACCATTTTAATGGTATAGTATAAAAATATTATTTAGACATTCAAAACAATAATTCCTATTTGAATTGCAATCAACAATATAACAAATTTTAGATTTATTTTTGTTTTACATTACGTTCAACAGCCAGGGTCATATTGTAATGGATAATGACAGGTGGAGCAACCAGTGCATACTAGTTGGTCAAGATTCTGTACTGTAAACCACCGGCCATTGGCAAGTAACTACCAACTGTCCAACATGAAGCGCTCGGGCTGAGATTCAAACTGGCGACCTTAGAGGTTGAAAGCAAGCACTCTAACCGCTACACAAAGGAGCCCCCTAACAATATAACAGAATATAAGATATTTGAGGGATCGCATTAGGATTTGAACTCCTCATTAGCTACATGTGAGTGCAAAATATTTAATTTATTATGGCTCAATTGTTACACTTTGTGTTTTAGTAGTATCCTTTCTTTACATTAAGTGGAAATAAAGCAGGATTTGTAGTAAGGTAGGACAGGTTCGACACGACATGGACAGTATTTTAAGCACATGGCAAATTTTTTTTAAAAGTTCAAAAAATCTGCCACGACCTCTCACATGCTTATACCCCATTGACACTACGGGTGGTATACTCAATGGTTAGAAGTTTTACTCGGCAGTTGAACCACCTCCCAAGATGCTTCATATCTTCCGAGATTGACACTGATGAGACACAGTGCATAACCATCAACAAAAGTAGGATAACACTACTACTAATGTTGGTCACCGAGAGGCAACCTCCATTAAATCCAACTCACCTTCGGTAGCCATCAGACAAATACATGCTATGGAAATAAGAATGAGTCACAAGTTTAACTACAGAGCACGCTTTCAGTTACTATATGAAAAACTTATATGAGGAAGGACACTGAAATGGACGGAAGGGGATTGAGACACACATGTAAAGGGACTGTTATAGGGCAGAGAAGAGACAATGACTGAGGGTGTGTAATAACTAGGATTTTTGAGCTGGAAATTTAAACATTTTAAAAGAGGAGTGGTAGTATCGCTTTAAGGGGCGGCTGTCTTTTTAAACATTCTCTACATCCATTTCAGTTCCAGTTATGGAACAATAAAGGCCAAGGTCATAAACCAAAGTTCAAATATTTGCAACATGTTGATATGACTGCACAGAACAGTGTGAATTGGCCATCAGATGTTAACGGTCCACTTATAATAAACATTAGGTTATTTAATAACCTGAAAATCCATTTCAGGTTCCTTGACAATGGCATGTACTTTCTTGATTCTGACTTTCGTTGTCGTGATGTATCATCCAAATGATGGAAATATTTATAGATTACAGAGGGCTAGTCCTGATATAACTTCAGTTGTTAAGAGGGATGATAAAACCTCAAATTTGAGATATTTTGCCTTCATGAAAGTTCTGATTGCCAAGAATGTGAACAGTTGACTTGAGCTGTTTGCGGTATCATCCAGGGCAAATTGTTGAATAGGAGTGTGCATGTGCAGTTTCACTATTAAACATCGTGTGGTTGGATGAAAGTCATTTGGGAATTGGATGTCAATAGATGAACATTGAAAATTCTTTTACTAATCATTTTAACTGGCACCCGTTCATGATAATTTTATTGAATTGGTTGTGGTGTTTGTGAACATTGTTTGGGTGCGTGAATATTTGTGTTTTGAAATGAAATACAAGGAGAAAGATAAAGGGAAGATGGCAACAACTAAGGTAGATAATCTCACAGCTAATGAGAGCACTTCGCATAAGGAAGTTGGGGTACAAGACAGCACAGGTACTGCAGTTTTGTCAACGGCAACCTCTGATACTACAACTCATGAGGCAACTGGTAATGTTTGACAGGTTGGTGTTAGCTGTCGATACAGTTGCAGGGAAACTCATAATGGAAAACCTATATGGAAAATCACCGATTGAAGTTGGAATCATACTCATCCATCACTAAAACATCAGACACTATACTGTTATAGGGCCCCGCGAATACAGACGAACCGGTTTTTATGGGAACACCACAGGCAGGGGTTAAGCAGAAACAATGTCGTGACCGACAAGTGGTGAGTGACATTGATGCGTTAGAATCTGAGTCAGAAGTGAAAACACGTAAGAAGAAGCGGGCTGAGAGGAAGCCGTCACATACTGTGAAATCCCTAATGCAGGAATGTTTTAGCTATGTGTAGGGGAGTAGACAAGACCACTGTAGAAAGGAAACCTATGCCCAGTGAAGGGCACATTGTTGGGAGATGTGGGTATCCTCACGCAGCGTGAGATAGAGGAGTTAAGTGACATTGCCCTTGGAGGCGCAACTGTTACTGCACAGGCAACCCAATTTTGGGATGTACAACCTCAGACCGCGGTCGCGACACAGAAATCTGACGAACAGAGAGACCTTTTAGACTTCCTTAAAAATGATCAGAGCAACACAGGACCTAAGGCTGAGAAACAACAAATCTGGGAAACGACTGGACAGCAGGGGCAGGTCTCCGTGTCACAGACTGAGCAGGGGGAGAACAGACCCAAGCAAGATGACCAGTGGAAACAAGATCCCAGGATCCAGGCTTTGATTGCTGATAGGATGCACCCGATTGAGATGGTCGTTAGAAACGAATCCACTGAAGGTAAGAGGAAACAGTCAGGAAGATTTATGTTACTGATAATTCCACGAATGCATTCTACCGTCGTTGGCCCAATGAAGCTATCTTGGTGGGCCCGAACAAAAAGAGGGTCACATTTGATGAGCTATCACAGACTCAGTTCATTTTAGGATTCGTAAAGAATGTTAATGATACCATAGATCCCCTCACTAGATCATCATGCAGAAGTGAATGATACATACAAATGCGGCTGCTTTTGCAACACAACTGATGCTTGCTTCCACAGTTAAACCAACGGCAGCGTCCGATAGAAGGTTAATGTGCAAATTTCATAAAGCAGGGACCTGTAGGGAGGTCAGAGATTCACACACTGACCCTATGACGGGTATTACCTACTTCGATGAGATGACAACGCACAAGAAGTAGGGAAGCGTGAGTGACTGCCTATACATTGATGAACCAACCGTTGTGAAGGACTTTGATTTGTATAGCTGTAACACACCTTGGCTCAGTGCGACTGACACTGATGGTGACATTGATAGCCCCGGTTGTCAGTTGTTGAAGTGGGGATATGTTGTGTGGAGCAGTGAAGATGGTCAAACATGCAGTCACATGACATCATTCTTGGATCCGAATGTGGAAGTATTTGAACCAAGTATCCAATGGAACATACACACACCATGTTTTGTGCCTGCTTCATATAGAAGAGTGTATTATACATATGCCACCAGAATTTAGTGTTATTAAAGTGGGCCAGTGTGGGGGCCTAGTAGGGGAGGGTTTTGTTAATAGTGGTGGGAAGGGTATGTCATATATAAGTGCAAATCAATTATGCAAGAGTCAATTAGTGAATGCAGTGGTGGATCGAGTGGATCCCAGGGTTGTGGATGTCCATGATGATGTGGACCCACATTGAGTCGATGCATGTTGCTGCCAGGACATTTTAGTTAAGAGTATTTTGAACACGACACATGGCTTTGTGTTTATTGATGATAATTTTTATCAAGATCAGTATAGTAAGTTTGATCATTTGCTTGAGTCAAATAATGACAGTGTAGTTCATAAGCATTTTCAAGTAATAAACAACGGACAGGTGGTTAATAAGTTTAATGAGTGTAAAAATAGTTCTTGTCGTTTGAATAATATGACACTGATTAATGCGTTGAGTTTGATTAAGTTTGAAGTATCGACTGGAGTGTTTCAATTGGAGGCAATACGCCCCTGTTGTGTTTATTACACTAGAGCATTGAATGATACTTTAGGTTTTCAGCCCACTAGTAGTGTATATCCACAGGTTTTACGTCCTCAAGAGGCGATTGGCTCTTCAGTTTCAAATACTCATTACTGTGACTTGGCGAGAAGAATGATTGACTCCGTAGTTGCGAACTGTGACGGTGTCCGTATCCTTGTAAGGTCGGATTTATATCTGAAAGCTTGGGCTAAATATATTCCCTTACACAACGATAGTAGGCTTTTGGCATACGGCCTTCCTCTGGGCATGACAGAGAATTGTTTGTCACAGAAGACGGTGGATAATCACACTTCTGCCACAGCATATTCTTTGCAAGTTAGCGAGTTCTTGCATAAAGAGTTACAGAGTTTACGGAGTTGCCTTTTCAAGAATGCCATGTGTGGCATCTCATGAGTCATCCAAAGGATGTGGTAGATGGACAAATTATAGTTGACCTGTCATATGGTCGGGTGGAATCCATTAACGGATGTATGTCTAGGGGCGTTTAGGATGGTCAGAGCTATGTTCTCACATTACCTTCATTGGATAATTTAATTGCAGATATTTTTAAGACTGATAACCCTCGATTGATCAAGATTGATATGACAAGGGCCTTCCTTAATTTACGGATCGATCCCGCTGACGCTATGAAGTGCATATCGTTCAATGGTCATTATTATGTGGATATTATTATGCACAGCACCACAATATTTTAATGGGTAACCGATGCAATTCAGAGAATTATGCATTCCTATGGCATACAGATATGAAATTACATAGACGACCTGTTTGCCTGTGTTCCGGCAGCGCAGGCTAACAAAGCATTTCAACGCCTTAGGGATTTAGTTATAGAATTGGGTTTACCCATAAATGACAATAAGTTAGTACCCCCTACAATGGTAATGGCTTGTATCAGTATAGAGGTGGAAGCACAGCATAAAACCGTTAGGATACCCACTAATAAATTGACAGAGATTCTCCATGAAGTAAACCAGTTTGGCAAAGAGAAATGTGTTAGAAGACAGCACATGCAGCGCTTGCAGTCTATATGTCAAAGGTCATTGTCCCCGCAAGGACATTTCTGAATAGGATGCTGGGATGTCCGATGGGTCTTCCTGAATGATGACTTTCACAGAGACCTTTCATGGTTCCACTTTCAATCACATAGTCACTTTTCAGATAGTCCAAGAGGATGACCAAGTCGATTCATTTGTTGATGCTTCACTAGTGGGTTTGGGGGCTTGTTGGGGTAATGTGGCTTATTCATGTGCAATTCCAGAGGATATCCGTACATATACCCGGGGTGAGTAATAAGAGAGCTGATGTGTTGTCACGTTTCATGATAAAGTTTAATAATAATAAGTGGGCTTTGGGTGGGATCACATTGGAGAATGCACCAAATGGGGCTTTATGCTTAGACACTAAGATATAGTATTATGTTGTAGGAGCTGGTTAAGCAAAGTCAATAGCTGAGAGGGCATACTCGGCTGCTTTGAATCTCCCTTCCAGGCATACTTCATAGGTCTGGGATAGGATAGCTAAAGAATAATGGGCCTTCAGAACGACACATGATATTACAGACACTCAGACAGTTCCCCTTTGTTGGCATATGTGCAACATCTTGCGGATCAAGGTTTAAGCTTTAGGACTATTAGGAATTACACCTGTGCTCTGAAGTCTAATTTGATCAGGTTGAAGCAACCTGTGCATAATTTTGAACATAGTGTCTTTAAGGCTTTTATGCAATCATTGGCTAGTAGGAAGCCCACTAGGGTTATACCCAAAGGTGACTTTTTAATTCCACAGATCCATACCTTCTTTTATGTTAATTCCACCCTTCTACAATATTCCTCATATGCCTTGGCTTTTTTATTTGGGCTTGTTTGCTTATCTTGGTATCTCCAACCTGGTTCCCCCATCAGAAGAGTCATTTGATTTGGATAAACATCTAGTGTTGGGCGATGTGAAGTGTGAACCTGATGGATTGGCCTTGCACTTGAAATGGGCTAAAAATTTGCAGAGGTCAGACCAATATCACATTGTTCGTGTGTCAAAGATGGAAGAACATCCTTTTATATGCCCCCATTACCAATGCATGCAACGCATATAATCTTATGGGAGTTATAATGGGGCACCGTTGATAATGGTCAGAGGAATCCCATTGACAGGACGTGCACTCAGGACTAGAATGAAAGAAATTTTAGTATGAATGAATCTTTCGCAGTCCGGTTTGACATTTCATGCACTCCGAAGAACCGGTGTAACTTTAGCCTTCGCTAATCAAGTACCAATAGAAGCCATCGTGCACGGGGCTTGGGTGTCGAATGCGGTGTGGCAATACCTCAAACATACGCATCAAGTGACGAAGATTGTCCCACAAGCATTGCCATCAGGGTGTAAGTAATTTGGGGCTTGTTCCCTGTGTGTTGGACAAATGTAATGCAAGACTGTTATGATAACTTGATGTTTTAAATAAAGACCAAAATATTCAAATTATAAAAATAATGAATGTGAACAGTTGACGACTTTAGCCGTTTGCGGTATCATTCAGGGCGAATTGTTGAATGGGAGTGCGCATGCATAGTTTCACTATTAAACATCGCGTGGTTGGGTGAAAGTCATTTGAGAATTGGATGTCGATAGATGAACATTGAAAAGTCCCCTCTCTCCCTGTCCCCTTTTCTTTCTTTAGTTTTAGGGGTTTTAGTGTTTATATGTTGTTAGTAGGGGCTTGTTCCCTGCATGTTGGACAAATGTAATGCCAGACTGTTATGATAACTTTATGTTTTAAATAAAGACCAAGATATTCCCAATGTCATCGTTTTATTGTAAAGTTTGAGTTCGTAATGAATGTGTATGTCAGCCATCTGTTCATTAAAGGATGATATGCAACTCTTTAAACTTTTGTGAATAATTAGAACCATTAATTGTGAGAAATTTACATTTTACTAAATTCACTTTGATTTTAAACACATTGCTTGCTTGCTTGCTCGCTTGCTTGCTCGCTCACTCGCTCGCTTGTTTGCCTGATTGATTGAATGCATGGTGCTTGGTTGGCATTTAAAGTCGCTTTTAAAGTCACTTTTCGACTAGTAGTTGAAGGATGATGTAGGATTGCTTTGTATACTAGCTGACCAGAATTTTCCACTGTCACTTGGGATGTTCCAGGCACCCCAGTTGTCAGTCCTGCCGCACAGACATTCTAGCTACCTTATTAAAAATTTTTGCCTACCAGTCTATTGTAGCCTAATTTGCTACTGACCCCAAGTTGCTTAGTGAAAAGTAAACAAAATCCCCTCATTGGGGACCTCCCTGGTTTACAGTATTAGTCCCTGTGTATATGACATTGAAGAGTTAGCTTCACATTGAACATTGACATTGGAGAATGAACATGCTTAGAATTTTGTTTTATTTGGAATTTTTAGTGTTTTATTTTTTATTTTAGGCTTTTAATCTATATGTAAATATCAGACATCATTTATCTGTAACAAGTTGTTTTACAAGTGAAAGCTTGATGCAGCGATCATTGTGTGCTATATTGGATGATATATGACTGACATTGTGACACGTCGTTTTGTTGACGCTTATAGATTCTCTGTCATCTTGACAACCTCAGGCTTTTATACACTGCATTGAAGGGACGGTCTAACCTATTATTATTATTCTTTGCGAATAATTGTGCCTATTTGGTCGAGTTTCTCAATTTAAAATCCCTTCTGAAAGCCTGGATTTGCCAAGATTGCATATGAATCGTGCTCTGTGCCTGTATTCATTTCAGTATTGAACTATATCAAAAAATTTCAATATGCCAGACAGAAAACAAAGTTGTAAAACATGCAAGACAAGACATTTGCCACCAACGGGGAAAAAATGTCAATACAAGGACAGTATTGATTTCAATAGTAGTGTTAGCAGTGTTGCCAATGGACTAAGATATGCTGCCGCTTCAAGTAAGTTACTTGATACAGATCAGGCGGATCTGGGCGGACAGCGGCTGCAGAGGGAGATTATGGCTCAGTTGCAGAAGGTTTCACAGCGACTGGAGAAGGTAGAAGATCAAGTGGCAGCTAGTTCACAGCAAGCAGCACAAGCAACAGTCGATTCAACATCACAGCACGGAAAGTTAAGTACAGACAGTGTTCTTGTTATGTCAGATAAAGTTAGTAAGAAATGTAAAAAATTCAGATCCCCCATTGTTTCCACTGAGTCGTCCTCTGAAAACAGTGATAGTGATACTCCCTCTCTAGAAATGCTTAGGTCGTGTGATCTTCAAAGAAAAGTTGATCAGAGAATCAGAGGATTGAACCATAGTTCCCACTCCTCAGGTAATGTCAAACATAAATCAAAAAGGGGGGGAAACGTTGAGGTTTCTGTTAAGCGTAAGGTCTCCTGGCCCCACGAGTCCATTTTGGGTGGGGTCAGCAGACAACGAATCACCTATGACCAGCTCTCCCTCACCCAGTGGGTGCAGGGCTTCTGCAAAAACATTTTAGAACAAAAATCCTCTGAGAAAAAAAATATCATGGTTTCTTACCTGAGTGATCTCATGGAAGATGCCACAGACTTTTTGTGGCAGGGGGCAAAGGCAGCACATGCGGTGCTCCTATGTGAAATGGAGCGAGGGTCCCTCCAATGGGAAGATTTGGACCGAATTGACAGGGTCCGTAGGGCCCATGCCCAAAAGCACATTTCAAACAAGTCCACATGGGGAAAGGTCTCAGATCACTCAGGCAGGAAACCATGGTACTGCAAAAATCATCAGACTGGTTCTTGTGCTTACTCATGTGACCATGACTTTAATGGTAAGTTGCAAAAACACATTTGTTCTTTTTGTTTGATTGGGGGGAGGCAATTGGCTCATCCTGAAAAAGAATGTACATATAAGAAACAAAATGCAAAAAACGACCAGGCAGCTGCCCATCACTAGGATGTAGCAGCTGCAGTGGTAGGGTCACTGGTAATAACCCTAAATATGATACTAGTGTTGTAACTCCAACCAAAGTTTTGGGTGTTGGTGTTGTGACTCCTAGTGAGTCAACTTTTGACAATAGGAAAATGTATAAAACCAGATTTTTCTATAGTTCAGGCAGTGTCCCTGCAGAAATTGAAGCGTTGTTAGCCAGAAAGTCGCAGAATTGTACGACTATGGCTCAGAAACCTGTGAGTTCGTGTGTTTTTACTAGCAATATTCTTGCTGGTCAGTGTAAAATGTCACAAAGGTCGGACAATCCCACTGCTTTGCAGGCCACTGTGGCTGGCAATGATCTCAGCCAACCCATTGTCCACCCTTCTGAGGAGGCTTGCGTCGACGTGTCCCCTAATGTGTCCCCTAATTCTCATTTGAATCCACAGGTCATGGGTTTGAATTTATGAAAATTGTGTTCCCAAAAGTCTTGACATTGTTGTTCCAAGAAAGGAATGCAGCTTGGGTCATAGTGTTCAGTCGCATGTGTTCACCCAAACCCCTGAATTGGCTGAAACTGAGGTTGTGGGTAAGACAGATGTACAAAACACAAAAAATCTGTCTGCCAATGTTGTGGGTCATGGGTTTGAATCTCATTGTATTACTGGCACTTCTGTGACCAGTGGTCCCACAAGTGTAACACAGGTGCAGAAACCACATGTAACTCCATCATGTAAGAAAATGGTCCACTGTGGCGAAGGGTTTGATTCATGGGTAGATAAAAGCATCTCAGAAGTTCCCAGTGTGAACTCGGGTTTCAAAAAATATGACCAGCTGTGTCCTATATATGATGTGAGAAACATGGCAATGGAAGAAAAATTTATTAACACAATTATCTTTGCCAATCAAGGTGACAAGGGTCTCTCAATGGGTTTAGATAATCCTGTGTACAACAAGTGGCAACTACAGGTTGACTTTCCATTTGGTTTTGTACCATTAGGTGATCAACAAATGCCAGAGGACAGGGACTGGTGTCAGGCCCACAGTTACTCCCCTATTCAAATGCATGAGATAGTTAGAAGCACAGGAAAACCAAATTTTCTTGGGGCTCGTTTACCTGTGACGTCACAGCTAAATGTAAAAGTTTGGCAAAGCCTTCTCAGAGATTATTGGGAGCAGCTGCAGCTGCTGCAGTTTGGCTTTCCCCTTGATTTTAACAGAGCTTGTCCTCTTAGTCATGATGCAGGTAATCACAGTTCTGCCAATGGATTCCCAACTGATGTTGATGCCTATATAGATGAGGAGTGTAGGTATGGTGCCATTCTGGGCCCTTTTCAAGTCAATCCAATTGTCAATGTTCATAATTCACCTTTTATGACCAGAAATAAGCCAAACTCGGATAGGCGCAGGGTCATTATTGACCTTAGTTGGCCCCTTGGTTTCTCAGTAAACTCTGGCATAGACAAAAACACATACCTAGATACTCCTTTTTCATTGACATACCCAACTGTAGATGATATTACTTCAGAGCTGAAACGCATTGGACGTGGTGCTTTGTTATACAAAATTGATGTGAGTCGTGCCTTTCGCCATGCCAAGATAGATCCTGGGGATTACGACCTGCTGGGGTTGCACTGGCATCGTGCGTACGTTGATACATGCCTGCCGTTCGGGATGCACCACAGGGGCCAGATTTTTCAACGTTTAAGTGATGCAGTACGTTACATGATGCGTCAGAAGGGCTTCTGCGTCATTGACTACATTGATGATTACGTCGGGGTGGGCGTTCCGCATGTTGCGCATGCATCATTTGTGTCACTCTTCAATCTTATGCAAGAACTTGGTCTCACCATTAGTGAGAAAAAGCTAGTTCCCCCAAGTACAAAGGTGGTCTGCCTAGGTGTCCTCATTAACACTGAGGAAGGCACTGTTTCCATCCCTCCTGACAAGTTGCGTCACATAAATGACACGGTCAAAGAATGGCTCAATAAGAGAACATGCACAAAGTTTCAGCTCCAATCTCTGCTAGGTCTGTTGCTCTATGTCCACAAGTGTGTGAAACCGCCTTGTGCTTTCCTAAACCGTATGTTAGCTCTTCTCTGGTCTGGCCATGCAAAGCAAAAAATTGATCTCACCTCTGACTTTAAGAGGGATCTTAGCTGGTTTGGGAAGTTTCTTCCTCTGTACAACGGTGTCCCACTGTACAACCATAGACCTACTGATTTTACCCTTGAACTAGATGCTTGCTTGACTGGCCTTGGGGGTAGGTGGAGCAAGTTTGTGTATCACCTCCCCATACAACGTGGCTTCATGAACTGGGCTATAGTCCATTTGGAGGTGGTCAATATTTTGTTGGCTGTGAGGCTCTTTCAAACGCAATGGTCAGGTCGCAAGGTCCTTATCAGATGTGATAATGAGGCAATTGTTACAGTCTTGAGATCTGGAAAAACCAGGGACCCCTACCTGGGGGCTTGTGCCAGAAACATATGGTATGTGGCAGCCTTAGCTGACATTGATATCCATTATGCCCATATCAGGGGGTTGGACAATGGGGTGGCTGACCTGCTGTCCCGTTGGACAGGTAGTACCCAGGATGTGAGAAAATTATTGTCTCAAGTACAGGACCCAGTGTGGGTCCCAGTTGATAGTACGTTAGTGCAAATTGATGCTGAATTGTAATTAGTTTCATGTTAAAGTTGTGGTATGCACATTGGTGCTAAGGTTAATCCCCTTGCAGGGGCCTGTGTTGTTATTCACATGTTTGCTAACAGTTACTATGCTTTGTTTGCAGATAATGGGGCGTTGAGGTCCTTGTCAAGGAGGGCCACCCATAGAACTCAGGAGGCCTTTAGACCCAAGACAAGACAAGCCTATACCAAGATGTTTAAAGTGTTCCTGGCTTTCTGTATCTACATGGGTGTGGCTTCAGTAGAAATTGATGTCAATGTTATTCTATCATTTTGTGAATGTCTAGTTGCCAATAATTGCACTGCTAGCATGGTTTCCAACTATTTGTCGGCCATAAAGGCCAATTTTGTATTATATAACATGAGTTTTTCATTATTGGATCATCCAAGAATGAGATATTTTCAAAAATCTATACGCATACACAGACCTCTGACCTTGACTCCTCATAATATCATTGATCTTAGTATGTTAGAAAAAATTTCAAGAGCTTGTGATGATATCTCATTTTCCCAGGTCTTCAGGGCTATCTTTCTTATTGGATTCTTTGGTTTCTTTCGCCTTTCCAATTTGGCTCCTCATTCCATCTTGACCTTTGACCCTTCCCGGCATCTCACTGGCCATGACCTATTCTTTACTAAAAAGCTGGTCAAAGTCTTAATCAAGTGGTCAACGACCTTGCAAGACAGAGATAGAGTACAAGTAGTTTCACTACCAAAAATTGCCAATCGTATCATTTGTCCATATAGGGCTCTTAAAGCTTTGACCAAATTGTACCCAATGACTGACAGTGAGTCTGTCTTCCAAATTAAGATGCCTAGTGGTTGGCAGCCCCTTACTGACACAAGGGTCAGAAAAGTGCTCAAATCCATAAATATGACCTTGGGCTTGAACCCCCACTTCTTTACATACCATTCTTTCCAAAGATCTGGGGCAACATTTGCCCATAATGCCCATGTGCCTATCCAGCAAATCAAGCGCCATGGCACCTGGTCCAGTGAATGTGTCTGGAGATACATTCAGTCTGACCATGTGTCTGGTGAAGAATTAGCCTACTCTTTGGCTGCTGCTATAAACTCTTAATGTTTTCTACCTCCTACTGTTGGGGTTGAGGGCTTGCATATTAATACCTTGTCTCAACTTTCATTTTTAGTATTTTTGTAAACCTCTAGGCCACCTGGGCCTGCAGCTTTTAGGGTGACCTTTATTTTGACCCCATTATAATTAATACCTCTGATTATGAGGCTTTTGGTGTCATCCTTGACCTCTAAGGTCAACCTTGTAACCCTTCAAGGTCAAACCCTTTCTGCTCAGGTCCAGTCCACCTTCAGGGTCTGTAACTTTATGTGTCTGATATTATTTTATCCTGTAACTTGTATCAGCATGTTATGTATGGACAATGACTCTAAAATTCTCTATCATGCTGAATTCTGTATATTTTATAAACGACCTGTAAACACTTCTTAGATTTCATTTATTTTACTCTGTTATGTATTAAACATCAAGTACCCTCAACCTGCCTGTGTTTCAATGTCTTGGGTTGGGGACTGAAAACCATCAGGTTCTGGATAGTAACTTTCAACAAGTTGAACATGTCATATCACAATGGGTAGTTTCATTGATGGAGACACGCAATGCATACCAGTTGTTCAACATTCCAAATAGTAATGTTTCAGGTATTCTTCAGGCCTTAAGTACCAATATGGTCAGTGCTTATTTCCAGTTTCCTTGGCATTAAGCAACTCGGAGCATTTATACTTCCCGAATTGGATCCCAGCCTGTCTGGTCTGGTCTCAAAATCACACTAAAACTTTATATTATCCATAATTAATTAAGTGTAACATGGCCTTTATTCAAAGAGTAGTTGGGAGCTCACACAAAGTCCATGGAGCAGTCTGGGTAGCCTAGATGAAGGCACGATTCTTTTAATATTGAAAATTCCTTTGTCATTGTGCATAAGGTACTCTTAGATATACTTGCTTTTGCATAAAGATAGACAAGACTCTATCTGACAAGCCAATAGGCACAAATGTCTTATCAATACCAAACCAAAAATCTACATGTTTCTCAAGGTTTTTTTTGTATAAGAATAATCCTCAATTAAGGCTACTGTCTGGATAGATGTAACATGTGGTGCACTTTAGATAATTATTTGGTGATTAATTACTTGCCAATAAATACTTTTCGAAATGAAATGTCTCATATAAAACCAACCCTGTCACTTTTTTCATCAATGTTATCAATTGTTTCTTTTGGGAAGGATAACTCAAAAGATTTATTTTAATTAGATTGTACCACAATAAATAAGAATATTATAAAATGTTACACCAAAAAAGACAAAGTCACATTTAAATATGCAGGGGCTGATAGTTAATATATCATAGACCAAGAATGTGCTAAGGATATGTTTCCATCAAGTCGATAGGCGCCTGCCAATGGCCAGTCTCTGATAGACAACATTTGATGGAGTTCCCATACACCAGATAGGAGGCATAATGGCAAGGTAGGTAATAAACTTTCATCCTACCTGTCATTCTAGTGTTCAAAGCAATCTGTCACTCTGGTCTAGTCTTCCAGTTTAGCACAGGAGCAGATAGGACCTCAGTTTGATCCCAGCCAATTAAAATACCGGCCCTCTTTCATTGGGTGCTATACCTGGTGAAGGTAAAATAACCCCAGCAAAGTTGATCAATGGCCATCCCGTAGACTCTGTTTTTTATTCCTTTACCACAGGACTTAAAGTGCTATTTGACATATCCCAGCCATTCATCAACATCCCTTGGGTTTTTATCCTGTCATTGGATCCACTGCAGGGACGCCAGGACTCTAAATATTTCATGCTAGCTAAGCGGCAAGTACTATTCGTGTTCACACCGAATAATCGTCGAATTTATAAAACTTCCAAAAATCTTAAGCTTGATATTCTAAAAGGCAGTGAAAGCGAAAAACATGTGAAATAAATTGAAAATATATGTCCATAATCTGTAAAATTCATTAAATTTTCCATTTTTCTATGACTACTGATGCATTCTGCTCATACAGGAAGTGGACAATATAAGCGGTACATGGTACTTCCAGTTTTATGTAAATTCATACACAGTACAGAAAACATGCCTGTTGTAGGATTTTAACTTATTTTGTGTAACAATATGGACATATTTGACAGTTTCAGACCTTCTGCCATCTTTTACTACATTGAGCGATTATTTGTACTTTAAAATATGATAACAATATATAGTGTTACTTGCCGTTTTGAAACCTTTGGCCGTTTCAAAATGGCTAGGGCCGTTTTGAAACGACCAAATAAATCTGATGGCCATTTCAAAACCTGAGAGAGGTTTTGAAATGGCTTGGCCATTGTGAAACCATCTAACTGGTTTTAACCAGCCAGTGTTTTTACTACTATTTTAAAAGTAGATAACCTCATGAATTTGTGGTGGCACTAATAATTAATTACTAGTAGACTTTTTATAATCTTTATCATACAATTCTGATGTCCAGCTTTAAAATGTTCTGCAATTGAAGAGGTGTTAAACCAGTCTTAATCCTACCTAGGGTATTCTTTGTTATAGTTAAAGGTTTTTTCTTTGATTCCATAATACCAGGGAAAATCTAATCAAGTGATTACTTAAAGAGTGATTAACAAATCACTATCAAAGGAATAGCAACTTTAAGAAGACACGGGGTCAGGAGGAATCTATTCCTTTCCAGTTGATTGTTTTGGAGGTGTAAATGTTAATTGCAATTAATTTCTGTTATTCTCTGGTCAAAGATTAATCAATATATTAAAACAACAGGTATATTCAGGGCCCAATTAAAGATCATACTTTAATTGTCACTGCTAAAGTTACTTATTGCATGCTTATGAAATTATGCTTATTTCAAGTCAAAGGGCCTTATTAAAGATCATAGCTTAAGTGACTCTGATCAGTTAGATTTTGAAATGGCCAAGCCGTTTTAAAACCAGGTAAGGTTTTGAAATGGTCAAATAAATTATTTGGTCGTTTCGAAATGGCCAATGGCCGTTTTGAAACGGACAAGGTTGCCAAACGGCCAAGAACATATAGCACTTTTCTAACCGTCGTCGATTGGTCAGCTCGTCAAAATGGCCCTAGTCCACTGTATTCCAAGGCTAGGCTGTTATGATCAAGGCCACACTAGTAGACTGTTGATAGGCCATCGGTTGGATGGAAACCTATAGTAAGGCATCTCAGACATATATATTAAGACATATTGTATCTTTTTACGCATAATTATTATAACCCGATACTCCTCTTGGGTTGAGATGACAGGAATTTTAAAAGGTGTTTGCAAAGCATGACCAACTTTGTGTGACATAATAATATACATTTATCTGTTTAATCTTAAACTTAATCTGTTGGATTTTGTTTCTATATATACGGTAACACAGACATACTACATAATAACTTCAAAAAAGAGACAAAAAATTTAAAGATGTACACTTAACCTGCGTGTGGTTTTTGATTTTCTGGTGATACAAAGTTTGACAGTAAATTATTATGAATAGAATATTGGTTCAGTAGCCTGCTATCATGGTGTTATGCAAGCCCTGTATTTAAAAAAAACCATTGAACATGTAGGTATTTTAAGAGATTGTTTTCATATCAATCCGATGCTGCTAGTTTAATATGAAGCCTACACGATAACATTATTGAGGATTTGTTATTTTAACTACGTTAACACTGGGGTTGAAGAGAATACGTGTTGTGAAATAACTTCAAGTACTCCCACAAAAATATCCCCTATAATTATTAAAATCTTGTGTTTGTTATTTTGATGATGGCCAAAAGTTTGAATATGTAACTACAAGTTCAGGTTAGGGTTTTACGTCCTGTTCAACAACCAGGGTCATATTGGGACAGGGTCCTTGCTACTTGTGGAGGTCGAACCCACACAGAGGTGACAGCCTGTGATTAGATGCCAAACTTGCTAACCCACTAGGTCACTTAACACCCTCATAATATGTAAGTAACCCTACAAATTGATATGTACAATTTACACTGAAGAATCCAATAGTTAGGTTGCCTTTTATGAAAAAGTAATTAACGTTTCGGAATATGACTTGGGGTTGAACAAAACTCCTAGACATGGCATATTGCAAAATCGTTGTAATCCATAATTAAGAAATTATATATCATCATATGTAATACATGCTACAACTCCCTGGAGTCATCAGAACCCAGGGAAATGTCATTGTGTTTAGACAATACTTATGTGGTGTAGCTTGACCAGTTCCCATCTTATCACTAAGTTAAGCAGCACTTGGCTTGGTTAGAACTTGGACGGGTGACCATCTGAGTTCTTAGTCAGGTATGGGGGGATACAAAGTGACTCCGATGATGACTTAAAATGGCTGTCCTCTGTCTTTGGGTCCTATCCCCAGTCTAAACAATTTCAGGGACGCTAATAAATGGTCATCCTTGAGCTTCGATCTTTCAGTTAGGGGAATATCAATCACTAGAGCGTTAAGGTTGACTTATGTGTAGTCGGGATGGATCAATAACACTTTGAGTCATGCGCTACAAGGAGATATTGCGCGGAGTTTAAATATATAATACAAGTACAAAAGTTGAAAACTGACCTGTTACCATCCCCGAAATTCTCCCCTAATCTGACGCTGACATGATGATTTAATTTACCATTTTTTGGACTTCAGCACCTTAGAGGATGTTTACATTGATTCGGCACTTTACAAATACAAATTTGTTGTTGTTGTTGAATCACTTTTTCCCCTTTTTTTCTTGTCTCAGGACTTTCATGAATTGTGGCATAGAGTATGATATCTGTCTCTTCACTGCGGCAATGGGTTGGCTATGATAGTACTGGAATGGGTGACCACCTCATTGCACTACTGTAGTCTCTCATGGCTTTGCGGCTCGCCCTATTAGACCGAAACCCCTTTCGGCCTTGTTTAGTAATTATTTTGCAGATGAGGAGACTAATAAAGTTATAAGCTGATTGTCCATTACAAAGAGACTATTGTTTTAAACAGAAATCTAAAAAAAAAACAATATCTTCCAGCTATCTGGTTTGTGGCTTTGAAGTTTCCATCCTTCATTTTATCTGTTTGTCAAACAAATCTTAGAAATGAAGCCAGTTGGTAGAACGCTTATGGCAATAACAGATTATCAGGCTGATAAATATTGATGGTGGTCCATTATTACAATATAGTGACCCGATGAAATTCTGCCATTATCTCCAACTGGAGGTTATGTTTTTGGATGCATTAATTAGTCTGTCTATCTGCCAGTCTGTTTATTTTTGTATTCAAGATAACTCCAAATGTAATAAACGAAGCTTTCTAAAGAAAATTATATGGGCAAAGATCTGTATAATATTGTGGACACCAAAAAACCCTGAATTTTCCAATATGACATTTTCAATGTATTTTTCAATGGCTTTGACTTCAGACAGTACACCAAAAGTAATGGGCAGATCTTCATAAATGTTTATATGAGTAGGGCTTGGCCAAAGGAAGAATGACTACGTTTTGGGACAGACCTAGCATTCTGGAGCCTATTCTGAAAGCAACAAAAAAGTGAAATTTCCTAAATGGTCAGAGTGGAGGTCTATGCTCTACGAGTGCTTTCTAGTTGAGCTCTTATTTTGTTCCTATTAAAAATTGATAACTATTGGCTCTTATCTGCCACTATGGCCCAGCGGGTAGCACACTTGTCTAGGAACTCAGAGGACGTGGGTTCAGACCCAGGTACAGACAGATACATAGTGGCTCGGATGACCACTTAAAATGGCGGCCCTCTGTCATTGGGTTCTATCCCCAGTGGCAGGCTAAAGAACCCCAAGGACGTTGATAAATGGTCATCCTTGAGCCTCTATCTTCCAGTTAGAAGAATGTCAGTTACTTGTGAGTTGGGGCTGTACCTGTGCAGTCGGATGGGTTTAATAGCGCTTTAAGTCCTGTAGTATATGGAGATATTGCGCTGAGTATAAATAACCAATACAATACAATCTTGAAAATTGGTGTCATGGAAACACACACTAAGATTTTTGAGCCCCTTTCTTTGAGGACTCTGACCCAGAACAAGACCCTTAATGATGTATATCAGTGACATAATGCACAGGAAATATTTGTCACCATCTTCTCCACCTGTTTATTGCACACAGAAAAATTCTGACAGTTTTGTGACAGGCGTTTCATAAGGGGAAAATACACCGAGCCCCATTTTATCTATCACCAAGCTTTTTTATAACTATAGCCAGCCCGCTTTTGAAAGAGAACCATTTTTGCCAGTAAAATGCATCTTTAATAAGGATGGTGCAATAAAAACAATCAAGCCATAGACATATAAAATAGATGGAAATTTTGCCAAGGAATACGTTTTTGTACAAATGATCAAGTCGTGAAAAAATCTCTGCAGCTGTGGGTTTTACTGTCGAAGGGATGATGTGCTGTACCTCAGCAGTCAGTGTGCTTTGTTCATCCTTGTTGACAACACCCATAAATATGAAAAAGTAAAATTTAATAGGACTTCTTTTCAAGAATGAAAGCTGCTTCCTTGTAAATGAGCCGTATTCAATACTACTGTTATATGATGGCCATCTTGGTTTTTTTTCTGACTTTTGGACTTTATGGACCTATGTTGCATTAAATTTTTTGAGATATCTGGAACTGTTTTTTTTGTTCAAAGCACAAAGTTGAAGGCTTTAGGGACAATATATGTGACTCTCCTCTCTGTGAAATGTAATGCTTTAGCAATGCCATATACTTGGAAAGTTCTGAAAACTGTTGCTGTTGTTGTTGCTGCTGCTGCTGCTGCCGTTGCTGCTGCTGTTGTTGTGTTGCTGTTGTTGAATGCAAATTACATTCTAAGTTGTGTCAAATGCATCCTTCCCAAATGTAAATCCCACCAAGACGTCCTGACATGCAAAGACAAAGCGGACCATAAAAAAATGATCCGCAATGGAGAGTACATGAGCCCTGGATTTGTAGCTTGTGAACCAGCACAGAAATATGTGATCTATGTTTTACAGATGATGTTTGGACCGAGTTAATATCAGTATCAAGTCATCTATATAGAATACTATGGGGAAGTCTTCTTTGACCAAATGAATCCTAAGGAATGTCCCAAATTGGAGACCCTGCATTAACATTTTAAAATAGACTCTATAATTACCTCTGACAGAGTCAAAACAGAACTGAAATAGGTGTGGGTGACTTTAATAAAAAACTCAAATACCTTTACATATAGTTTAGATATTCATACTACAATAATTGCAATTTTATCTATTGAATCATTGTGATATGTTATATCTACCTTTGATGTTTTTTCCTAACATGAAACTACAATTTTCAAAATCATCTCTTATTAACTACTGCATTGAAAAAGTTTGGGAATTTTACCATACATTTAACTATGGCCTTTTATTGAACACAAAAAAATTGGAATATTTGCCCCCAAGAATGCAACATATACGTATATCTGGAATGGAACAAACCTTAAGTCTGTCATAATTTAACCTTTTCGAAAGCTTCAATTCATTTTAGTCTCAATTTGGGGTTTGGTTGTCCAAACTGATGTAATCGTTTATATGGCATATAAAATATGCAAACACACATCATCATCTCTTTTTCTATAAAGCAGTGTGACGTTTTCTTTTCATTTTTTGACTTATACACAGTGCTATGGGGTTGAATTCATAATCATTTCTGTATAAGTAACACTTAATGATTTTCTTGTTTACAAAATATCATCAAGCGTACACAATGTGAAAAACTTTTAAAACATAAATCTTTAATATTGTACAAATATTCCCTGTAGAATTGCATGATCTTTGTTCACTCTTGGTTTATGTCAGATATTGCTCTGAAACAGGAGGTATTGAAAGCTGAATTCAACAGAACACTATTGTGTGGCTATCTGCTTCTCTTTAAACTTATTAGTTTATCAAAGACAATAATTGATATCAATATATCATTACCCATATACTGAATTTATAATAACTGCTAAAATTAAGGGTGACATAAATCCTTGTAAATCATTGACCATGGACAGTTGCAGGAATCAGTGCATGCCTGTTGCTCTTGATTTTACACTTCAATTTTCCAATGTAAGCTATCTAGAATGGGCAAGAAACCCCCAAGCTGTTCCAGTTAGGGTTATGACTCAGATTTAAATCTCAGACTGGGGACACATTTGAGAGGCAAGTGTGTTACCAGTGTGACAGTCTACTCTGGGACATAAATTGAGAAAAACACAAGTCTCTGTCAGTTAAGGGGCATTCAAGAAACTCCATGTACTACAGGAATCAAAGCACTGTTTAACCTATTTGACTGCGCGAATACAAACTCCCAAGTTACTAGCATTCCCCTCACTGAAATGAAGTAGCTCAAGGATGATAATTTATCAATGTCCTTGAGGTTCTTTAGCCTGCCACTTGGGATAGGACCCAATGACAGAGGACACCAGTGGTCATCCAAGCCGCCATGAACTTTCCTGTTCCTGGGTTTTGGCAATCTGGCAAGAAGTGTTGATGAAAAGCCTTTAAAATAGTTTGTATGATTTTATTATTTTTTCTTGTAATGCATAAAATATACAATAAAATGTATTCTTGAACACGGAGTTTGAACACCATAGGGTAAGTCTGGAAACTCACTAGAAGTCTTGAACACATATCACTGTAGATATCTTATCTAGAACATGACTTGGAAGCATCACTTGTTACTTCACACTTTACTGAGCAAAATATTCAAGTTTGTGACCATCATTTTGACAAACAATATCGACTTTGGCAGTGCATATACTTTTAAAACAACCTGCTTACAAAAAAAAATTCATAAACTATGTCAGCATCACTTAACATGTCACAATTATATAGCATTCGTATTTATTATCACTAAAAAAATTACTAATTTGTAGTAAAACACAATAAACAGTTCATTTAATGTTTAATGTTATTCAAACAAGAAAGCACCAATCAAGTTTAGATTGAGTAAGAAATCAACAAAATTAAGCAACCAATAATGGCTAATGTAACAACCAACATATGAACCTAATACACTGGGCTTTCATCGTTTTAGAAATATAAGTTATAGCAATCTTTCCTTTAAACTACTAGTAAGAAGTTTATTAAAAATTGAAATAGTATCACTAGATACAATTCCAAATACTTGGATGTATTTGGTTACAATATGTTCATTTGATGTCTGGGACTAAAAGTACTTAACTGGATTAGGCAACTATGTAGATTCTAATAATTTGATGTCTGGAATAATGGGTGTTTCCAGTGCACTACATTTGTAATATCCAGTGTAGTTTACAGCAATACAAAGGTTTATTACAAGTTTAGCTATAGATTTGGTAGCATACATTTACATATAAGCCACACTGCAAATTATAAAGAAAACTGTAAAGCAGTACACATTTTAAAATACATAAATGTGGTGACCTTTATAACCCATTGTTTTTAACATCGAAAATTGACCGATACATTATGGGGTTCAGTCATCAAAATATTGTTTTTTTTTTTATTTAATCTATTTTTTTTCAGTATAAATCATACAAACTAACATTGAATATTCAACAGATCTAGAACATATGCAAAAGAAGATCATTAAAACTATGTAGAGTAACATTAAATTCTCTTAAAAGTCTAAAGTTTTGGTCTTTATATCTTTTGTCAGCTAATGCCTTGGTCACACTTTTCGGTGCAGTGTTTTCTGTACTTTATTCCCACTCAATGATCTCTTCCTTATGGCTCTGAAAAAGACCTCATATATGTGTTAGTGCACATTGAAGAATGAATTGCTCTGTATATCTATCCTCCCTCTGCACTCTTTATGCCACTAGCATTTTCAATACAGCTCATACAGAGGAGGTAAGGGCTATTTAAAATATTTTTTAAAGGCAGTCTTGAATGCAAATCACTTTCTGAGCTGTGTCAAATCATTTCGAATGTGTCCTACTCAAATACAAATCCCACTGAATTGCACCAAATGTGTCCTATCCAAATACAAATCCCACTGAATTGCACCAAAGGTGTCCTTCTCAAATACAAATCCCACTGAATTGACCAAATGTGTCCTATCCATATGTGAATATCAGTGAATGGCACAGAATGCATCTTACCCAAACACATGGCATATTGAACCACAACTGAAGCTAGACAAGCCTTTTCGGTTGCAGCTTTGTGACACCATGAGATGTGACTTATATTATAACATCACATCATGACAAGACCTCAGTATCTCTCACATGTTGTCATTGCTTGGAGTTAGTTTCTCTTCAGTCTTTTGTCATACAATCACATTTCAACAGAATATCATTTCAATTAATTTTAACTTCCATCTGGATAACTACAAACATCTTTATACATAACACAGAGGCATATAATCTTGTGAAAAGATAAATATTCTAAGTATAACATGCCACAAATATCCAACTATTCCTGCTACACACACACACATATATATATATAGTATGGAACAGTGCTTAATAATGAATAAAAACACATGTTTTTTTCCTGCATGCAAGGTATATTCCTTTCTGTTGCAATGTTTGCCTGTATCTGATTATGTTCTTTCTTCATATCTACTGAAATATAGATATCTTTGCCTTTAAACTAACATACAAAAAATAGTAATACTGGCAGTTCAATGACTGTCAAAAAGCAATCACAATTCTTGGATTTATATATATAAAGCATATTAAACAACATTTTGTTTAAATTGTGGGCATACATTTATCATGCTACCTTAATTTAATTGACCCAATATCTCAAGCATAGCTTCTTTAGTAATGATAGTCAAGGCCATTTGCTATAAATAGAAGCCAATTTATCCTACAGTACAAAACTAGAAGCTGTACAAATATTACAGTTATACAGAGTGTATGTATTAAACATTTTACTCTGATGTAATTCCTTCTAATAAATATAATAATAATTATTTATTAAATAAGAATAAAGGAATCCCCCTGGGATTGATTAGTCATTATTTCCTCCAATGTACAAATATCCATTTTGGCTTTTATCTCCAACAGTGATGTTACAATAATTAATACTATATAAGTTATGCATTGTTATTATAAAACTTGATTCAGTTATAAGATTAAGTATTCACAGCTTTGTGAATGACACAGACAAATATATATATAAATATGTATAACTAGAAAGTTTTCGTTTAAATATCACATTCTCTTTGAAAAGAAAAGACTGGTAGCTTGAAGTCAACTTTTACATATCTGAGATAATAATACTCACATAAACGCATGGTACAAAAAAAAGAGAATAAAAGAACAAATAACTTAAGCCAGTTAACATTTTGTGAAATATTTTCATATAAAGTGTCGTTACTTTTTTATGAACAAGCAAGATCCAGCCACTCAATAGAGTATGCCGCTATATCATCATATTTCTTATTTAACCTGACCAAAGCCTGCATGCACCAAACAGATTCAATAAGAGTACATCATCACTGGTGCTTACAAGTCCTTATTCTTGTTTAGTTATTTATCACTGCCCCTTTTACTCTTTATCACACTTCATCATTCAGTTATTTAACACTGTACCTTACTGTTTTGCACATTTCATTATTTAGTTATTTATCACTGTCCCTTTTTACTCTTTATCACACTTCATCATTCAGTTATTTATCACTGTACCTTACTCTTTTGCACACTTCATTATTTTGTTATTTATCACTGTCCCATACCCTTTGGCACATTTCATTATTAAGTTATTTATCATTGTCCCTTATTCTTTAGCAGAAATCAAATACAAAAATATATGCATCCATACAATACAATGACACGTTTATGAGAATTATTTTTTTGTCCACAGAACAAAAAATCAATATATCACTAAAAATTGTTCTTTATTCAATGCCAGAAAACCCACTGTTATAAAAAAACATTCTCCAATTCGACTTTGCCCTGACAAAAAATATTTTCAACCCCCTAAAAATAAACAGATTATGACCACTTTTATTTAGTTTTGGCATAAATGTAGAAGATATGGATATCAGGCATTGTAATAAAAACACATGTTATCAAAAACAAAGTTTTATTAATTTTTAAGATGTATACAGTGTGCAGAAAGCAATTCACCAATATCATCTCTATTTTGCAAGAGAAATAAATAGGGAACAAGAAATTTTTGCCTGAACCCATTGCAACAACAAGTAATTATAATTGCTCTCACACATTCAAACATTAACTATTTAACCAGCAACTGTCAGTGTTTTCACAAAAGTCGGTATCTTATTTCACACATAACATCAGTCTTACTATATCACAGACTTTAAATGAAGGAGGTAAACTGGTTAGGTAGCCAGATATCTATATAAAAATATTTTGTCGATAACAGATTAGTAAAAATAAAATAAAGTATCTTCTTTGAAAAAAAAATCATCACATATCTGTAATGGCCACCTTTACTAATTCTGTGGGTAATAATTATTTTATTGGAGCCCAAATGGGCAGACGAGCCACTTGCATAGATGATCACTGATTAGTTATTTCTTTGCCCATGAAACAGAAGCTGGACATGGTAAGAAGATACAAAGAAAGTCACTTTATATACATAGCCAGTAAGAAATGTGATATTTGCCACAGGATATGAAATACACTAGTGGGGAAACCCATTACACTTCCTTGATATACGCAACATTCTTTATCCATTTGCAAATTTTTCTGACAACATCAAGACTCTGATCTTCCCTGATGCAAAGTTGTTGCCAATTTTAGTCAGTTTTTTTACATATAAAGAGTGTCCCCCAGTGTAGAGTCATACAAAATATGATGAATTTCACATTCAAGTCAGCATAGCATTTTTACTTATTTATTTGGGGTTTATGTGGCTTTTAACACTATACAGGTCATATCACGACAGGCACTTTTGTAAGCAGATATATACATAATGATATAGTTGATCAAGGTTCTGTACTGTAAACTGCCGACCATCAGTAAACAACTACCAACTTTCCCACATAAGGTCTGGGGTTTAAACCACTGACCTCAGAGGTGGAAGGGAGTGTGTTACCACTTTGCCACTGTGTCTCCTTTGTGTCATTCTTAGTAGTGTCTATCCAATGATCTCGGGACC
The DNA here is from genome assembly GCA_964017235.1 of Sabellastarte sp. h YS-2021. NCBI lineage: Eukaryota > Metazoa > Annelida > Polychaeta > Sabellida > Sabellidae > Sabellastarte > Sabellastarte sp. h YS-2021. The sequence goes on from OZ024927.1 coordinate 85,961,517, forward strand.
ATTTGGTTGCTGTTTGTGATATGATTTTGAGGGGCAAAATGAATGATCAGTTAACATATTTATATTATACAAAGCAACACGATAAAGGAATTCATCATTATTTTGCAGCTTTTGATGGATTTTGGTTCAATGCCCCATCACTGTTTCATCAAATAATTGGGCATTCCTGTGATTTGACCAATATTAACTGTATGGATTTACTGCAATAATATTTAGACCTCTGTACAGGTACACTGCACTCGTGCTTTCAACCAAACCATATCACCAGTAACGGAAAGTCTCAATTTTTAACAAACGGTACTATATATGATACAAAACACACTCAAACTAGTCAGATCTAATGATCATTATGTACACACAACTTTTGAATGGTTTCACAACTTCAAATTGGAGAACAAAAAATACCACAAAAATATGTAAAAATGCAGCAACATTCATTAAATGCGACTAATAACAAATGCTTGGTTTATATAGACATCTAATTTTGAACACACAGGTACCAAAACAAACCACTGGCATCACTTATTTCCACTTTTTAAAGAAAAAAAATATTTTGCACACAATTGTACAAGGTCAAAGAGCTATATCCAAGAAATCCATATTTATACAGACACCCAGCAAAACTATAAACAGCTTATTAAGCGCTGTTACACAACTTGACATGACTTTGTATTGAACATACATTGTCTTTAAACAGTGCTCTATAAGAATAACTGAAGACAGAAACCAGCAAAATATAATAAGCAGCACTTCATGTAAAATACAGTATATAACATCTGTTATCCAACTGATTGCAAGATTTTAATATGCTTTGTATTTAATGTGATTAGGAAATTATCCAATTAAGATGAGTAATAAAGCTGTGTAAAGAATGCTAAAAAAGGCCAATTGAAGAAAATCCACAATTATGTATTAGAAACCATGGGGTAACAGAGGTTATAATGTGTACCATATGGAGCTAAGTACAAGAGTTATGGTACTCTGTTGTCAAACTGTTCATACCATTGATAAATGAATATATTGTGTCAATAATATTCAAGGAAAGACACACTTGTGTAAACTTGACTACAGCTAACTGATAGAAAACTGCTGATAAATTTTTGAATAAGTGAAAGGACTACATTGTGTCAACTTATACAGTATGTCAGCCTAATGTCTACCTATCTAATTCACACCTAGTTCAACAATTCCTCACAAATCCCATATTCACGTTTCAACTTCAAATGCACTGCCACAGTCTCTAAACAATAACCCCAACAACACCAGTACTTCTGCAACCCTACAACTCCTTGAAATGGCAATGTCAGCTTTGAAAAGCTGGAACATTAAACCTGGAGCAGATATGCTGAGGTAACAGGTATGTCATTAATATAACATCTTAGACACCGTTTGAAAACAACAACAAAAAGTTCAAACAATATCAATGCAAATGCGCTAAATGGTAATGAACACAAACCACTGTCACAACTTCCATTCACAGACTTCCTGAGTAAAACTAAACATATATAAAACATATAATATCTTAACAAGATTCCCAACAAATCCTTTTATTTTAAAAAAATAACAATAAATTCTTGTATCCATGAATTGTCTCCTCTCTTTTAGAAATAGGTTCACACCAATCAACTCTTATTCTGCTCCATTTATTATCATTTATACTGTATTGATATATAGCAAATATACCAGAACGGACCCAATAAGGGGCACTTGACAATGCCAGATTGTGTATGCCAGCAAGACTGTTTAAAATATCATGGACAACCCTTCAAAATGTCGACAATAACTAAAACAGTATACTTGAATCATTGCATACTGATGAAAGCACTCCGAGTAGTAACTTATGATCTGCCAAGTCAGTCCTCTATCTACATGTACTACTTCACATAAAACAACATACAACCAGCGTATTAATATGATAACCAAGTCTAGGATGTGTAAGTAAGAGCATCACAACAAATAATAATAACGTAAATAAAAACCAGTTTATTGATTCATGGAACTGATTTGCATAAACCCATAAAAAATATTGATTTTTTTTGGTTCTATTAAGGTGTGTTCACATATATACCAACCCATAATACCTAACTCCAACACGTAATAAAAACATTCCATTTTAAACCACAGAGACTTTTATTGACCTTGCACTAAATATACAAAAACCCTCATTTACATATAAACATTTTGGATCTTTGTTTCTTCCACTGGACTGTTCACATTTGGAGAGAGAACATATACATCCAGGCACAACAAAACAGTAAATGCAGAAACCATTTTGTAAATACAAGTTTGGAAGTCATTTTATTTGATTTTTATCTGTAAAACAATCACGAAAGACTATTTAGATAAATTCACCAATAATGCTTTGTCACTAAAGTTGTCCGTGTTTACCTCCTACAATGAGGCTGCTGAGAATCTGCCCCAAAATGACCCTGACTGATGAACCGGATGTCAAACCGTACCTTCAAATTTGTAACTAAATTTATATGCTTGAAAATAAGAGCTAGCATTAGGCTGGTAGTATGTATGTGATCACACCTCTATAAATTTCTTCATGAAAAATCAATATCTCTGACGTCAGTGGGGGTTGTGGGTTGATTCTGAGGAATTCCCTTCTCTGGGGTGAAGGGAGGGGTGGTTATGCCTTGGGGGTGTTCCACAGCTTGTGGTAAATTTGTTGCTAATGTCTTTTCAATCTGTTCCTGACATGCATGAAGACAGTCCTGTAAAATACAATATGCAAATATAAATACTTATCCTTTTTTTATGGAATTAATGTAGATTTGAATATTGATTTTTAGGGCACCACCCAAGTAAATATGTCCTATAATGAGTAAAAATAGGGTGTGTTGATTTCATATATGACTAGTTAAATCAAACCACAAGATAACTCAAAAACTTATGGAAGAATTTTGATGAAATTTTCAGGATATGTCTGAAAATGTAAAATGAAGAAAAGATTCCATTTTGGGAGTGATCCGGATCACTATTTAGATCTTCTGGATCCATGAAATGTAGTTTTTAAAGACAGATAACTCAAAAAGTTATGGACAGATTTTGATAAAATTTTCAGGATATGTGCTCCCTTGGCGGAGGTCTGCGCTCTCCGAGTGCACTTGTTTTTTTACTGTAACTCAGAGGATAAAATGCCAAAATATTCAGTTGTTCATTAAAATTTTCTGTTCAGAAGACCACAAAGGTAGTGTATTAAAGAAAGTAGAAATATATGCTTATATATGCTTATACATCAAATTAAATGAAATTGGCAAGATAGAAACTATTGACAAATTAGGTAAAGGTAAAAACTGGATTGCTACTTTTTGTACTGAAAATACTACTGTATATTCTTACATAATCAATTCCTGTGATGTTCTGCAGACGTTTTGGTAAACCCATCTCTGTGGCCCACTTGAGACCAAGAAGTCCTTGGATAGCTGTACTCACGCTGGCTACAGCTATCATAGAGGGTGGATACATAGTAAGGTTGAATTCTACAAAAAAAAATTTAAAAATCCATTAAAAGACTGCATTCAGACATGTCTGTGTATTACAGAGGAGTTGAGATAAGAGACCCAGCTTGTGTAGTGTTTAAACAAAATCTGTTCCATCCCTGCAGCCAGGGTTGCAAACTGAGCCAGGACATACAGACTGCAAAGTTAGGAGTGGAGGACTAAAATCTACACGATGTGGTGAATTTCATAGTTAAGTTTCAATAAGTGTCCCCAAAAGCCCATGTACTTGTTCTTTCGATACAGCAGCATGGTTTCAATCTGCACGTATGAGAAAACGAAAGTGAAACAAGGAAGGGAATTAAATGAAAACTTTCATTTCATAAACGTAGATTACTTGAACCATCCTGGTAAACCAGCTATCTATTTTTATATAATATTTTGTAATAATAAATCTTTATGCATTTTTTTTAAATGTATTCAGATTCAATTATATATTTTTGTATCACACGGCATAAATAAAAGGCCTCTTATAACTTCCTTGGTCGTTAAAAACTTTAGAAAAAAGAACAATCTGTTATATTTGATTCATGGTCAGTTTCAATAGAAAGAGGCCAAAAAAGCTGTACAACTGGACAAAAATATTGTCTGATTGCATATTCTCAACATTTCAATATTAAATGCTTAAAGCAGGTACTTCATGAGTTGCTTCACCTTTTCCTGTCCGAAGGCAAGGCAGACAAATGGGAGTAATATAACCTGCTTCTGTTCAAATGTACATTAATCTGGATATCTGCATCAAATTTGGTACTTGCCATTGGTTGCCTCTCATTCCTTTGGCCACGGGTTTTAATCCAGGTTGTGTGAAGCAGACTGATGGCCTTCCTGACATGTCCCTTAAAAAGGGCAATGCTCAGGGCATGTCCCAATATGACCATGGCTGTTGAACGGGATGTAAAACCCTGACTTTAACTCATGACCTTACCTGTTGCTATACAAAGGGCCACGAAAGTCTGTGCATGTCGTTTCACTGCATGAGCATCCTCGGTGGTCAAAGGCAGCCGACTAAGTATTTGTTCTAGGAAGTCATGAGGTGTGATTGTACAGATGTCAAATTTTAAAACTTGGAGCACAAAGAGTTCCATTTCCTGAAAAAAAAATAATAAAAACACAAATAAACAAGAAGCGAAATGTGTTTCGGACTGCATGCATGAGTTGCAAAGTCATCAGAGACATGAGTAATAGACTAGAATATATGAAAGTCTGGCAACAAGAGAACAAATTTTGAATCAGATACATCCCACACTTGGCCTAGAACTCAGACTGTCACCATTCCAAGTAATAACGTAGCCCATTGCTGCTTAACTTTAGTGATCAGATGGGTACCCATCACACTTTGGCACAATTCATGTCCAGTGACAAAAAAAAATAAATAAAAAGTGATCTCTAGAAGTGTGAGTCTGATTTGAGTTCACGCTTGATAACAATTACAACATAATCATCATGGTAAAGTATATACTCTGTTGGCATGACAGTGAATTGTCAAATCGACGAAATATCCCTTGAGGATGTATTGTTTCAGAAATAAATGTTTTAATGTGGGAGAAAGACATTGTGACCCAGATATCAGAGTCAAACTTCAAGGGAGATCTCAAAGTCTTAGCCAAACCTCAGTTAAGTTGTGTCTCATATTTGAGTTTTTCTGCTCAAATGACAATGATATCTACAAACATCTTAGCCCAGACATAAAAAAAACTAAGCTGTCTTGTAAGGTTTCAATATAACTGCTGTAACAAAGCAGGAAATGTATGTCATCCTCAAAGCAACTTAAGGGTGTTGCACACAGGAAACGACCCGACACGATCCCACATATTAATGACAGTTTGCCTACATGTTGACAGGCATGGTAAAACACACTGGATCCGATGCGATCCGTATGTTTTGATATTTTACAACAGTTTTTTTTACTTTGCTTGTACACTCATACATGCAAGTTCTCAGATCTCTTGTACTTGTATCTAGGAGTGTGTAACAGTTGAAAGAGGAAGTTGGATTTATATAAAATACAGGATAGCCTTTACCTGAGCTTAAAGTGTACAATATGTTTTTGAAATATAAATAACTGGTGTAATAATGAAGTATTACATGTTTTAGGAGAGGCAGAATAATCAGTAAATTACTTTAAAAGCTATAAAATATGTAAGAGTATAATTTAGATAGTGCTCTGTCTAACAATATTTTTACCTCAATATAAAAAAAAATTGAGCTTTGGGCAATACTATGCCTTTCATTAATGCAACCAATAGAGAACCCCCTTTCCCCCTCCCTACGACCACATAAAAATTGGAAACTTTTCTAATTTAGAAATGTCGGGTCGTGTCTTGCAGTGTCTTATCTGATAGGATCGGAGTATGTGTGCATACATTACAAAGAAACACCATGGTCTATATATTTTGTCTGATCGGATCGTGTAGGATCGTTTCCTGTGTGCAACACCCTTTACAGTTAACATAAAACTTGAGCCATAACCCTAAGGTCTTTAGTTTATGCCTTAGACAATGCTAAATTTAGGGAGAACACTTAGATTTGAGGCTTAAAGACTTTTACTCTACCTAATCCTAGGCAACAAATAGAGTCAATTGTGGAAGAGAGTCAACTGTCACATGTTCTTTGTTTCTAATATAAAATAAAAAATCAGGGTGGGGTCATATATGGGTGCGTTATGTACTAGGGCTATTGAGACTGGAGTCGATAATGCATAACATTTAATGTTTATTGTCATTACCATAGCTAAAAATAATTTAAGTAGTAATAAAAGTACAGAGACACATGCCCCTTTATTTTGCCTGTTGAATGAGCAAAGAACATTCATTAACAAGAAAGGTCCATCAAAATTGTTGGTCAAAAGCTTGCCATTAGACTACACATCTGCCAGTCTTGTAACACACACCATAGAATAGAAATAAAAAAAACCTAAATTACAATGCAGATTCAGAGGATATAAAAAAATTTCCACTGTCAAGAACAAAGCATCAAAGATAGCCTAATTGAATAATTCATATCTTAATGAAGCAAGAAAAAGTGCTTCAAATTTACAGTAAAGAGATAGTAGTTGATAAAACTAAACCACAGCCAATTCAATGACCATCTGCCCCTGCGTGGATAATAATGTGGTGTGGTAAAGGTTTAGAAATAGCCGGTTTCTATGATGAACAAGAGATTCTGTCTGTATAATTGTATGGCTTAGCAAATAGGGTGTGTGGGGGGAATGGGATGGTTAGAGTGTTCAAGTAGATTTTTCTTTCTTGTAGAAAAAAAAATCCCTTATTTGGAGATAAAATGTAAAAACGAATTTAACTTATCTTTCTATATTAACCATTTTCCCTATATCCTATTGTCGGACGCTTTATTAATATCTACCCTATACGAGTTGCCGTCCCTAATTAATAATTATAAGGAGGTCTAATTATATTAATCATGTGTCATTTTTATTCGGCAAACCTACACATGTGACACGAGGTCACTAACATGAAACAACTTCTGAACGTCTCTTTAACCTAAAGCTCTACTTTATCAAAACTTCCCTTTGTTTCTGTAGCCTCATTTTCATCCTTTTTGTTTGTTAAAACTTTATTTTTTTGCTTGAGTCCCCATGGGTTCTGGGTCATTTTATATCAGGGCCATCTGCTGGCCATTGAATGCATTCATGCAGAAGTGGTGTAATTTCCTGAAGCTTGCCCACACATCTTTGTTTGGAGTGATTTCAATGGCATGTACTATATTTCATTGTGGCCAGCTGGTCAGACAACTAATTCTCTGTTTTTCTTTTTGTATTATGTTCAACCAGTACTGTTTTGTGACTCTTGAAATACTGGGTTGTTCTGTGTGGTTATATAAAGATTGAAGAATATCATCCTAGTATTTTACCAGTCATATAGATCACAGGCAAACAGTAGATTAGTAAATATGTTTATCTTTGTCCAATCAACACTATCTTCCAAAGGTCATGATGTTTTTCGAGGCAATTACCTTTTTGAACCATTGAGACTCATTATATTACAATGCCAAGAATGCACTTTTATGTTAACAGTTATAATATTATACAAGCCAAACCATTATGGACTAAATAAAGACTATTCAGCATTGTCAAATAAATACATATCAAAGGCTTTTTAAACACACCAAAAGTTGATTCATTTTATTTATAAATCAAAGGCTTTTTAAACACACCAAAATTTGATTCATATTACTAAAGCCTAACAATCTACAGAATCGAAAGCCTTTTTAAACTCACCATTAACTGACTAATGTTGATAGAGTTATCGGTGTATATCACAAGTTTGTTTGCATTGAGTGGTACAGTTTCTCTGAGTTTGGATGCAATGAACATGCACGCTGCTCCCAGGAGTTGAAGCTGAGTCCTCTTGATGTTGATGACTGACAAGAACCGGTCCATGTAACTCATGGACGTCGGAAATACTTCTTCCTCACATTTTTGCTCTTCACAGACCTGTACGAATAAGAGATAGAAAAGACTTCATCTAAGATCATATTTGGGTGGGTGCTGAAAGAATTTCCCACTTTATGTCATGAACCAGACTCGAACCTGAGACTGTATTGGCGAGAAAGAAATGTAACTCTCTATAACAACTACACAAGTGAGATATCACAGAGACAATATCAAAGTTAAAATAAAGTAGTGACCTCAATTGATATGGCACATCAGAAGGCAAAAGGGTAGGGTTTCTCATTATATATGAAACCAAGCCTATGGTTCAATAAAAATATATAGTCTCAATGATTATCTAGACTTATTATGCAAAATATAGCTAACCACATACATTTATATATTTGTTAAGATATATGGAAAAGACCTTTCCGGGGGAAACAGGAAATAAAGAGGTTAAAAATATTTTATATAAATACATTTACTTCATTATTGCATTTCTTTTTGAGAAAGTTGGAATAACAGAACCGAACAGTTTAACATTTTTCAACTTGATAAACTTGATTCAACTCATTTTTTCTACTTCATTATTTCCTTCCTTGTTGTTTGGGAAAGTTGTAGAAATGCATATTGTATTGACCTCAGAGTTGACAAAGTGTTAAAAGTCGTATATTTAATATTTCCATGCCAATGTACATGTCAGGTAATTCTTTTAAAAATAGATTTGATACAAAGATACACGATAACCTAGCTGACAATTTCAATAAATAGTAAACTGCAAATTCCCAGTTGATGTCAATCATTTAAACATCTGTGTAATGCTAGGAAAAAAAGAGAAATCTGAAAACAATTTCCTACCTCAAGAGCTCTTAATAATATTTCACCAAACGTGGAGATTACATATGAACTCCATAAGAGTAAATTCACTGTTCATGTGAGCCTTAATCTCTCCCAGACAAATTATAGCTTACCCCTACCACCCTTGAGGGAGACCTATTACTCTCCTAAAGTAAGTCTCATTCCTTACAGAGCTTGTCTTTGAAAGTCTCACTGAATTAAGACCAACCACCTTCAGTTCTTTAAACTACTTTTCACTAATTCTAGTACTCGCATCTGTTACCTGGACAAATCTATTAACCTCACACGATTGTGAATTTCATTTACATGAATTTGAAAGTGAAAATTACCAGCACAAGACAAATCAAGAAGCAGAGAGTAGAAGAGAAGTCTAAAATTATAAGCTTTTATTTTATGTCTTTCAGGACACAATTGCTAGGTATTTGCTATCTTATTTAAGTTTTCTTTTGACAGTTTGACATCCATAAATATTTATGTACCATTCTTATATAATGTATCTAGACATACCATACTTTTCTCCCCCAGTTTTATATATACATACATATACAATGTCATACTTCCCCCATTACTAATTCACACACAAACAATAGAACCCCTCCCCCCCAAGAGTTTAAAGTTTTAGTGCAGACCAACCCCCTCCTCCAACTAACACCCCTACTTTACTTACTTGCCCATCTCTCTGTGTGTGTGTTTTGTATGTAAGAAATTGTCTGCATACCTATCTATTAAGTGCAGCCCTCTTTTTTACCATCATCACAAACCCATAATTTTCTGTGGGTTAGATTTTTGTCGCCTACCAAATGGTCTCTCTATAAAAGTCTATATAGCACAAAAACTTGTGATAAAACTATATTACTAAGTACAACGCCCATTTCATCTCCTGTGTTTATCACACTCCTCCAGTGGGAGATTAAAAGTCCAAAACTGCCCTTAAAACTACAAATTAAACTCCATAAAAATTTGCATACCCTTAGATAGAAATGTTTATAAAGATAGGAAGAAAATTTTGGGAGGGGGAATGTAAAAAAAGTTGTGCTTTTAATTAATATACCCACAGGGGAGGTTAAATTTAACATCATTTGACAACCTATAATAACCACACAATACACGGGGAGAACAGTAAAACTGAAAGATATATATTTGTATGAAAATAGAACAAACTATTAATTGAGAGTGTTATAATACGAAGTATTTTCCTTGTTTATACATATACTTATTAATGGGGAAAGAGGTGGTTAAAATAAGCTTCAGTTAACTGGCATCTATGAATAAGATTGTCCACATAAACTGTTTGCGAAACCCAAATATATTTCCATTGACTTATCCCCAAATTAGGTCGTTTTCAAAATATACACCTATTATGTCACAAAAGTCCTTCGAAAACAACCAAATTACCTCGCTAATTAACACTGAAATCGCCTTTGGAAGTTTATAAATAACAGGGCCAACAGTTAAATCCCTTTTAGCAAGTTCTCATAGCTTATAGATGTATAGAATTTTTGTTTCAGTATGACAATCCTTTTTGTGGTTTGATGGCCACTAAAACCACAAATATTTGTACAACCCTTTGGTTTGTCTTTACCATTTCCGCCTGAAGAATACTTTGATCAATAAAGGTGTAGCGTCCACTCCTGAAAAATGTTTTTTTTTGGTCTATGTCCAGAAACACCATTGAGCACACTTATATGCGTGAGCACCTTAAATATAATACATCCTGAAATTCATGAATGTAGCTATTACGAGAGAAAAAATGTTTGGTTTAAGAGGTAGCACTTAGAAATTGTGACCAAGCTTTGAATTGATAAAACAACTACCACAAGTCTCAAATACTTTAAGTGTCAGATATATCTACAACCTTCAATTACTTTGGCAAAACTTTATGGCATAGATCAGAATAATTATAAAAGGGGGGGGCACTAAGCTAAGTACATGTAAATATTGGCTACTTTACAAGAACACATAGATCAATCTTACAGTGTACCTCGCAAGGTTAGAACTTATCAGCATCTAGAGGGCTATTTTTAGATATCTTTGCCTAGTTCCTCTACATAAAGAGTGTGTAGAAAGATAAAGGTGTGTGTCTTTTGTGGCCATGTGATTTTGTCCCATATATTTGTGCACTGATTTCTGGTTTTTTTTTCAAAATTTGGAGGTGAACTTTATTTCTCATTCCCCACAAATAAATGACAGGAAGTGTTATTATATGAGAAAGACAAGTTTGTACATTTTTATAACCTCTATTTATATGTCTTTATATATTAAATATTACTGTATCTCTGCTACCTTCTCTTTAAACCTTGGAATATATTCAAATTTATAAATCCAGTTGTATTGCTTATTATACCATATCTTTTTTAACTGCCATATACCTCACTCTCTATGCAAGTTATACATCTAAAAATTAGAAATAAAATGACTGATATATAAGCATCACCCTATATATAATATATACCTCTAACATCCATGTGGCAACCCTATTCCTCATCCATGTTTCTATATCCTTCTGAACACACCTAAAATATGATGGTGAAGGCATATATTTGTCCTCCAGTTCTAATAAATTATGCAATACTCTGTCATCTTTTAATAAGTTCAAATCATCTGGAGCCCTTCTCAGGGTTATATTACATGTCTCATGCTGGTCTAGTTCCACACCGGACTGATTCTGTTTCTCTGAAGTTTCTAGAGTAGTAGATGAAGACAACGAGGATGCTTCAATCTGGATAAAGCCTCCTCCTCCACTTGCATGGCTTTTTCCAAAGCCGTTGTCGTTTGGTGGGATTGCTGTAGTACCCATTGCAATGGGATGTTGACCAACAGATGACCGTTCATTGCAATGTAGTTCCATCCGTACGCCCACAAGAAGTATATGATGGATATTGATCTCAGATCCAAGAAGGTTAGGCAGAAAGCTTTATTCGTATATTTTACTTTTTCCTAACAACTAAAGTTTCACTAGTTTTATTTCATTTGCATTATTTCAATTAGTTTAGACAAGAACTGCATAGAGAGAAACAATATTATGATATTTGTCCAGTTCTATCTTCCGTAAGTTATACAATAAGGTAAGGTATATTAGATATCACAAGGAAAACATCACATAAAACACACCACTTTCTTCAAATGTCCCCAACATATATGTGTAAAAGTTTCCAGCACAATCCACACTTTGACACTTGGTTGAAGTAAGCCGGTAGACCTGTCAAAATCAGCTGATTTCTCTAACCAAGGGAGATAAAACTTCAATTCTTCAGCAATTGACTATGTACCTCTCCTCTTTTATTGAAACAAAACAAGTGCTACGAGGTAGTTGTGCTTTTTGAAAGACAGGGCTTTTGTTTAGTAATATATACACTTTTTCATACAAGACTATAATATAAATTAAGTTGTATACATGAACATATAAATACCCTATAGCAGTACAATATACTAAGCAGCCTTGTGATTATATATAAATGCCTTTACTCCATGTGTTGGGAAGGCGCCTGTGAAGGTTTATATATATGGGGACGTCATGAAAACAACATAATCTGATTGGTCTGTCTCTCCTACACACGTGATCAAACACGTCACCGCATGCATCAAACTCTCCCGCCCAGCTAAGTAGGGTAATGCTTTGTATAAGTGACTTTCCATTCTTTGCAAAATGTAGTATATTACATATATTCTCCTTTAGCATTTGTCTAATTAAAATGGGTATAAAGTCTTTGGAAATTCAGTGAGAAGGTGGTCAAATCTGTAGCATATTTTAACACAAAGTGAGAACTAACACAAATTCTTGTTCAAATTCTTGTTTGGTAATAAAACAAATTAAAAGAACAAATTTAAACTTATTTAACCAGACCAAATAATTAAAATTAGCATAGAAGTTACTTGTAGTGAACTGTTTCAACTGTTTATTTTATATAAGCGTTTACTAAACAGAATGGTGTGTATCTATCCACTACTATAGTCTTTATTTTAATATATATTAAATCAACCTATAAATATTAATTTGTTGGACATATCAAAAAACGTGTTTATAATCTACGTTGAACCCATGTTAACTGAAAATTAATTCATATTGAGATTAAAGTTTAAATTCTAACTTGGTGGAAGCAGCAAGATGGCATTTGATATTTAAAGATAATAATAATGTTCTCATTTAAGGTTGGCCATGCTATTTAATCTCTCTCGAATTAACGCTCGAGCAATCCCCTATTTTATTTCATTTCATATTTTATTTCTTGAGCAAAATGCAGGTGTAATAGTGATTATAGGTTACTACAAACATTGCTAATATTTTACCACAATCAACAGGCAGTCTTCCGACTCTTTGTTCCAGACGAGGGATATTTTCATGTGGCTTTCAATGTTTGTAAACACTGAAACCATGTGACTACTTCCTGCAAGAACTCTGTTACTGACCTTATTCTGAGCCAATGAAATAGCAGCTTCTCCTAAGTCTGTTTCAGTAGCCTTAAAAGTCAGGTTTCTTTCAATTGTGTTGAAATATTATTGGGAGTGGCTTTATTTGCAATAGTTGTGAAGTTGTGAAATATCTTATCACAATAGTTTTATTCCCAGAATAGCTTCTAACTTACAAGAAAATACATATATACCAAATTAAAATGTAATGTGCATAAAGAATGTGTTTTAAGGTCATCTACAGCATGGCGCATGAGTCCCGAAGGATTAAATTATTAACAACCTTGACATTTAATCACGTGACCCTCTTTCTGTGGTCGCGGGTTCAAACTCACCTTGTGACAATATGTTTATCTGAATTAAAGCCTGCCCCAATATGGCATTACCTGTAAAAGATATGCAAAACCCTAGCTTTGACTTTGAAGTTTTTTTCGTGGTCTGTATATTGTATTTAACATGTTCTACTTTGATTATCTGGGACATTTGTTTTCAGGAGACTGTTGTACAAATAATTGATCATCCATTTTATGATTTTCGCCATTTTAAGTATACGTGATTATTATTAATAATAAATGTATTGTATACATATCAAACCCCTATAACCTATTTGTGCATTTTTGGTATAATTGATTCTAACTGTTCAAAGACACTGTTTATAATCTTGTGTCAGTGATATTGGATAATTGATATTATAATATAAATATCTGAATTATAATATAAATATCTTACATTCTCAATATTGACAGTAAAATGGCACACATTGGTGACATTTTCGTGTCTACTTCTGCTGGTGCTAGACAATGCCAGATTCTTTTGTCTCATTTGTCATATTATAATTTTTAATAATTGTAAACAAAAACACAAAATTAACTACTACTCTATTCGCCTCCAAATGATTATAATATATATTGTGTCTCACTCAACTTAAATTATGTTATATTCTGAGAAAAATATAACAGCAACTGTAGAATGTACAAACAAGTAAAATAAATAAGAAATGTCACTACCATGTTCACAAAGTGTGAGAGAACCAGCCTTTTTTCCTCCAAATGTATTTCCCACCACTCTAATCAAACACATTGCTTCTTTCTTTGAATTTTTCCCATATTAATATATTGGCCATTAACCCCGTATTTTTATCTTTTTATTGGCCATGTGGTCAGTTCTCTTAAATGTGCAAAACCTTAGACTAAAACATAAAAACTATACTTTAAGAAATACATCTCTATTGCCATACACCTTTACCTAGAGATTAAGTCCCCCCCAATTCGTTAACTACTGTGCATACTGATAATTTATTCTTATTTTACTTAAATCTCATATATAAGGTATGTATATGTATATTCAGTACTCAGTTACAACTTTATACATTAATTTATAAACGAAAGCATTTTAAGTAAAAACCATAAAGTACACAGTCTGTCGTGAAAACACTGGGATTGTTGAAAAAAAAACCAGAACACACATTATAGATCTTTTTATCTTATCACAATATGTCTTATCTTGTAACATACTTTACCAGGGACATGACATCCATTTATATATTTAGATTTGGCTAGCCCACCCACACAAATACAAGGGGCCATTTAACAAAGGGATGGACATGTTAAAATTTGACAGCAAAGCTAATACACTTTGTGGACATACTAGTATTCATGGGAAAATTCATCTGGAGCCCTTTGGCACTTTTGACATCTTTTTGTCAATTTGTAATACCCCTTTTACACTGTCGTGAGTTTTGTCTCCCAACCACCCTGATAATGTAGTCTAGGGCTGATTTGACAAAGGGTCTTAGACTTAGCCCAGACTTAGGTTTAGTCAGGGACTGAAATAAGAGAGCCTTTTGTCATAGCTATGTCCTGGACTTAAATAGATTTCACAAAGGGTGACTTAGCTGAGACCAAGCTTCTCAAATAACCACAGTGGTTTTCTATGTCATGTGACCCTTAAGTTCTAGGCAAAATATTTTACTGGTGACATATATTCTTTGTCTAACTAATTAATTTATCTTTGGGAAAAATGTTTCTGAATGGAAAACCCTGTGACCACATAAATATGTTCAAAGACTAATTTAGGGAGGTGTTCTATATATTTGTTCCTTATTTTCAGGCATTTCAAATTTTGAAGTGATAGAAATATAGATATTTGTATTTTGATAATACAACGTGCTTATTCACTTGGGCCAAATCACATTGTTCTTTAGCTTTGCTACTCTTTTTTCAATATGATCTGTTGAACCACCTCACAATTTAAATTCACTAAAGCTTTACGGTAACTTGCCAAAGTGGAACAGTTGTATCAAGGCTATGGTCACAATTTAAACTACATCTTGTGTTAAGATACTTTTTATGTAGAAGAGTTTGGGGTATGGTGTTTCAAAGACTATATGTATTGTAAAATACTTGTACATGAAAATTAATTGCATATGCTGTCATAAATAAGAACAAAGATATGGGTTATAATTAAGAAACAATAATGTGTATGTAGTTGTCTTCTAACTGGCAGACCAAACATAGGGCTTTCAGTGCAAAGTGATAAAACAATACCTGCATTGTCAGCATTTAATGAATTTCTAACAATATTTTCTTTAATTTTGTGTCAAAGTTGAAGTCTTGCTACATTGATTCCTTTATCATATATTTATAATAATAAGGTTGATAAATTGACATTGAAATGGAAAGATGTAGATTTATTCATTAGACGTACTGATAGTGGCAAAATACAGCTACAAATTTATATTTCACAAAACTTCTTTGATATACAAATATAGTCCAACATATCTTTCATTTAATTATACGTCATATTTTGTATACCAAACTACTCGTGTTAAAGCTAAAATACTGCTATAGATCATAATATTTCATTTTGGTTGATTATCACAGGTCGGTCCTTCTGTACTTTCAGGATATTTTAACAGTTCATGGAAGTTAACATTACAGCAAGCTTACCATAAATGCTAACTAACATTTTATGGTACTAAAAAAATTCAAGCGTTCATTCGCATAATTATATGTATCTTTACATTTTTATGTTTCATTTTCGCCCAGAGGACAATCTATTCTGAATTTTGTATATATTTTAATATGCAATTTTGTTTTTAATTTTTTTATATTCTTTTATATTTAAGCATGCACACACATATCTGTGGGAAGTCATATGGATATACAAAAATATCCAGTTTGCAATTTCAAAATAGAAATTAAAAAATAACACAATGAAACCAAATCAGCTTATGGGAAAACTTCTCAAATCTGTGTGAAGAATAATCAAAAATTAATATTCTTTCTAGTGTTACAAAAATAAACAGTACATATACAGTGGGAGAAGAAACTGTAATATGTACTACATACTTCTTGTTCAACACCACAATAACATTGTAAAGTTTATCAAACATCATAGAGAGAATGTTGCACTGACTTACCACAGAGGTCAATTTTGGCTGCTATTCTAGCCTTTCTGTGGCTGGAAAATATATAAATACATTAATTAATTATAATTTATCAATTAATATTAAATAAACCAACTATCATACATTTAAAAGTATTCTAATGCCAATAAAGACAAAAAACGTGAGTCTGTTAGATGAGGATGGTTTTTTTTAACTTATATAACAATTATACCTTGCAAGGGATATTATGACACTGTGGTTTAGTGGGTAACACATTCGCCTTGGGGCACAGAGGACGTGGGTTCAAACCCAAGTACAGGCAGATCCATATTTTACTCTGATGACCACTTAAAATGGCAGTCCCCTGCCATTGGGTCCTATCCCCAGTGGCAGATTAAAGAACATCAAGGACATTAATAAATGGTCATCCTTGAGCCTGTCTTTTAGTTAGGGGAATGTCAGTAACTTGAAAACTAGACTGTACTTGTGCAGTTGGATGGTCATATAGCACATTGAGTCCTGTAGTACATTGAGATATTGCGCTGAGTATAAATACAATACATTACAATATTTAACATTTATTATTTTACTTATTAATTTTGCATAAGAAATAAAATAAGTCCTTAATTTTAAGTACGAATGAAGAGTATGATAGTATCCATAGTAAGTGGCGACAGTGAATATAAAAACTTCAATGGTTTAACATTAGATTCCTTTTCTATTTCTTCAGAGATTTTAGCTCAACAAAAAGTGAGCAGTGTCTATTTTTCCTGATATATAGGCCAAGTACAGTGTTTCGTTGATAATAATGTCTTTTATATAAAACTCAACTGATAAAAACTATTTATTGTCAGGATGTTATGCATGCTTCTTGGAAATTGTTGTTACAGCAACTTATTTTATGACCAAAACAATAGCAAGTTTTAACTTTAAAACTAGCCCGACAAAGGCTAGGGTTACCACTTTTTCCTGCAGTTTAGCATATTTTCTCAACCACACAACACCGTTCACATGAAGTAAGCCTGAGGTAGATACTTGGGTTTCTTGTTACATTATAAACAAAACGGGTTCCAATTGGTCTCAATGGCCTAGTATTATCATAATTTTATACTAACCGAAATGAATTGTATGTCACGCTTATTATATATACTACACCCCACTTTTCTGTGTGAAAAACCCCACAAAGAAATCTGGGCTTCTCAAAAATAAAACTGATGTTGCTGAAGCAGCAGGGAATATTGTGCAAGACATTAAATAATCTTACCCCGAAACACACAGATGCCTATCTTCTTAGCACGGTCTTGGAAGTACACTGGTTCTAGATATTTAACCACATGGGTTCAAATGCACACAAAAAGACCCAAAATTAACAAAATCGCACGAACTCTGAAATTTAGAGTGAATGTAAATTTTATAGGGCTGTTCCATTATGGAAATTTGTTTATAAACCTACCCCCGAATGAAAAAAAAGACCATTCATGGGTGTATTTAGGATAGGTTTCCAATATTTCCATGATGGCTTTCTGAGTGACATTGCAATTGGGTCAAGAATTCTTCTGATAGGCTCCCAAAAAGTTTGCTATAATTTTTCGATCACTCCAAATGCTTTACGAACATAAAAAGCCCTATATACAATCATTAGGATCAACTTAAGATGAAAATGATTACTTAGGTTTAAGATAGGTTTGCGATGTGCTCCTGAATGCAAGATCTGATAAGGTTGGGAAACAGTTTACAATAATGTTAAATTATTAAGTATAATCAGGAACACATTCCCAGAATATTCCGATTGGTTCCCTATTCAAAACCCCAAGATGGTCTTGAATGGTCTAGAAATGTTCCAATGGGGTTTACGAACATTCCCATTGCTTCCAGAATAGCAATTTTTTAGGATCTATCCCATTTTGGGAGACTGATCGCCATAGAGGACTAGGCCTACCATGGGGCTTGTAGTCCTTAAAACACCACAAGTACCACAACACCAGAATCCATATAAAGGACGCCAAGGTCAACATCCAGATATAGCTAAAGGAATCACTATACCCAGGGGGTGTTCAGACATATGAGGCCAAGGCTACATTTCATTGACCTGACTATAACTTATTCAATGGTTACTCATCAGGCAGCCAGTGGAGTCGCTTAAGGATAGGTGTTACATGAGCATACATGGACTTTTGTGAGTATATATACAAGAGTAGTCTGAATACACTGGAGTTTATGTAGGTTGAAACTTGACAAAGCTCTGAACAGAGAGTTACAATAGTCCAGACGATTACTAACCAAGGTATTAGTCCTACATGACAGTTTTGTTTATTTTTGATACAAAAGCAAAGCTGGCAAAAGCTGATACAAAGACCATAATGATAGTACTCTGAAAAACAAGATACTTTGCAATATTTCATGATTGTATCATGTATACACATTGTCTGGTTTGATCTTTTCCTGTTTTTACACTGTATAGCAAATCTATTCCATGCCTTTCAGCATCTGGCAAATTCTAATTATGAAAAATTATATGTGAAGCCTAATCTAGTGAGACACGAGGAGTTATCAGGTGGGAGGGTGGTGGGCTAGGGGGAGTGGTGGATTTGTGTTTGAGGTTTAGCATGTCCTGGAGGTGGGTGTGGTATTTGCAGGTCAAATTTCTCACACCTCTTCTACTTGAGTGTTCATTAAGTGGTTTTGTATCTGTCCCACCCACTGTCAAACGCCTCATTCTTCATTACTCAGCAACCTCTTTGTGGTGGGCATTCTGCTACGTTATCTCAGACAGATGTAGCCTTTAATATTTAGGGTGAGTTTATAGGGTTTAACACGCTAATACTTGCTCTCTTAGGCTGGGTGGCTTCAATGCTGGACTATGGATCCAGAGACTCCTTCTTTAACCCATAGTTATGGTACATTCTTGGATAGGTTTAGCATCTTTTGTTGGGATATGGACATATGAAGACCAATCCCTCACACTGAGGCATAACGACAAGTCATATTAGCTATAGAGTTATATACAATCTTGTAAATTGCAGTAACTCTGTTTATTTCCATGTAAAAGATGGCTGACTTCTAATAAACTGAATGAGATAAAACCATAAAACACATTAATTGAGTAAAGCAAAGTGCATAATTGATAAATATTTATAGGTAGATGTCTGATGTCAATTACTGTGTCAGTCAAGGTTCTGTAATATAAACTGCCGATTATCGGTAAGCAACTACCAAATTTCCCACATAGGGTGTGGGGTTTGAACCGCAGGCCTCAGAGGTTGGAGGCAAGTATGTTACCGCAGCATCACTATGGCCCCCTTTGTTTACAGAATTTTATACTTGTATCAACACTTAAAAGAAATACATGTACATTAGTTACCATTAAATAAAGCTAATCCATTGATGACCTATTAATGCACTTATTAATGCAGTTCTTCAGGTAAATAAAACTTTCAAGTCAAAATGGTGTTGGTATGAAGCTGCTAGATATGCATTAAATCAGATATGTCCTTGTAAAACTCTCAAAAAAAAAATAAAAGTCTTAAAACAGTGACCCTGCATTGAGCCTTTCACACATATATCAACCGACCCACTATGTGTTGTGCCCTGAAATATTGTCCAGAACTCTGTGTATCAAGTAGAGTTCAAAGACACTTGGCACACTGTTGGGAGTAGAAAGGGATATCTCAGAATTCCATCATAATCAGTATATAATTCACTGCAAATCACCGTTTCTTCTGATAAGCAGGCATAGCTGGGTTCCATCTTAAATGATCATATCAACTGAGGATAAAAAGATTATCTCAAGCTATGGTCATCTGGAACATTTTGGTTATTTCTTGTATCAGGCTATGATTTGGCAATAGCATTGGTCAATTCGTTAAAAAAACTAATTTGAGTAAGTGAAACATTCATTGTTTTACATAGAAATCTCAAGGATTAAGTCAGTAGTTCTCAAGGTACTCTAGATATAAAGGGGTGTTAGGTATTTGAGTTTTAGGGCAGTTTATTTATTGCTTTGATTATAATCTCCACATGCGTATGAAGTTGACTCCCTGCAAAATTTCTGAGATTAAGAGGAGGTTTGTTCATTTCTATGCTTTTTCAAGAAGCAATAATTTAACTTTCTTTGAGGCTCCAAGGGTCAAGATCATTAAAACTTATAAATGTAATTAATATACACTAAAGCTACTATACTTATTTACTCTGAGACTCTCTTAACAACAGCTATATACCCACTTAATCTGGATATGTATATTATGCATAAATGTACATAGATACTTCTAGAATTTCCAATCAAAGCTTTCCTTAATGAGCTCCCCCTGATTGTAATGCCAGGGATTCACCCCTGTTTCCGATAAGCTGTTATCACTGGAAGCTTATTACAGCTTTTCATTGGCCAACCATAGAGATAATATTAAGATTAATGTTGTTATTACAATGCTGATATACCCCTTTAGTGCGGGTAATTATAAGGGGAATGTATCCGTTTCCTTTCATGTTTTTGTAGTTGATATTTTTTGTACAAAGAATGTCAAGTTTTGTTGTGGCAGGGTAAATAATTTAATCTAAGATCTAAGAAAGTTGGCATAGATAACATTTGCATAAAGAATTGCTATATGTGACTACAGCTCTGTATATAATCTGTTCATAAAATAGCAGGCAATACAGCTTTATAAAATCTGTATTTGCCTGTCCTTAGCATCAATATACTGCCTCTGGAATTTCCCCCTTTGGGGTATTTTCTGGTTGACCAAAGGGATTAGTTTTTTCAGATTTTAAAAATGTACTCAAATTTGACTTAGTTGACATGCCCATTGAACAGACGTCAGGAAACTATGGGCATATAATGCCAATAACAATACCAGTGGATTAAATTTGTAGGTGGAAAAAATATAAAAAGCTATTGGTCCTAGTCAATATGCCCTGGGGAGGGGGGTGTTCATAACTTGGAAAGACATTCAAAGGGTTCTGTACTAATCTCTAAAAGTCATTCATCTTGTGTATATATCTAAACAATTTTTCTTCATAAGTCTTTATATCATGACTTTTAAATAAATAGGTGTATTTATTCCAGATGCATATCTGGGTCAGTTGACATGCCTACACCCTGCCATGATAATTTGTCATTCATATGAATCATCAAAGATACATTTACTCATTCATTTAACATTATTGACAATGAGTTAATGTAAGAGATTACTTATGAAAGTTTTGAGTACACTTACATCAAAGCACTTTAATGTTTGTTTATTGTTTATTAAGTACCATTCACACTTCTTCAGCTATATATTTCTGAATAATTTATTTATAAAAAACACAAGGCTGGTATAATTAATATGCTATTGACAATACCTCTAGAAAACAATATCCCACTGGTAAGTGCTACTTAATAGACTGCCACTGGTGCATTTATGGACAGTGCATGTGCTTTGATTGTCACAAATTGTCAAATAGGAAGATATAAAAGTGGGACGCCTTTTCAACAAAAAGTGACCGCAGGGATGAAGACAGCATTTTAAAATTCCTTTTAAGGATGAGAATAAAATGACCAAGAGTCATAATCACGTCACTAGTAACCATAACAAAAAACTGTAGTGGTTTCAATCTTGCACAGCGCTTTTTGTTGATGCATAAACAGATATATAAAATAAACTCGCCAAAGAAACTGACTCCCCCCCCCCCCCCCCCCCCCAAATTTTTATAATCAAAACATTTTGACATAAAGTTTAAAACGGAAGCTATCGTCTTCACTACCAGTTACCCAGCAGTTTGTATCAGATTGTTCTGAGTTCCGAGAACTCTTTTCAAGAGTCCTTTTGTCCTTTTTTCTAGTTCAACTACTCACAATATAGCCTTGCTAAAAGCTAAAGGTTATTTGTAATTATTAGTAATTAGAAATTTTTTTTTTTTTTCAAATTTGTGCCTAGTAAGGCTACTCACAACCTTACTTAATACTCTCGCACACCCTTTTGACTTTCAACTAGGAACCTAAGGTCAAATATTATCACAAAAAAGAATCCCAGCATATGATCTCCGATAAGCAACCCTTGTGTATTACTCACCTTCAACATCTTTGTGTTACAATTAAATGGTAACAAGAGCAACTGCATACATACTTTGTAATCATGCTCACTTCTTGCTTGTATTGACCATGCAAACCTATCTCCTTGCTTGGCTTGAACCCGGGTCCTTGGGTTCGACTGAAGTCGTTTACACAATCCAAACCTGTAAAACAAAATTGGCGGGATAGCATAATCCACTCTTTTTAAATCTTTTATTACAGTTTTAAACTTTTAAAGTTTTTTTTTTTCTAAATACGGTAAATTTTAAGATTTTTATTTTTATTGTTACCTCGTCAAATAGAGTCTTTGTTCGAATCCTTGCCTGACCAAATGTGAGACAGCTGTGATAGAAACTTGACCTAGTGTATGCACTGGTTTTTTCTGCCCATAGAACAAATCCGTCACAATATAACCGATTAGGTTCTAGGCGTGATGTAAGGCACCAAAATCAATAAGATTCTTCATTGGTGCATCATAATCTGAATATTCACGCACACACAAAATGACCAATTTGGACAAGTTTTGATTTCAATCCATTTAGTGTTACACACAAGTTATGTTCATTCTTTGTATTTACTTTATGATACATTTTTTTTGTCTCTGGAGTTTCATGAATTGTGGCGTAGGGTGATGAGTATCTGTCTCTTCACTGAAGTTAAGCGGCAATGGGCTACATTAATACTGGGATGGGTGACCACTTTGGTGCACTACTCGTGTATTTGATGGATTAGTAGACCAAAACCCCTTTAGACCCTGTTGATCGGAGGTTTTTAAGGGCCACGGTGGCAGAGTGGTAGCACTCTCACCTCCCACTTCTGAGATTGGGGTTCGGTTCCCGGCCCTACCTCAAGTGGGAAAAGCTGGTAGTTGCTTGCTGTTGGTCGGCAGTTTACAGTACAGAACCTTGACCAACTCTAGCGACGTTATATTAATTACGATTTATAATTAAGTTATATTGTCTAGTTTTTTATAACAGTCGTATACTGAGCTACAAGAGATATTTAATGACAAAACATACATTATATAGTAGCATTAATAATCTCCAATAACTGTGACTCCAAATGAGCACGTAAATTGCTAACAAAAAAGATATGTTGATGTTATTGTAAGCCCAATGTTTCACCATCTTTGTTTTCTTGAAGATTTCATACTGTCACGAAATATTACAATGGTGTCACAGACACAAAAGTGACAATTATTGAAAAGAATGTTTTCAATTAGATTAAATGCTAACACTGCACTATAAATACAAACATAAATGCTATTGTGCTGTCATGTTGTTTGTTAGAAAAGCAAACACTTTTCTTTTAAATATGACTGAATTTGGATAAACATTGTCAAGTTTTGACTTGTCGTTTTGAGGGGTGATTATAATGCATGCTTTATACTGTTATGCCATTCTTTTTTTATATTTATTAAAAAAGTGTTTTGTATGCATAATTTCTGACTATATTTAACTGCATCAATACAATTTGTCAATGTTAATAAGCTTTTTAATTTTTTTTATCTGACCCCACAGCTAAATTCCATCTATACGATGTGAAATAAGTTGTTTTAAACTTAATCAAAAGCTTAGTTAAAGTCAAAGCAACCTATGCTTATGTGGCAGTGGATTTACATAAGAATGTATCTTTTCACGAAATATTACAATGGCCTACTAAAGTTATGAAGTAGTTAGCCCTTAAAATGTCATGGGATAATGGATAAACCAGATTAAGCCTCATATAGGAGGCTTAAGACTATCTTTTAATAAAACATTCATAAGTACAAAGAACTTGTTTCATCAAATCAACAACTGACATTAAAACTTATACAAATTGTTATAATTTCTGTTCATTATTTTAAAAACAAAACACGTGTATTGTTTAGTGGATATCCCCGTCTTAAAAATAAATCATAAAAAAATGCTTTTACAACTGTGGTAACCTTTGGCATGTCTACAACAGCATTTCTAAAATCTATACAGGGTAATATATATTCCCACCGACACTAAACATATTTACACAACCAGGACTGTTTAAAGTTTTATTAATCTTCAAATATGTAATCTCCTAGATTAACAAATATGGTTTCCTTATATATTTATACACCAAGCCATTATTGAAAATCAAACATAAAATGGATCATTTCCTGTGGTTGGTATATAGGAATCAAATTCCCCCTGAAAGGTGGCTGACAATCAGAAGCAAGTTCTTGTTGGCAGTTCAAAATCAGTTTTATCCTTAATCAAAACAAGGTGTCAGATTATTGCTAGTCTCCAAAAGAATGTCTTTAAGATGTTTGACCTCAATCAAAGAGCATTTGGGGGGATATATTTGCCCTTTTGGGGGCCCTATTTGATAACTATTTTAAGGTGACCTGTGAGACTTTTAAGTAAAATTAAGCAAACTGTGAATCAAGACAAGCTTCATAACAATTTGATTCCATCCAAGGCAGAAAATTCAGGTCTTCCACTTTATATCTTTATCCCAAAGAAACTGAGAGAGGTATAACAATATCCCTGCTCTGGTTTAGTCAATTTTCAGTTACATTGCAAAGATGGTTAACTTAAGCTGAGGTTTTTAAATCATTGAGATGGCTTAATGCCTAAAAACCTGACTAGGTTAATATATTCATACTCTTAACCATTCACAATACTGGGTCCTAAAGTGAGAAAACATTCCTTCTGTACAATCTTTCGTGGGAATATCCTTGGCTCCAAAAATTGCAGAAAAAAATGAAATCTAATTTTATGCTTTAGATTCTACATATCATTTTTTTTCTTTGTCTGGTGTGATTTTAACTGTAAATGACAGTTATGTACCCTTCATTTTTCTTTAAACTAAAAGCATGCATATACTTGTTATAGACATTCGAAGCACACTATATCTTTTGTTGACTACAAATTATAGCATTCAACTGTCTCATAAAAAATCCTCTTTAAGATACAGCCATGGCTATGGGATTAAATAACTTGCATTATGTCTTTCCAGTGGAAAAAACGGCCCCACAAGTAGTCCCCGAGGGGGCTCAAACTTTTGTCCAGTGATCTTGAATAAGATATTGGTGAAAATCCCAAAACCCAAATACCGGAGTCCTGATGTATATCTCGATCATCTTTGAGGAAGACAGAACCAAGTTTAGACTCTGCCTTGTGTGAAAATGTGAACCTAATCTAATATGTTCTTCTTGGGTTTTCAATGCGGTAAACAAACTGACAAACAAACGGACACAACTGCAAAGACCAACAACGTTTAAACAATTTGGTATCACCCTTGTGTCCATGTAAAGGTTCCTCGGTGGCCCAGTGGTTAGCAAGTTTGGCATCTAATCCCAGACTGTCACCTCTGTATGGGTTCAACTCCCACAAAGGGCAATGCTTAGTACCTGTCCCAATATGACCCTGGCTGTTCAACAGCACGTAAAACCCCAACTTTGTGTCTATGTATTTATTTCTTTATTGTTTTACTTCACGTTCAACAGCCAGGGTCATATTGTGACGGGTAGTTTACAGGTGGAAGAAACCAGTGCATACTGCACTGTAAATCACCGGGCATCGGCAAGTAACTACCAACTTTCCAACATCAAGCGCCCGGCCTGAGATTCGAACAAGCGGCCTCAGAGGTTGGAGGCGAGAACTCTAACCGCTACACCACCAAGCCCCGTTTGTGTCTATGTAATACATATCACCAATACCCTGTGGCTTTATGCTGATTCTATCCCTTTAACATATAGTTCTACCATAAAGGCATTCTAGATATGTAAACTAGTTCGCTGGTTTATATGATTATGGATCTCTGATAGTCTGTATTATGCACCAAAAATCTGTCTTTAAGATAACGATTTAGTGCTATAAAGTACTCTTAGAATTAGAAGTATACTAGCTGAACCAGATAGAAGCAGATAAGGGATTAGTCTGATAGCTAAGAATCTGGATAAATTAAACCATTTTCAGGAGGTAAATTGATCGAAGCAGAAATATTTCCTTGTCTGTTGACTGATCTAGATCAATGGCAACGAGGTTGACCCTAAATTTCCCCAGTGTGGTGAGGACTAACATACTCTATTTTATTGTATATTTATATCTCCTTGTACTAAGGACTACAAGTGCTATTGGTCCATCCAGACTTCAAAAGTACAGCACAAGCTTTCAAGTGTTCCACATGCCCTTATTGAAAGACAGGGGTTCAGGGATGACCACTTATTGACATCCCTGAATAGCTCTACCTGCCATTTGATAGGCCCATGATAGGACCATTTTATCCATTGTAAGTGGCCACCCGAGCCACTATATATCTGTCTGTACCTTGGTTTGAACCCACGTCCCCTGTGCCCCTAGGCGAGTGTGTGACTGATCAGGCCACAGTGGTAGATTGATGATTGATTGGTAATCAAAATGTTAAGTCATTGGAACATAAAGTTGTGTCTTATGACAGGCTTTCGAATGCCACAATGCATAAAGATAACTCATAAAAACAAACCCTGATCACTATTTTGTAGACTCATACACCTTATCTTCTCTTAGGACAAGAGCACTTGCCTCCCTTTTTATCGGAGTTATGATCATATTACGACAGGAGTGTGCCAAACAGGTTTGGTCAACTCAAAGATAGATCCTAGCACTCCAAAGCTAGATCATATGGCATGCAAGCAATCAGGAGGGAAATGCTCACTCGAAAAGGTTTGAGACTGAGAGGAGACTCTATAACCACAGCGATTGTAGCCCAACCTTCCCGACTCATAAGACAGTTCAAGATTTCCCATTATTGAAGCAAACTCATGATACTGGAAATTGGTTAAAAAGTAATCAACATTTAAGTTTGATCTCTATTTAACATTTTAAAGATGCCTTATATTTCATACACATTAGACAGTTACTGGAAAACCTTTATTGATTTTCATAATTTCTTTCCAAATGGAAGATTGATAACTTTCTGGCGTAATTGTAACAACCATAACACGAGGCTACTGCACAGTGTATTGTTTCTAATTCCATTGCTTGGGCTTTAAAATTTGTTTGTAATTCCAATCTCCTCTTATGATAAATAGAGCTCCTGCGAAAAAAGCACACACTTGCTTGATATGCATGTCAAACACCTTACCCTGGGATAAACCCAGAGGTACCCTACAATCAACCATCATGACATGTCTCTATCAGAATAAAATTATCCCCCCTTCCACAAAATTCAACCCAGAAATTGAATCCGATAATAACAATGAGAGTGATAGCAAAGCAAGGTGGGAGAGGTGACATGTTATTGGCTCATAGGATATATGAAGAAAGGCTATATGTCCAAGGGAGGTCACTCAATCACCAGTTATCACGTACACAAATAAGAGGTGACAGAATCACTAGCCTTTCTTAGGCTTGTGTATTGATAAATATTTATTACAGAAATAATACTTATTTATTTATTTTGGGCTTTACGTTGCTTTCAACACTGTCCAGATCATATCACGACGGGTAGTTAGGAGGGCCGAGGAAACCAGTACATACAGTTGGTCAAGGTTCTGTACTGTAAACTGCCAACCAACGGCAAGCAACTACCAGTTTTCCCACTTGAGGTCAGGCCGGGAACTGAACCCCGATCTCAGAGGAGGGAGGCAAGAGTGTTACCAGTCTGCCACCATGGCCCCCTAAAAATAATACAATTAGCTCTGCTGAGCTAAGAGTTGACAGTATTATAAATTAATTTATAGTTTTCATGTTATGGCCTTGTTCATCTCAGAGCTGGAAGTTATTATTAATTATATTAGAGTTAATTATGGACAAAATATAATGCACTCATCTCAGAGTTAAAATAATTAATAATTAGTAATTAATTTTATTAAAGTTTACTTTTGATTGAATAAAATGGATCTGTTCATCTGAAAATTGGCTTCCATTATTAAAAGGTGGTCTTGTGCATTATCTTTTCAGTCAAATCTAAAGAACGTTTATTTTTACAAATGCTTTTGCTTATGAGCCTTAGAGTCTGTCAAAAGTTAAGCTCTATAAAAGCAGTTACGAATTGGCTGATATATTAGTTTAACGATCCTACTGCACAGAGATAACTGATCCATTATTCTGAATTTAGGGCCATGCTTAACTCTTTCGCATTGAAAAGGGTCTTAAAAATAAAATAAAAATGCTTGTTTAGCACAAGATGTATCTGATACACTGATAAACAAAGGAGTTAAAGGTGTGTATTTTGTGCAGTGGATGCTGTAGCAAGGCTAATAGAATTTAAGCCCCCCCCCCATATTTGCGAGTAGAAAATAACATAGGGGCACTATAAATCCCACCTTTACCCCCGGGCAAAACGTCCATTTATCATAGGGTTTAGAGGGCATTAAATTTTAATAATGAGAGATTGTCACAAGAGCTGGCAGAAGATTACACAAAAATGTACATGTGTGGCACTGGATGTAAGATTAACACTCTGAATAAGAAGGGTAGATGAGAGATAGAGTAGAATCAAGGAACAGAAAAACAGGAACAGAAAAACAGGGGCAACCCTTCATCGAAACTGGGATGATTGTGAGGATAATAAAAGCGATAGAGAGTAAAGAAAAGGGTCTGATGAACCAGTTTTAACATAATGAGTCAGTTTTAACTAGAAGTATATGTGGCATAATAGTCAAAGTTAAAAATGGGGTTTTACATCCCTTTTTAACAGCTAAAGCTGCTCAAACTTCCCATCGTACAGGTTACCAAACATACAGGCCCTGCAATATTTGTAAAATTTTAGGCTGTGGCCAGATTCCGTGAGGGGGGGGGGGGGGCGCTAGATCTTTACAAAAGTGGCTGTTACTTAAAGAGCAAGTGAATATTGTGTCCAGGCTACATGTCAGTTATTCCTGTGACCACGCTAACATAATTTGCACACCAATTTTCAATTACTAGCCCTGGTGTGTTCAGAATTTATACCTACAGAAGACCTGCATTTTACTTGCAAGTTAGGGGCCACGATGGCCCAGTGGTAACACACTTGCCTCCCACCTCAGAGGTCTGCGATTGAAACCCAGAACCTTATGTGGGAAAGTTGGAAGTTGCTTACTAATGGTCGGAAGTTTACAGTGCAAAACCTTGACCAACTGTATGTACTGGTTTCTTCTGCCCACAAAACTACCCGTCATGATATGACCTGTACAGTGTTGAACGCGAAGCAAAACCCCAAATAAATAAATAAAGTTACTTGCAATGTTGACCCATTTTTTCCCCATGGCAAGCATATAGGAACATAGGAGAGATATTAAGACCATATATGTCCCTCAATGAATCTCACATGTTTTCTTTTGGATGGATTCGAACCCAGGGTCAAAATGAGGAATTCCAAGTGAATGGCCTTGTTAATCACTAGATCTCTGAATCTCTGTCAATAATCCACTCAGTGTACTAGACTATATCGAAGCAAATTTTTGTGGTATTTTTGCATTTCTTGTGGAAATATTTCCTTATGGTTGAGGATCTTTAAAGCTGACCACTTTGTGCAGCAGATATAAAATTAGCTTCCCCTTGATTTTTTTTCCCTAAAGTTCGTCTATTAGCCTCAATTTAAAATATTTTTATTATAATACCGTACTAAAAATGCAATATTTTATATCTACAAAGTTTTTATGTTATGTTCAATACATGTCATAATTTAGTGTTGTTAACAGTTTTCGGGTATACGGAATATTGTTTCGTTTTAGTACAAAAAATGAAATCCTCAAAGAATATTTGGGTACTGGTTATTAAAACTTTTTATTATTTATTATTTTAAAATTTATTGTTTTAGGCTTTCTAATGGCTGATACTTCACAGAAACACGACAAAAATATACATATTTTGTAAAACTATGTCACATTTTTACTTTATAATGAGCAAAAATCATTTTTTGCGTACTTAATAATATCTTGCGAAAGCCACTTCCATTTTTATTTCATCTCTCATGTACGCCTGAGAATAATTTTCAATGTACAAAACAAGCATACGAAATACCAGATTTCGTTTCATTTCAAAGCCCCGGTAACTGGTTTTTATTTCTGTAAATGATGCCACCACTATTTCATATGTGGTTGATAAATTTCCTAAAATTTGAAATATTGTAAGATAAGTACGATGGGACTTCTTTGTGCTTTAAATTCCTTGGAATAAGGAAGATCTTTTAGCTGCCTCCAACTAATATTTAGTACCTCCGACAATAAGGTTGTGTTATTGGTGGTGTCTTTTATACACTGTTTGCAAAATAACTCAAAATGTTGTCGAGTGACATTAACGAAATTTTCAGTAAATGCCGACAATGGCAAAAGGAACAGATGATTGGATTATGGTGGTCATCCGGATCACCGTCTGGATCTAGGGCCGTCACAAGTAACCGACTAATCGACAACGGTTAGAACAGTGCTATGTACCGGTTACATATTATAAAGTAAGAATAATCGCATAATGTAGTAAAAGATGGCAGAAGGTCTGAATCTGTAAAAATATGTCCATACTGTCACATACTGTCACACAGCCACCTTTTCTGTACTGTTTATACATTCACGTAAAACCGGAAATACCATATACCTCTTATATCGCCCACTTCCTGTCTGAAATAAACTAAGCAGAAGTCACAGGAAAACAGCAAAGTTATTAAATTTTACAGGTTATATACATATATTTTCATTTTATTTCACATCGTTTTCAGTGCTTTTTACAATATGAAACTTAAGATATTTGGTTCTTTTATAAATTCGACGGTTATTCGGTGTCGACACGAATAGTACTTACCGATTAGTCGACATGAAATATTTGGAGTCATGACGTCCCTATCTGGATCCAGGGATTTTTGTAGAAGATTTTATTAATCATTGCACCCATTAGTAACACAGGAGGTATTAGGCCTTGGCGGAGATATGTGTTCCCTGAGTGCTCTTATTTTATATATCCATTTAAGTAAACCATTCTAACATGACGAGATGCGCAGAAATGAGTTTTAGTTCTATGCGCACACGTTTATCTGGGACAAAAATCCCACTGCTGTTCCATCCTGTGTACATATTTTGTCGTTGGGTTTTAGTTGTTGTTTTGTTTTTTCTTTTTTTCAGTGAAAAGAGAAAGGCAAATAAGCACCACACTCTATGAATATAGAATATTTAGTTCTATATGGATTTTTCTATTATAAAATAGACCCAAATCTGCGGTTGTAAGGTATAATGGATGCAACAGCCGGTTGCTAAGGTCACCACAATGTAAACAAACGTAGGTGAAACAATTTATTCCTTGTAAAAATAAAAATTAAAAAGTCTATTAAATAAGCCTTGATGTCACGTTGGAATAGAAATAATCCAATCATGCATGCTGATAGTTAGTATACAGAATTTAACCATGGCACTTTCGGTAATAATCTTACGAAGCCAAAGCCTTCACTCGTGAATTATTTCTACATTTAATGCCCCTGTTCCACCAAAGGACTAAGCCCCGATCCTGTCTGAGACCCTTAATCGTGGACAGTCGGTGAAAAAAACAGATAAAATGGGCGGGAAAACTGGATCGGTATTAGAGTCTGGGATTAAGTACAGATCGGCCTCAGGAAGCCTGAGGAGGCCCCAGGTGGCCCCAGAAAGTCCCCGACTGGTCTGGGACTAAGAACCGACTAAGCCATTTTTCTGGTCGGTTTGATCCAAGAACTGGTCGTAGACATACCAATTGGGTCCCAGGACGCCTCAGGCCTCCTGGGACTAAGCCCCCACTAAGTCCCGGCGTCCTCAGGCTTCCTGAGGCGTCCCCAGGCTTCCCCAGACTGAGATGACCGATTCTTGTTTTGCAATGGGACTAAGGGTCGCAGGAGGCCTGGGACTAAGGCACTAAGGGTCTGGGACTAAGGGTCGCAGGCGGCCTGGGACAACATAGGACTGTGTAAATTTGGTCTGAGGAGGCCTGGGGAAGCCTGGGACTGGACATTTTGTTTATGGCGGGAAAAAATAATCGCTTTGGGTCGGGAGAAATATCAAACATGTTTCATATTTCTCAGGGCCCCAACCAACCACAACCGACCCTTACAGGACGCCTAAGGAAATTTTTCAAACTGACCCTCAAAAACCCTTAATCGGGAGCCTTAGTCGTGTGGTGGAACACCCACATTACAGATTTCATTTGATGCAAAATAAAACCTTCTATATTTTCGCCCATGTTTCATGCTGCATATTGAAAGCACTTTATGGGTATGACTCACCCTGGACAATTCACACGTTACATACAATCATTCACTGTTTGCATTACGTCATCATGCCAAGCTTCTGACACCAGTTAGCCTTTATTACGCCATACCTTCCCTTGACACGTGATTATCTTCAGATTGGTTTACTCCCCTGGGTGGCCAGGATGAATGTGTTTGTGTATTGGTGATTTGCCTATACTTCTGTAACTATTTGCATCACCTCACATGTGGTGAATTGCTTTAAATTAAAGATTATTTATGCCTGTTTGTATTTCACTTTAAATATTACAGTGGTTAGAAATAAGTTAAACGTAATATCAAATCAAGTAAAAGAACTGACCAAAATGTTTATTCTTCAGATAAGTAACTTGTTCTTATATGCATGAAAGTTGTTAAAATATGGTCCAAATAAAATTATATGTTTGGCCGAATAGAAGGATTCGTTGCAATGTGAAACAGCCATAATACCAAGAATATAATAAGATGATAATGGTAAAAAGATATTTTTCAGTTTTATATACTTGACACATATATGTGCTATAAATATATTATTGTGAAAAAATATGTCGAGTGTCCATTAGCATAAAATATTATTTTCCCAAGTTTTGGGTTCTGGGGTCAAGTATTGTATTTTAGTTTATATTTGTATATACCGGAATAACATAGCAATAATTTATAGAGTTAGCCAAATGAGATTATAGGTAATCACACTCCAGCTATCTTGTGTCTTTTTAAGGTTTCAACAAGTATAAAAAGATACTTTTCCAAAGGATGTCCTCCCGACAATAAATTTGGGAGATGTACTTTACCACACTTTAATGTGTGATTAATCTCAGATAATGAAAATGAAAGCAATTGAAGTAGAAATAGAAACCTGCCCTCAAATACAATCGGGCATTGGTCACACTTCTCCATTTGAATAGATCTGTTCACAAAATTTCTCCGGAAGGACACCAGACCGGGCTGGTCTGTAGCTGACAATTGGTGTCCACACACATTGTGATTATTAATTGTGGTGTGTTATGATGTAATACTTCTATAATACTTAATCTTATTACTAAGGTGCAACAAAATAATCATATATAAAAATTTGTTAAAGCCAACAGGAGAGAAGCCAAAAGGCATAAGCATTGCCTGAAAATGCACAACCCTTCCTCGCAGGAAGTGTGATAAAAATAGTGTTTGAATTATGCATGTGGGTAGTGCCTCCAAAAGTCAGAAAAACAATTCAGGATTTGGCATTCAGGGGCTTGTTTCACGAAGCCTCCTTAAGATAAAGGTCACCTTAAATTCTAGGATTTCCTTGAATATCTCCCTCCTTTAAAAAATCTCAGTTTCATAAAGCCTCCTTCCTTAAAAGAAACCTTGAAAACTCCCTTAAATTTCATGGAAGCTAAGGACCTACCTTAAATTTAAGGAAATGTTCTTCAAGGAATGTTTAATAACTTTAATGAACAATTGCTCCCTCCTTAAGTTTCAAGGAAGACCTTTGGTAAGGAGAATTAAAGGAGGCTTTGTGAAACTGAATTTTAAGATGACCTTCCCAAAGGAAAAAAAATACATTCCTTTACTAAATGAGGTCCTTTCCAAAGGAGGCTTTGTGAAACTTGCTCCAGATTTGGGTCTTCTTTGAGGATGGCTGAACCTCAGGTAAATACAGAATGTAAATATGACCCTGACTGGATGTATAGTTTTGGAGTTTTTATGAGGACAGACAAACAGATAGGATTACAATATTCTCACCAATACGAGGGGTGAGGGTAATAATTACTCATCCTTAGAATGTGTGATGCTGAAACAAATATCCTAAGGTATACATGGCATGAGCCACACAATTAATACATATTGTACATATCTGTAACACTCTAACAATACATATAGGTGTGATCAAATCTGTGGGTGTGCAGATGATTTTACTGTCTAATAGATGGTACATAAAACATCAGCAGCAAGTTGGGTATGTTTATTCCCTCTGTAAAACCTTTATATACCAACAGTGAAAATTAATAGTATTTTTATTTTGTTCTAGAATGAAAACTGTCTGCTTTAAGCCACTGGACAGGCATAGGATTAGACTAGAGAAGCTTGGGAACAAAGAAAACTTCAACATCGAAAAAAAATAGCAAAAGAGCATGAAAGAAGTGTGTTTAGGACATGGTAAAAACTGTCAGTATGAACAGTAGTTAAAAGGTAGACAATATAGCAGTCACGTACCTGTCAAGTGACAGAAATGTGGTGACCTTCACTGGACAAAAATCTGCCTCGTTTTGGTTTGTGACAAGACTATAATGACTCTAATGATGGCTCTGAATTTACCTTTTTGCAGACTTTGCATTTTTATTAAATGGGAAAAGCTTTGTTCCAGGGCGAAAATACAATAAATATAACTTTTGGAATCTTTAGAGATAATAATTACATTGATCATGCTACAAAAAATGTAGTAAGAAAGTTAAAATATACGTGAAATTTGTACGTAATTTAATTTCATCTCTGTTTAACTGTTACCAAAAATCTAATTTATAGTGACCTTTTTTATCTTTAAGTATTGGTACATGAATAACGTTTTTTATTTTTATTTTTCAGTTATTATGTCATTTTAATTAGGGATAGATGATATTTCAAGTATAATATTATTGAGCATCTAATTTATCTATGGCAAACCATGGCCTAGGGCGGTAGGACAAGTGCTTATAAACACAGAGGATATTCCAGGTACAAGCACACATGTGGTGACTCGGATGACCACTTAAAATAACGGTCCTCTGTCATTTCCTCATATCCCCAGTAGCCAGCTAAAGAACCCAAAGTTAATAAGTTGCCATCTCTAAAAATGTCTTTTAGTCAGGGGAATGTCAGTCAATTGAATCTTTGGGCTGTACTCGAACAGTCCGGGGACAGGGCAAATAGTGCTTGGGGTCGTCCAGTAAAGTTAATATTGTTTTGAGTGCAAATATGCAATGGAACATCTGTGTTTTAACCAATCCGCTGTATGCTACAACCTATCTTGTACATTCTTCTGGATGATTCATTGAAAAAGTGCCCTGACTACTGCAAAAGAGTGATGGTTTCTCATGTTGTGAGTGATCTTCATAAATCGTAGCAGTTTAGTAGTGCAGGTCATAAGGTCAATCTATTTGGTCTGTCAGTTTACCAGTGCTCCATTGACAAGATTAATTGTAACAGAATCACAACTGTTAAAATTGGGTAGGTCTTATGATAAGTTGCAGTAGTGGTAAGAAGCCAGTCCACAACAAGGGCGGGCAGATGTGATTTGTTCAATAACAAAATGGGGGCTGTTATAACATTATACTTCTATACACACATCCGTAATAATCTATTTCCATACAAAATAATTTTATTTTGATGACATCTCCAGCTTTCCGTTGGTAAGTGTTGGTGTCATCAGTCTTCTTTACCACAGCATATCCAGTTAAAATGATGAGAATTTCTTTATTTATGATATTGAATTTTTTAGCATTTTGTTAAGTGTGCAAGGTAGTTCATATCTGAGCATATAAGATCAGTGTTATGTACATTCACCTTTAGGGCTGAAATTGCATATTCGCGGTACGTGTCCAAATCAGGGCACCAAAAGTTTAAAATTGGGGTTTTTAGTCCCATTCAACAGCCAGGGTCTTATTGGGAAAGGTCCACACCATTGCCACTTGTGACAGTCGAACCCTCACAAAGGTGACTGCTTGTGATTAGATGCCAAACTTGCTAACCGCCAGGCCACTGAGGATCTCAGAGGGCACCAAAAAGTGAAGGTGTGTGTTTGTGTATGTGTGTGTGTGTGTGTGTGTGTGGGGGGGGGGGTGAGGTGGGGCGAGGGGGGGGGGTAATAAAGATAAGGAACATCATAGTAACAATGTCTTTGTTATTAATCAGGCAGAATACATAAGTATCAATTATCTTCTGGTATATAAGTAGAGATGTGAAATCTATATTTTGACATGTAGTGTTAGATATGTAATTAATACTAATACTATTCACCATGCATATAATTAAGACTATCCAGCTGTGACATATATAACCTCTCTTTCTTTCTATTAGTGTTACTTCTATCAAGTCTCAGTAAATATTCAATTGCAGGTCATTCTGAGGTTACATGATACTAAATCTATAATATCAAATGTCTCACAGGTCATTTTTCATTTCACAAACCCTTGTGTTACAGATCTATTCATATATAACAGGTGTTTGTACATGGCTGGGGTGATGTCCGCTGAAACTGGGGGATAGAGAGTATGTGATGAATTGAAACTGTAGCACCTGTTATTTTCCAACTATTAAATTAAACGATAATTGTTGACCTGACAGACTACTTTCTATACCCCAGAGGGGAGAAAACAATATTAATTTACCTCCTCTTCACTTGGCTTTAACAACTCACTAGTAGATCTTTTCTAACCAATGGTGTGGTTACCATATACTATCAAATTTGTGTTATTCTTCATACTTTATCCCACAAAGCAATTATTAATAAATAGAGTCAATTTTTCAGGCAGATGGATGCATTAGGTATCAATTGCCTTCTCATTAACAAGTGTCAGAAGTGAAAAAAAGTGAAGAGTAACTCAATCTACTGAGGTTACTCACGTGAAAAAACTATGTGAAGAACTTGTACTCTAGACTAAGATTCAAAAAATATTTACAAAGTATTAATATAATAATTTGCTTTTGAGACTTTACAAGTCAATTCAGGGGATTTTGTGTGTTTTATTTGCAATCCTGATATCCTGGTAGTACCATTACTGGTACTATGCCTTTTTCGCAGTGAGGTCAAAACATGCAACTACGTTTTCTCCATAAATGAGTTTTCGAACTCTGAAAATCTTTCTAAATAACCCTTTATTTTTATCTGGGTGGGGGTGGGAGTGTACAGGTATTGCGATTTTGCATTACATATACCTGTGTCCCTTGGTGTGATGGCCCGAGCTGACTTAGTTCAAAATGGTACATATAAACAAAAAAACTAACAATTATTTCTTACTTAATTGATAAATTTGTAAAGATAACCTGGCCTACGCCAAGATGCTATTGCTCAAAATATATTTTTGCCTCCTATGTAGCTCTTGAAGCCAACATGGAATGGTGTAAAGTAGGTGTTATTAAGGGATCACAAAAAAATGTGGAAATTGAAATAGTATGCGAATTTTCACATGATCCCAGAAAATGTGGAAAATGCGAATTTTCACATGATCCCAGAAAATGTGGAAATTGAAATAGTATGTGAATTTTCACATGATCTCAGAAATGTGGAAATTGAAATATCATGTGAATTTGTAGAATAAGCTCCCCTCTTACCTTCAGCAAGAGGTTGTGTTTGAAATAGCATGTAAATTTGTAGAATAAGCTCCCCTCTTACCTCCAGCAAGAGTGTTGTGTTTGTAGATGCATTTGTTTTTCCTGTCTGCTGTGTGTCTGTTTGTCTGTGTTACTGATAGCTCCAAGACTAATAAACAGGATTTTTTTCTGATATTTCTATGGAGATAGGGCCTGACCAAAGTAAGAAATGAGAAAATTTGGGGGATAGATCCAGATCACTTTCTGGAAACAGAAAGAGTTCCGTATTTTCGCCCTGGGGGAGGGGTTGTGCTCTGCAAGTGTTTTCTAGTTTGCTGTAAATTCTGCAATGCAAGTTTTTAGTAACCTAAAATGAACATACTATTAGTACAAAACATAAGTAACTACTTTAGCAAAAATGAAGATGCCATGACACCTTTCACCAACGCTAACATTTGCTTGTATGAGCAAGTCAGTGTGTCACTTAAAATAAATGGGCTGTTTGCTGTGTGAAAGGAAACTAAGCCTAGTTTAAGACTAGAGTGATTTTATCACAATTAAGCAAGATAGGTCAATTCTACTGATATAACTCGCAAACTGACAATTTATAAACTTGTCAATAATGTTGTGAAAAATATTATTTTTTTCTTCCTTTTAAATATATATTTAGTAAAGAGAAGACTTCCTTTCTAGTTAAATCTAGTTCTTGCTCAACCCATGCAGGAAATACATCAAGCTAATGCCTAAAGAGGTTTTAATGAGATCTGTTAATCCCCTGCCAGCTCCATGGTGTGAACAGATACTGATAGATTCTCTTGGCAATCAAGGCAGCCAATGAACCACAAAGTATCTAAGACAGACGAGTGTGAAGATTCATATGTCCTCTACCATCAGTTGATTGTCCAAACTGTTTACAACTTCCTATCCATGTATTTGATTTACACAGTTTTTGATGAAACTGTAATACATTAAATCGCTATAGACAAGCATGTTTGGTAGTCATACAGAGGACATTTGTAAAACAATAAAAATATTTAATTTGGAAATAAGGAAGTTATGATATATAAAAATTAAGGCATTTTTGTTTTCATTGGTGAAAGACTAACCTTTAAGATCTGGTGTGTTTGAAACAGTTTAATCAGCCAACTTTATTGACCACCAATAAGCCTGACAAACTGACACCTGTTACACTATGCTAAATTATTTGTTTCCACAACTGGAGGAAGAAGTTGTATGTTTTAGTAAAAACATAAAACAATGATAGAAGGAAAGTACTTTACGTAACTGCATATAATAATTTGAGAATTTAAAAGTAATAAACTAATTCTCTGATCATTTCACAGGTGATATCCACTAAATGTATAGCAAGCTCGCCTCCTGTAACTGTCCCTAACTGGATCTGAGTGCATCGTTTCTGTAGTCTTTCTGCAGCCTTTCCTCCCAATTCTGTGTTATTCTAACTCTTTCTATGTCTCACATTAAGTTACAGGTTTGCCGTAAAGTTGCTGTCCAATGGCGGTCATTGTCCTCCAAGATTCCCATACCCTTCTGTGGTATAACTTTAACTAGATGTATGTATCTGGATTTCACAGGAGGTACAGCATTTTGTCTATACTTTTCCGCTGTCTATTGCCGCCGGAAATACCTCCTGTAGTGTGATTTGGGATATTGCCAGGGGTACGAAAATTATTGGCTGTCAGACACACCTGTTATGAGACACAAACTTTTAATGTACAGACCAGCCACTCACCCCAACAGTCAGTATCCTGCCAGTCTATACATTGAGGCTAAGAAACTTAATCTTTCTCTGGTGCAACTTGGTTATTTGTATAAGTTGTGTTTTTAATATCCCTTTTAACACCTAGGCCAAGTTTCAAAAAGTCTCCTTAAGATAAAGGTCACCTTAAATTTAAGGTTTTCCTTGAATTTATCCTCTTTTAATAAAACTCATTTTCACAAAGCCTCCGTCCATAAAGAAGATCTTGAAATTTCAAGGAAACTCCCTTAAATTTTAGGGAAACAAAGGACCCAGCTTAAATTTAAGGGTATGTCCTCCAACGAATGTTTTAATATTTTTTGCTCACCCAAGATTCGCCAAAAATCCTTTGGTAATGACATTTAAAAGAGGCTTTGTGAAACTTAATTTTTAAGGTGCCCTTCCCAAAAGAATGAAATTGACTGTCAATCTACTTAAGGAGATCCTTTCCAAAGGATGCTTTGTCAACCTCGGCCCAGGAGTCCTATTTGAACAGATCCTTCTATTCCATTCTATTCTGTACTTTTATAGCACTTAATCTCTGCCAGGATAGACTCTAAGGCACGACACCAGAACCAATTTAAATAATCATCATTCCAGAGACATAGCCAGGTTGATACCAGTGATTATGTGCTAAGACTGGAAAACCTTTTTGAAGAGATAAGATTTTAGTTTTTTTCCTGAAACAGGCAAGAGTTGGGGCAGTGGCCCCAGGTAAAAGTCGAATAGGTTTGAGATACTACAGATCTGAGTGCTATATTTAAGGTTTTAACCCTAGAGTCACAAGAGGTCAAGCTGAGGTGAATGTTTGAGGTCACAATTGCTAAAGTCTGTGAAAGTGCTGAGCTCGAACCAAAAGGAAGTGATAAGATTAAGCATTTTATAATAATCTCCTCCATTTCACAAGACACATTGAAACACAATGTTGGGATTTTTCATTTAGAGCAGAGCAGATTTTAAATGGTAAAGGAATGAAATTTTAAAATGCCACCAAACCCAATAAGAGAGAGAGAGAGTATGTTTTTCTTCTGATATTGTAGTGTAAATTATCGACAATATATTTTTACATGGTATGTCTGCTTATATACAGCCATCGGATGCCTCAAAAGTTTATACAATGTTCAGTTATTGGAAAATACAAGATATTGTATTAAATTTCAAATGAATAAACATTCATGGACTATGTCTATACTACTTAATTTATCAGTAGTTTTTCCCCCAAAAAATCAGAGTCTTGACAAGGCTATGTAATTCCTTGATCAATCCATATGCCTCACCACCCAGGGTCCCCACCAAGATAATTTGGAAAGCTATTAATATTAATCTACTCCAGATATAGTACATTTTCATTAACAACTATATAAGATGATATTGTGCAGCTATATCAACGGCAATGCAACCTTAAACTGACTTGTACTGAAATAAATTTTGCAATTGTTTTGTATCACCAGTTGCAGGATTATATGAAAACCTAAACATTTTACCATTTGGAATGCATTACACCAAACAACTACCCATAACCTCTTACCATTACCAACACTTCAATGTGCAATTAGAAGACACTTAACCTGAGTAATCTTCATGATTGTATATACTCTATATAAATGAGTTGAATTATCCACTTGGCACTTATATATACAAATCTCTGATTAGATGGTTCCAGTAGGTTAGATATGAGCTCCAGATATCTAACCAAACTGTGTTTCACGGTCATATTAACAATATCGTTCTAAAAATGTCTTAAATGACTGGGGCAGATTTTGGGGAGAATGCTTTATCTGTCATGCAGAGTTTCAGACATACCTAATCGCCTCATGGATTTTGGTTTATCTCTGACTGAAACTTTCTGTCATGGCATATTAATGTACAAAACTGCACTATTAAAATAATCCATCGATAAAATATCACATTCACCTCCAGTGGTTTCAGATCAAAAGTTGCCCATTTCTTTAATAAATGTGATACCACACCCAAAGATAGAGTCACATTTTTACATCCCCGGTACTTTTACAGATCAGTTATACTACCATGGTGGACTTGTGGGTTGGGAAGACAGTGGACCCGGGTTGGATCCAAGGTGCAGTCAGATACATAGTCTTTCAGATGACCACTTAAAATGGCGGTCCTCGATCATTCGGTCCATTGCCTAGTGACAGGCATAAATCATCATCTCAGAGACTCTGTCTTTCATGAATGGGAGTGTCAATTACCATAGGGTCTCATGTGGCTCAGTTGACAGGGTGTTGTACCAATAATCCAAGGGTTGGGGTTCGATGCCAACTGTTTCATGTGGGATAACATCCTTGGGCAAGATGTCAACCTGGACTGTGCCTCTCTCCACCCAGGGGAAAATATGGGTACCCAGCTATAAGGGATACTGGCTTTTGCACCCTGCATGGAAGCAATAGGTAAGGTTACCAAGGCTAGCTATCCTTACTGGGGCAATACTGTGTCAAGCTCTTTGATTAAAAGCACTATATAAGAGCCCAGTATTATTATTATAGCATAGAGCCTGGTAGTAAAGGAGATATTACGTTGAGTATAAATACAATACAAACAGTGCCACATCTGGTCCATAACGTGATGAATTCTGTCAAGTAAAAGCTACATTGATATCGAAGTCCATTGTGATATCATCAATTCATAATTAAAACAACTGTTTTTATATGTGGTCACGTTTATCCATTTCCCGCCTCCTTAGGTGAGCCCATTTCAAGCAGAAATGTTTTTAAAGTACACTAGTTTGTCTGGAGATGTATCATCAGAATATAACCAAATACATTGGTTTTTCTCATATAAACCTAAACATTAAACATTAAAATGACAGTTTAAGACATCGTGCATTTAGTTAAAGTAGAGAAAGGTGTTTATGATGTAAAGTTATACTTTAAGACAAAAAAGTCAAAATTTCTTAGTTGTACTTATAGTTGGGTATAAAACTTAAAATTGAAGATGGGAGTAAATCAAGAACTTGGTTTTATGAAATAACAAAGACTATTAATGTAACAGATATACTTTAGAGATTCATATATAAAACAGATAAGATAGCAGAAAAGTTTGTGACCAAATATAGTACACAAAAAGTATTAGCATTTTATAATACCTTATAAAGGTTACAAAGGAGATACATCATTGGGTTAGCTAAGAAACACTGACAGGTAGCTCTAATCTCCGACTGTGTTAAACGCTTTGATCACGTCAACAAAAATCCCATTTCAGTGTATTTTAATGTACTCTAATATACATAATACCGTAATTTATATCTGCAATTAATCTGAAAATAAAAATGGAAGGGAATTTTTACTCCCTATACCATTACTAAGCTGGCTTTCTTTAGTAATTATGTGTAAAGTTTCTGATCTTCATCTTTTTTTGTTAGATGACCAGTCTGGAATGCACTAGTGATATACTCCCCATAGGAGACTTTAATACGTTGATTGAATGTACATGTATTTAACACTGGTTAGATGAGACAAAGGCTTTCTCCTATGGTTGTTTCTAGACTGGGATCTAGATAAGGCAAAAAATTCCTTGGCTGACAAGGCTACTTGAAGTCAATATTTGGTTTTAACATTATTTATTTATTTGGGGTTTTCCACCGCTTTCAACACTGTACAGGTCATATCACAATGGGTAGTTGGAAGGGCAGAGGAAACCAGTACATACAATTGATCAAGGTTCTGTACTGTAAACTGCCGACCAATGGCAAGCAACTACCAGCTTTCCCACTTGAGGCCATGCTGGGATTCAAACTCTGCTCTCAGAGGTGGGAGACGAGTGAGTTACCACTCTGTCAACATGGGCCCCAGTTTTTAACATAAATACTCAGGGTGGTAAGTATGGTGTTCTTACAATAATGGTAAAAGTAAGCTTCAGTTAGAATTGGACACGTAAAAACAATTTATTCTCAATGTATTTCCATGAAACAATTAATGCTCCTCCACATAGGTCAATATCTTTCCCATAACACATAACGCAAGCTATTTTTAAAGCACTTAATTACCTTTACGAAGAGGTTATGTTTTTTGTGTGTGTTCATTTGTCTGTATGTCTGTTTTGCTTGTGTCTGACTGTGTTTACGATAATATCAAAAATGAACATATCTTTGTGAATGTGTTTATGTGGAGAGAACCTGGCCAAAGGAAGAAGTAATTAAATTTTGTGAAAGATCTGGATTGTATTCTGGATACTAAAAAAATCATGAATTTTCAAAGGTCTCATTTTCAATGTATTTTCAATGTCTTTGGTTTCATGGTTGATATTACTCCACGAGTAATTAGCAAATCTTCATGATTTTTATGTTATTGTTTTGTAGGTACGGCTTGACCAAAAGAAGAAGTGATTAAATTTTGGCAAAGATCCAGATGATATTCTGGATACAAAGAAATCCTGAATTTTTCAAAAGGACCCCTGGTGGAGGTCCGCGCTCTGTGAGTCCTTTTCAGTTAAATTCTGTCTGGAAGCGTTCATAATTAAAAATTTAAACATCATAAGC
Organism: Sabellastarte sp. h YS-2021; assembly: GCA_964017235.1. Classification (NCBI taxonomy): domain Eukaryota; kingdom Metazoa; phylum Annelida; class Polychaeta; order Sabellida; family Sabellidae; genus Sabellastarte; species Sabellastarte sp. h YS-2021. The sequence continues at coordinate 86,005,792 of OZ024927.1, forward strand.
ACACTTGAAAAGGTATGTTGTGAGATGTTTTGTAAATTCTGGTCATGATTTTGAAGATCTGACACAGGTCCTCGGTGGCCAAATGGTTAGCAAGTTTGGCATCTAATCATATGCTGTCACTACTGTGGGTTTGAGTCCTACAAGTGGCAATGCTTAGGTTCTGTCGTTTGCTACTTTATGACTGTACAACAATATCTTAACATGATTCTAACATGACTGAAAGTAAAACTACATGGCCTTTTGATGCCACCATGCACTCTGTAACGGTTATGTAGTAGTAAATAAAGAAAAAAGGCAATGAATGTGACCCTTAACCAAAATTACCCTGGTACAGGCTTGTTCCTGCTGGTTCACCTCAATGTGAAGCAGCCTCCCAACTGGATTGCAATGTTCCACGTTTGCAGCCTTTATGGCATGCTCATTCATTCATGCTATATTCCCAAAGAGGGTGCTGTCAGAGTGCCTGGACAGAACATGGATACCACGGTTTATAATGCTATTTCAAAGTATGCTTGCATTATGAACAGAATACAAATGTGCTTGCTGCAAATAGATGGAAAACGTGGCTTTATACAGGAGAGATGGTAATCTCTTCTGACAACACCAAATCCATTAGTATCGTTGAAAAAGACAGAAACAACAATTGAACAAGCTATGATATACAGCAGAAAGAAAATGTTTAAAATGGCTTTAGTTTAAAAGCCAAGACTTAAACAGTCAAGGTCATTCTGACACATGCATTCTCTGTCAAATATGATACTAAAGTAAATATTCTAATATATATGTCATGGTAGAGATTCCATTCTGGCAGAATTTAAATTCTACTGGTAGAAAGTCCAAGTGTTTCCTTTACCATCATTTGTGGCAAACCAATGAGTGGATCTCAATATCATTTACTCCTTCATTTAATATAGATTAATCTGGTTTGTTCTGTTTTAACAATCAATCCTTGTCAATCCAGCTGTCAAATAAGACATGATCTGACTACTCCAATGAAGCACACCATATTGAGGTTGTACAGGCATGTGGCAAAGATGACACTGATGCTGCTGCTGCTGCTGATGATGATGATGATACAACTGTACTAAACATGTTGAGTTGATTAAGAGATGGCTATATCAAAGAAGACACAGGCAGGTGGGAGCTGATAGGCTTTTGCAAACAGGTAAACTTTGAGCTTGTTCCTGTAGGACGCAACAGAAGTTGCATTTCGAATGTTGTCAGGTAGGTCAATCAAAATCTTATGAGTAGGCAACAGTATGATGGAGACATCTGACTGACTTTGAAGTGAAGAATGGAAAGGCGGAACTGCCAAGTACTATAAAATTGTGATAATATTCCACTGTTTTTATCTCGATGGCATAGTAAAAATTGTGCAATGCCATTAAGAAGGATGTTTTTTGTAAAGCAAATATTACCATAGTATGGCCTTTTTTGTTTTGGATGGATGAGTGGACTGAAGAGGGTGCCATCTGTGACCATGTTAACAATGCAGGGGGGAAAGTGGAAATGGACCATATTAAGAACAAATTTAATGTATAATGTTTATAATGCTGTAAACATCACTATTTACAAAACACATAAACCAATTCAAATAGCTGTTTTTATATTTTAAAAATTATGATTAAAAAGGTGTTTTACAATTTGTTAGTATGTATGTAGGTAATTAGTGACGGTAACATATATAACTTTAAGGTGACCTTAGACACTTATGTTTCCACAGAAAAAAAATTACCCAGACTAAGAGGCGGGTGTTTTATGACTGTAAGATTCTTTTAAAGAATTTCTTCTTCATCTTGTATTGAATTCTCCAAGCTTAAAATTAGAAGGGAGAACTATCTCTGTAACATAATGGAAAGTGTTGACAAAAACTATGACAACATATGTCCCAATGAAAGAATACCTCCTGTTGCAGATCTTCAAGTTCATAAAAACAATGCAGATTTTGTTTCTATATTTATGGTGAACTTAAACTAACAATGCTTTATGTAGTTGACGTTTAAATAGATTTCAAGAAGTAAATATATTTATCACAATCTCTTTTCTAATTTTGATAATGCTCGGAATGAGATAGTATACTAAAAATATTTTGTAGTGTTCAGTTGATTTATAAATTATCCACCTCAACTTAGAATAAGTTCACTATTTACCACGAAGGGTGTTAATTTAGGACATTCTAAAGAAAATTCATGCAAAGATGGTTAAGTATATAGTTGATTACATTTCATTTATTTTACAAAGGGATCATTTTTTCAGTTCGCGTGGCGCCCACGTGATCTCAATTTTACTGAAAGAGGTGGGGGAGGGAGGGAGGGGGCTCATAATTTCTGCTGCATTGTGAGTTTCTTATAATAACTAGGGAATAAATCAAAATATTCTTCTAAGATAACATTATGACTGCATCTGTTTAGCTTTGCATACCCTTTCTTTAAAAACTGAATGGAGTGAAGGAGAAATGAATAGCGATTTAAAGAGGAGTCAAAAAGGGCATATAAATTATTATAAAGTAACATTATATAATGATATTTACCATTATATTGCTGTCCCGCCCCCCAAAAAAGCTTGTCACTTTTAAATGATCTTTATCATTCTAGAATAATTTATTAATGATCATATTTTAAGGAGCCCCCTTTTAATATACTTTAAAATGGCGTAAGACAATATAAAACAAAGTAAGAGACACCCCATTTAACTCCTTCATATCTCATTAGAGAGTGCAAATATATATACTAAAAATACATACAATAAATAAATAATAGAATTAACTTGATTTGTAGCTACAGTTTTATCTTGCATTTTATGGCAGTTTAACTTGTTAGTTGGCAATAAATTTAACACTTGAAGGTGTACCATTAATATTAGTTGGAAGGGAATCCTTGTATTTTTCCAGTATTGGAGAATATAGACATTTATACTTTAAGTTGAAGAAAAACATGAGTTTTAACATGTTAACATAACTTATCTGTGAAGGACGTTTCTGCTAGAGGGATGCTCAAAGTTTTATATAGTTACTGTCCGTATGTCAACAATGTCCACTTCAGATAGTGCTTGAGAAATTAACAATTAACAAAAATAAGCTTGTAATTAACAAAAAGCAGGAGTACGAGAAATGTACATAATTCAAGATAATTCAGGTTGATATACGGATGCATCCAAATTAAGTATGTAAATTTATGCACAGTGTGCAGATTACTAATAGCCAAAGTCAATATATTATGTGCCAGTCAAACCACATGCACCATTGTGTAGTCTATCCGCATTTTGTATAACGCGTCATTCCTCTTATTACTGCCGGACTTCTGCTGGCAAAGTTTGCACACTGTGCCGTTCCCTGCTTTGTGTGGCCGCACACACGGAAGTCTTTATGCATTTCTACGATAAATCATAAGTCTGGCTCTCGATTAGGAAATTTTGAGAATCCGAAAATGAATCTTATATATCTTAATGATCTTAAAGACATCATACATGAAGATCCTGTATGGAAAATACAGTACTTTCCTATAAGAGTACAGCACTCGGGAGTCCATTGGGAAAAGAATTTCTAACTGTTTGAAATTATTACAAACCTTTCCCTCGATCCTTTTTTGGAAATATAATATTTGTTGACCGATTGTATTGTCATTTTTTTAATCTTACAGTTATCTTAAACCTATCTTACACTCGTACAGGAATCTTTTCTATCTTATATCGATCTTAAACCTATCTGTTTCATCTTAAGAGACTCATAAACCAATCGGATGGATCAGGAAACCATCAGCAAACCTATTGGAAGATTTTCTGAGGCAATGCCAATCAAGAGGGTAACTACTTTTTTCTATTTCCGGGACAGCAACATTGCGATTCAGCCTAAATGGCATTGTTTTTCTACTTCTCTGTTCATATATATGATGTTGCTGTTTTCTCATTGAATTTAATATATTTGCATTAACAATATCGTTACTGCCACATACAAGTGCAGATATTGAGATGACATTAACAAAATACATTGAATGATCATTTGATCAAATGTGTAAGATTAAACAGTGTTAGGGTCATTGCAATATACTCCATTACTTTCAGACACAAATGGATCTCTTTGCTTGAATTGGCTTTAAACACTCTTTCAACACATTGTATAAGTTATATCAAGATATATATCTAGTGGGAGGGATGGAGGAAACCAGTGCATACTAGTTGTTCATTATTCTGTACTGACATTCCCCAAGGGACCCCCCACCCCACCCCACCCCCACCCCCAAAGCAAGAAAAGTGAGATTCACAATTGGGTAGAACACATTTGATACAATTCAGTGGGATTTGTATTTGGGTAGGACATATTTGGTGTCATTCAGTGAGATTCACATTTGGGTAGGACACATTTGGTGCCATTCAGTGAGATTCACATTTGGGTAGGACACATTTGGTGCCATTCAGTGATATTCACATTTGGGTAGGACACATGCAGTGAGGTTCACATTTGGGTAGGACACATTTGGTGTCATTCAGTGAGATTCACATTTGGGTAGGACACATTTGGTGATATTCAATGGGATTCACATTTGGGTAGGACACATTTGGTGCCATTCAGTGGGATTCACATTTGGGTAGGACACATTTGGTGTCATTCAGTGGGATTCACATTTGGGTGGGACATATTCAGTGGAGGAGTGAAGGGGGATAGATATAAAGGGCGGCTCATTCTTTATCTCCACTACCCAGATATGAGCCATAAGGACTAGGTCATCAACCAGGAAAGTATGATCCTGCAGGATATGGGAGGGGGTGTCTGTGTGCTAGTATTAATAGGGGGCGTCACAATTAAGGAAGAAATATAGAGAAGGCTTATGACAGTATTGATTTTTGAGAAATCTTCTTTAAAGTAAAAGCAGAGGGATTGTAAATTGGATACTATGTGATTTCAGACCGGGGGGGGGGGGGGGGGCTATATTTAACAGTCGAGTACTCGGGTACCTTTTGATATTACTGCTTTTAACATCTAAAGTTATATATATCAGCATATTTCCTTGTGCATCCACATATGGTCATGAGTTGGATTTATGACCACAGAGTTGAAAACCTAGGTATATTAAATGCCAAACTTGTCAACTATGTAACGACTGGGAAAAGGGAAAATTTATAACAATTTTATAATATTATATAACTAAGAATATTATCTTGTGCCAGCTTATTGGTTGCAGACAAATATGAAAATACCAAACCCCATTGATGGGGGTTCATGTTTGAACAGAAGAAGAAGAAGAAGAAGAAAATTACTCTGGGATATTTCCATAGGGCCTGAAACTGTAGTATGTAAATCAATATAAATGTGCAAATATCAAACTCCCACGAAGGCCATATTTTTACTACAGGGGTTTAGTCATACATCTTTTACATCAAGTTATTTGGAGATAAACACAATCTAACTATATTCCTATTGAACAAGATATCCCTCAGGAAAATAGTACTTGACCTTAACTGTATGAAGAAACTTTGGTCTGTGACCTATTTTAGTACACCAACTAATTTGCATAGCGCATATTGCAAGCTATATAATCAATATTACAAATATTCATCAAGTAAGGAGTGCCTTTGCAGTTGGACTTTTTCCCAGCTAACATTGCATGAGATAGAGCTAGGTAAGTTGTTCCCACAAACATCTATTATCTGTATAGTGACTTAACCTATTTATATATGTATGTTATAAAGCTACTAATACAGATATCCACACCCTTTATTGTTGAAAAGAAATCTACCCATCTTAAGGTGAACCTAAAATGTCTGACTTTCAGTTGAAAAAAGTTGTTTCCTTGACTAAGTTTTGATAACTTTATATACACTGTCTGAGGGAAGTGGTTAAGCACACACACACATACGTGTACATATTTCGAAATAGAGCTGAAAAGGTTACTAAGTAGAATCAAACCAACCAAGGTACTATCACTATAAAGACAGAATATATCTAGACTTCTACATGACACAAAATCATAGAAGATATACATTTAAAATTGGTTTTAATACGTCTAACTTACCAGTTAGTTTAACAGTTATTATATCATCTGTTCTCATAGATATTTCTAGGTGGAGTAATACAGAGTGACAACGTAATAAACGAACTCCTAACATATTTCCAAACCTTAGTCTTTGAGTTCACTCCAGAATATTTTTTTTCTATCTAGAATCTGTAAAACCATTGTAAAATAAAATTAGAAAAAGTGTGAATTGAGGGCAGATAAACTAGAAGTGGACACTTGTTTCACTGTATTATTTCCAAATATTTCCTTTCTTTAAAGTCAATAAAATTGCACCAACTTAACATATTGGTATTATGGAGTTCTGAAGCACTTTGTGGTTGTAGTACAAACCACATTTTCCACATAATGTCCTTTTTAAAATATGTGTACAGATTGACACACCATTTTTGATATAATATATAGCCGAAATATTTTTTTTAAATGTCCTTTTTAAATATATGTACAGATTGACACATCAAGTTTGATATACAAAATATAAATAGAATTGAAACATTTGTAAAGCTCTAAATCGATCTGGCCATCCCCTATGTCACAATTGTCCGAAAAATGCAGTGTCGATTTTTCTGGTCAAAATCGTCATCAGAAAAGGGTAACATTGAATAGGAGTGGTGATAATGGATAATGCAGTGACGATTTTCTAGTCAAAATCGCTATCAAAAAGGGGTAACATTGAATAGGAGTGGTGGTAATGGATAATGCAGTGACGATTTTCTAGTCAAAATCGCTATCAAAAAAAGGGTAACATTGAATAGGAGTGGTGGTAATGGATAATGCAGTGACGATTTCCTAGTCAAAATCGCTATCAAAAAAAAGGGGTAACATTGAATAGGAGTGGTGGTAATGGATAATGCAGTGACGATTTCCTAGTCAAAATCATCATCAGAAAAGGGTAACATTGAATAGGAGATGGTAATGGTTAGGGATAATCTGAAGAGGTGAGTCTTGAGTTCGCTCCTGAAACCATCTGTTGCTTCCTGATAGTTTGGGGAAGTCTAGTCCATTCAGACGGTGAGGTATGAGTCAAAATGTGTCTGTCAACATTATTAGAGCTACAAATACACTTGGGAACCATGGTCGGGCCAGTGTTGGTGTCTGTATGCTCCAAATCAATACGATACAGTCAATAATGTCGAAACATATTTTATTTATAAGCACTGATGACCGTAAGTCTCTTTAAGACTCTTTGATATAATCATTAGCAAATACAATGAAACACAGCAGAATGAAGGCCTCACTAGCTTAGTGCTTTAGTAGGTTTGGCATCTAATCACAGGCTGTCACCTCTGTGTGTGGGTTTGACTCTCACGAGTGACAATGCTAAGAACCTGTCCCAATATGAACCTGGCTGTTGAACGGGACGTAAAACCCCAACTTTAACCTTTGCCGTTATACAGTAGAATGCTTTAACTACAATGACACAAAACTTCCTGAATTCTTTGTTCACTTAACGTTAAAGAGGGATGATATCAACCTCACAAAAATTTATATTTTACCGAAAACAAAACCCTCACAGAGACCGCAAGGGCTACGTTTAATAATTGTTACATTGCTCTATACACAGTGGACCTATATCTATGTAAATTGATACACGATTTATTTGATATCTGTTGTTATAAAAATTAAATATGTTTGTTGTAATATATATTCAAGTCAAAATATAAAGGAAAGTTGTGTGTACAAGTTGCCAACAGCACTACGGTTTCTTCGAGAGAATATTGAATGGGCTCAGATCTGAGAGTATTTGATCCCATTGAACCATCTGAGTACATGTAGGTCTTAACATTAAAAATTCAATTACTTGAGTATGAACAGGATGTCTTTTATTGTCCAACAATTTATTTCCATTCATGAATAGGGTCTTAAATTTAGAAGACTGCTACTACAAAATCTGTTTACAAATTTATATCCAAAAGATAAACATCATTGGGGTAAACGTGATATGTCACAAACAGTATGTTTATGTTTTCATACTATTTTAATTAAAAGTAAACTGATAACCATCTGTCCAAGAAACTAATGAAAGAAATAAAGCAATGGATAAAACATGTCAAACATAAAATGCAAAGTTGTATTTATATATTCTATTAAATGGGTGAAATGGCATAAATTTTAAGTCTGTAAATTTCTTGTGCATATGTATTCTGTTCAAATATTTAAAGTTACGTAAAATGTATATCTGTAAATGCATATGTGTTGTATTCTGTTAAATATTTAAAGTTACATGAAATGTAAATATGTAAATGTACATGCTATAAGTTTGTATATTGTATTAAATCTGGAAATGCATATGTTGTGTATATGTATTCTGTTAAATGGCTAAAGTGGCATATTTTGTCAAATGTTGAAAGTGGCATAAACGTTAAATTTGTAAATGCATATGTTGTGCTTATCTAAACTGTAAATGTTGAAAGTGACATGAACCTTATCATATCTGAAAATGCATATGCTGTGTATTTGTATTCTGTTAAAAGTTTAAAACAACATGAACATCAAATCTATTAATGTTAAGGTATATGCTGTGTATTTTTTATTCTTTGTACTTGAAATAAGATAACTTTTAAATACGTTTAGGACTGGCTAACTCAACCGTGTGTTTCCAATATTATAATTGTCCATTTCCAACCCTAGTTGTACCACATACCAGATTACATTATACTTATTTTTCTATTTATTTATTTACAGTATTTTTTAGCATTTTGTTTTCTTTTATCAATGCCCAAACATGATACCAAACATAATTTTAAATAAAAATATTGAAATTTCCTTATAACTTTGCTTTATGTATTACTATTAGTTACTATCCCGACTACTGATGTCACCCAGCTTTTTAGCTACACAGACAAATAACTGGCATTAACGTTGACTATCAGCCATTGGTGGTCACTGCTGTGGGAAAACCTGCTAAGAAAAAGGCTTCGGATGCAACTATGCTCTTTGTCATGAGAAGACACTTAATAAGTAATCGTAAGATTGTCTCTATAACTGAATTAACTGTTTAAGTTTATTATAACTCTTAAATAAAACCCTTTATTAACAATAAATGTTTTCTGGGCATCCGTTATCTTGCCATTAACTGGGTTCAAACTCTGCATTTATGAAAGCCAAGTAACTGAATCTATTATAATTGCTGGATTGAATCCAGTCAGTTTTATTGGGCAGGGAAGACCCTATCTGGCCTAGTGGTTGTCAAACCTGGCTCTCCCCCCTGTAGTCGAGGGTACAAATCCAACTTATGTAGGAGTGGGAAAATGTGAAGGTTGCTACTACCATCACTGAGTGTCTGATATCACCTAAAGTATGCGTAAGTTTTTGATAATGACAGGTTATTACTTGATTATAGATATATTTGGCAACCAAGTGACCCAAATTGGAGAGGCACAGGAAGAGGCTTCTCACTTCACATAGTGCAGATATGTTACAACATGTCTGCACATACATATATTCATCCAGCCCTCCTACACCAGACAAAAGGAAGCCAAATGATAGCCTGGAATAGACTCCAAGTACAAAAGTCAAAGTTTTTTTATGTGGCACACCATGTGCAGGTAGTTGCCATATCCATCAGTCTACAAGTCTGTTGCATAACATTTTAACTCTGAATGGAATCTTAGTACCCATGTAACAGTCATTCTCACTTTTAGAGAAGGAAGTGCTTCAAAAGACTGCTGCCAAATAAAGGTGGAGATTATTTATCTGTCAAAAACGGTTTGCGTTTGACTGTTTCACTGTTTCACTGCTTTTGCTGATGAGATTTGTGTGTCCCCCTCCCTAGCCTCTTTTCCTGCATTCTGAAATTCGTGGACTGTCTTGGTGATGTTGTGCCTTAGAGACTAAGCGTTATAAAAGTTGAATTAGAATTTGATACATGTCCTTCAGTGACTGAAATAGCCTGTCACAACATGGGTCAAAACCTTTAACCACAGAAATATGAGTGAGCTGAGTTTGATTTGATTTACCTTACTAATTTATATACAGTCCTATTACAAAGAGTAGTTGAAGAGATGGGGCAAAGTAGTGCATCTTCATCAGTCCAGACTCTCCTTTTGTGAACCATTTTGAATCCTCCATCACAGAAGTGAAAGACAAGTATGTTGCCACTGCAACTTCTACACCATCAAAGCAATGTATTTACTCGGTCAACATTCTGCGTAGTAAAACACAAGGCATCTGCAAGTCATGAAGCACTGTCTGTCTGTCTGTTGAAATTGACCATTTGCATTGGATAAGAAAGAGACATAAAACCTAAACTTGGCCTGGGATTGCTTGCAAGAGGAAGAAATGAGAAGGATTTTGTGTTTGCCTTGTTGTAATACTGTAGTTTACAAGCTCGAAGGTCCATTGATATAAATGTAAATAAATGTAAATGTATTGGTTTATAGTCTAGCATCAGTATATACTATCACTCCACTTTACATTTACACCCTGGCCTGGGTTTCAGAACTCTTTCACACAAGTTATCTGTCTCAGTTCCCTCTGGAAACAATACAGCGCACACACACTAAGAACCCACTAGCACCCAGGTACCCATTACTCCTCGGTGGAGAGAGGCACAGTCCAGGTTAACATCTTGCCCAAAGATGTTATCCCACATGAAACAGTCGGCATCACCGGGGATCAAACACACGACTCTTGGATTATGAGTCCAACACTAAAACAACTCAGCCACATGAGACCCTAACATAGCCAGGTCACCTCAGAGAAGACATGGGTGGTAGGGTGGCCAAGGTGGAAAGGCTTTTGCAAACAAGTTTTTTAAAGATTTTTTGCTAAAGGAGGCAATAGAAGTTGCATTCTATACATAGGGTCATTCCAAATCTCAGGAGCATATTATTGCTTGGATGCCATATATCCTGACATGGCAAAACAAGAATCACCTTGAGATAGAAACTGAAGAGGGACAAAGATGTATAGATAAATGGATACCGGAATGATGGTATAAAATTAACTAAAACACATGGACAGGATATGCAGTGAGATAAAGGTGTCTGACCAGAGAGATAGAGGGGGGGGGGGGGGCAGATGGTAGGTTGACCTGGTGTTATATGTGATGGATTCGCAAAGGATATTTGTTCTTTGCTGGTATCAACAGGTATAATTTATGACAACGGATCATTTTACCATAAAATTGGTTGCTTAGCAAGGCTATTGCGTCTCTACACTTCCTTTCTCCCACACCAAAAGTAAACAGCTAGACAATATACTATTTCAGAGTACAAAGAACAACTTTAGCTTGAGTTTTTCACATATGTATATAAGTCTTGAACTGGGTACATAATGTTTTGTTTTATAAATTAAGAGCCGACGATGAGAGAAAGTTATTGTTTTAACTTTGAAAATAATGTTTCTGAAACCTCTGCAAAAGAAACAAAACTTTCCAGTTAAGTACAAACCTTTTTCTAACCCGAGGAGATCAGAGTTTAAGTCTTTCTTTACATAAGATGGCACAAATTATGTTAGTTTTAGGGCAGTGAGTTTTTGGGTCTATTTTTGTTGAAATAACTTCACAGGGAGAAATGACTGAAGACCTTACACTCAAAATGTACATGGCAATTTTTTAAATACAGCATAACTACAAACTATGTAAAGCATAGCTAACTATCGGAGGTTTATTAGTAATTATTGCAGATGAACACATAAGGTGAATGTAATGATAATACTCTTTGCACAATCTGTGTCATGGTGACAGAAATCAATAGTAATTTTTAGAGACTGTGAGGCTTTCTGTTTATAGTTTAAGTTTATCAACTAGTTTTGGAATATTCTGCTAATAAGTCCACAGCTTAAGGGTCATAAAACCCAATTACCTGCCCAAGCAACAACAGCAAGAAAAAGTCTGGAGGTAACATGAGCACACAATGACTTCAAAGCAGGCAGTTTTCTTTGGGTCATGCCACATCAGCGTGTTCTAGCATTTCAACATTCCCATACAGTTTAAGTTGGCCGCAGGTAGTTACATTATCTTGTTTGATTTAAATTGTAACTTGCATAGATTACTGCACTACCATGTGGCAATTCCTTCTGCTTAATTCTTTGTCGATATATGCAATCATCTGTGTCATCCTACTGGATATAATAAGTCCCACTTAGTCCCTCTTAAAACATAAAAATCAATCAAATCAGACTAGGAGAGGATGCTAAATTTTAAACTGCATTTCTTATTCATCCAGTTGTCTGGTTATATTTCAGAGACGGGCAGCAATTTTTTATGGCATAGCCACTTAGGTTTCATCCTGTCTGAAAATGTTTTAACCCTCTTAAAATTATCACTGAAAGAATTTATATTTCCAGATTACAGCCTTCTAGATAAACAAAGAAAGTGACTTTGTTTGCACTTTATTTAGCACACGTGTGTTTATAAACAAAGCTAGAAGTAAACATATAAATATAAACAAAGGAGCATCAACTACTGTAAACTGGAGAGAAAAATTCCTTGACTGCAAGAGACAAAGCATCAGTTGTCTGCAGAAATCCATTTATGACCCACCGGAAAATAAGGTCATAAGTTTATTACCATAAAGGTTATTTATTGCTATTTATTCAGCTGCTGCAGTAACATACCTGATTTGTCACTTTCACTTGGCCAAAGCTCCAACATAATATTAGATAATTTATAACTATAGAATTTTTAAAAGCCAGATCAAAGTAGTTTCCTGGTGGCCATTTTGTTTTTTTGTTTTCATTAAGTTACTTATAGACACTTGGGCAGGTATGAATTACATGTTTCCACAGCTTAATATGATTAGAAGCACATTTTACAGTTTTTACCGCGATCTTTGTTAGAGCTATATTTAGGATTTAACATACCATTCCAAGACACTCCGTTTCTTTATTACCCTGCCTGGGTGGTGCCTGTTTTTACACCATCTCTGGATTGCTAAGAAAAAGAAATGGCACATATATCACCTGTAGTATAAACATCAACAGTGTAGGAGGCCAATTATGATGAGATCTTCACTACTTCCGGTGTGATATGTTATGAAATATCTTGACTCATAATAGACCTATTCAACAAACAAATGCACTTTCAGTCACGTGGCCTACAGTTGGTCAACAAAACATATGCTGTGTGTTGCCTTTCAATGCAGTTTTCCAGTGTACTGCTTTTTACTGTTCTAATACTGGTACTATTAAAGGCACATCCTTTCATTATTTTCCAAGAGATGATAGTAAAAGTATCTACATTTTTTATTTACATACATTTTAACACAAAATATGTAAAACTTGAATAAATATAAAGAGTCAAACTATTACACATGGTGGGATATTTTGTGGGAGAAAAAAAGCCTCACAAAGGGGTGGTATCCAAAATATTTTTATGTAATTACTACTCTAGGTTACAACTTTAATGTCACTTTTTCTTAGTTTAGTCATTTATAGCATATATATTTAATTTTATATCTTATATTTAATTAATGAGACCACAATATTCTTGTTGATATTCTAATATCCCATAAGATTACTTTTCCTGCTACTGATATAAGTATGAACAACATATCCATCTCTTAATGTTTATCTACTTACATTCTCTTTTTCTGATATTTAAAATAATATTTACTATTACATTAGTATAGGGGTCTTGCCTTCAACCTCTGAGGTCTCTGGTTCAAATCTCAACCTTGGCACTTTGTGTTGGAAAGTTAGTAGTTACTTGCTGATGCCCTGTGGTTTACAGTGCAGAAGCTTGACCAACTAGTATGCACTGGTTACTCCACCTGTAAACTACCCGTCGCAATATGACCCTGTCTGTTGGAATGCAATGTAAAACAAAAAAAAAATAGATAAAAAATAATGAAGTGGCTAATATGGGAAAGTTATCAAACTCTTCTGCAACTACTTTAACTTTACCCCACTTCTTTTAATCTGTGTCTTTATAAATGAACTTCATCACAATGTACTCACTTGTAATATATGACGGGACCCAACGGATGGCTAGCATTTCTGATTAACGGGGACCTGATCTATAGCCTCTTGCAAAAAGTAAATATTACATTATTTTGAAGAATAAAATTATCTGTGAAATTACTTTATTTTTGTTTATGTTACACTACTTTGGGGCCTGTGCTGTGTCTGTCTATTACACTGGCTTCTGTCAGCTAAGAATTTTAAACCATAATTGAAATAAAATTCTGTTAGTTTGAGAAGAGTACCTTGCCAGTAAGCCTAATTAAAACTTATCCTTCAATGTTAATACCAACATTAGTGCAAACAACAAAATCATACCAATCTAATCCACTAATTGCTAATTGTCCTTGTATTGGAGCAAAATAATTGTTATATTTGTGGCAACAAGATATTCCTTGATTTCTATGAGGGAATCACGGTTGTGCTTTTTACTGCCACCTGTTTTCATGTACAATCAACAGCCTTCCTTTTTCTTTCTTTTGCAAAATTTAGCTCCATCACTGGTTCAGACTGAATGGAAGGGCCCTTAGGTTCATGCCTCCTTTGTCGTAAACCTGTACAAGTTTTGTCCCATGGTATTTTTTTCATGTGACTCACTTTAAAGTGACAGATCACTTGAAGAAGAGCTATCACATGACTGCAATGTCCACCTTCCTGTAGAAGGCAACAAAAATAAAGATCTTAAAAACTGTGGCTTCCTTATTTAGCTTAGGCAATGGTTACATATACAATGTTACATTTTTATCATTGCTCAATATTCTTTAATCTATTTTTGAGATTATCCCTACAACTGACAAAGAGATCTGTGTACTTGTACATGCATACACAAAACAGTTCAGGGTGTCACTATTTATATCACCATGTGTCATATTAAATTAGAAAAACTACATAATCTTAATTATATATATAATAATAATAACATGGAAAATGTTATTTAAACTTAACCCTGCTTTATAATTGCACTTCCCACTCATACCATCTTTCCATTTTATTGCATGATGAATTTTATATGAATGAATGTACATCTTTTTTGTGAAGCAAAGTATTTGTCTTTTATGAAGAGTTTCTCCCCTCTCTTGTCAGATATCCAGATATCAACAACATACTTAAGAAAGTACTGATAGACCTTTTGATTTATCTTTCCCCACTCTTGTTCTGGTATATTCTGATGATAACTAGAGAAAAATCTAATTGGAGTGTTCTTCCCCAGGTTATATCACTTGGAAAAAAGACATTTTTAATAACATAACATAATTAATTTGACAGTTAAAGCAAAAAATATTTTTCAAAAAAGTAAATTCATCTAATTAAGTTATTTTAAAATGATGAACCACCCACACTAGTAAACTCACATATCAATCTGAATATTAAGTGCTTGGATAAGGAAGGACCTGCTGCTTGCCTGTACTGACTTTGTTTGCCAACTGTAGGTCACATGACCTGCTTGTTGAATAGGTCTATTATGACATACTTTTTTATATAATTTATAATTAGCTTTAGCTATAATTGGTTGTAGTTTCCCTTTTAAGTTGACTATCAGTATTTCTACAAAAAATAAAAAGTAAAACTAATTTGGTTTTGGTAACATTATCTAATCCGTCTGACCAAGTCACATATGATAATTAATTTATTATCGCCCAAATATTTGCACATGTCATAATAAGTTTATTTTTACTGTTAAAGAATAACTAATTTGAAAAAAGGATGATTGTTAAAACATATTCGATAGGCTTGCTGCTGCTGAAAAACATTGCTTCTGAGTACATAATCCCTAGAATTTTGACTAGATGTTTATTGATAACTGAGTAAAATGATATATTTAACATATGGATGATTTATGGCTGAAAATTAACCCCCAAATATCTTCATAGATGCTTTGTCAGGGGGTCTGTAACCCTTAAATTATGAGGTAAAGTGGTGTATATATATGACAATCACTAAAGAAAGAAAAACTAAGGGGAAAAACTGATGTTATTTTTTCAATAAAAGCATTTTAATAATAGTGTTATCTGCAACGCAAACCTTCCATATTGTAACTTCTGAAAGTGATAAGTGAAAAGTATTTTATCATAAGAGAGTAATCAATCATTAGAAAATAGCATACAGGCACTTGTGTACCATGTACCAGAAAGTAAATATATTCTAGGCGTATAGAATATATTTAGGATGAACTCATATTTGTTATGTTGCTTCAACAAACAAAAGACCTCCAGTTTAATTTGACACTCATTTCGAGGTGCTCGGTTGTCATGCAAAGAATGGCATGTTATTAGCATAATGAATTTGATAAAAAAAAATGAAAACCAGTTCAGGTTTTAACTTGATGACTATTGAAACATTTTCACAAAGCAAGTTATATTTACATCCTGTAATAAAAAACTTATGATTAAAAACATCTATCTTGCTTAAAACACACACACAAACACTCTATCAACCAAACAAAGAGCCACACAACTTACCTTGAGGTCAACCATTCAGTTAATCTCTGGTTTCATTTTAAACCATGACAAACCAGCACCTATAGGAAGATATCTGTAATATTGCCCTGTCAAGGTATAAATATACAATATAAACCACAGCTTGCAAAGGATAGTTTGTCCCAGACCTCACATCTTCAGAGCAGAAAGTCGTGAGAATTTGTAGTGGCAAGGATTACATGGTGCCCTGGAACCACCATCCAAATTCAAAATTTAAAATATACTATTTGGAATTCTGAATATGTATCTAGAATTTAAAATGTGTATTTAGAATTTAAAAAAAAATCTATTTCCAAATGGGTATGTTAAATTCCAAATAAATATCTCTACATTCTTGATTTTTAAAAAAAAATTTGGATAGTGGTTTCAGGTTTTCGTAAGTTTGCAATAATCAAACTTAAAGATGTAGCTTAAACATAAATTATATTTTGACTTAATTACTCTTTTATAATAGTAACCCAATCGTGCAACCATTCATTTTAATAACTTAGTAATTAAAAATTAGGTTTAAATCCATCTATTTATAAGTTAATAGCAAGGCTATTAGGAATATTCTTAAATTTTAGGTAGAGGTTAAGATTGGTATGCTATACTTTACATGAGACCCAAGCTGTTCATACCTCACCTCATTTCACCTGTCAAGTATTCTGTCAGATTATATGTCTAAACTTTTTATACTCTCAGGAAATATTTCTCGACAACTTTAAAGAAAGAAAAATGATTCTAAAGTTAAGCCTTAAAGAAAGTTAAGAATTGCATAAGAAATAATCTCAATAAATAATATGAAATTATTGTATTTGTCTTTTAAAACAACACACACTCTCAGTTTTCAATTTTATTTAGTCTAGGTTTGTCGCCTTGTGCATATGATACAGTCTATATACTTCTATTATATGATATACTAGCCTCACAAAGCAAATGGTTTTAAAGTTGTAAAGCCAGTAGTTTAAGGTTGACCAAATCTATGTCTGTAACGAGAGCTGGGATATCCCTCTTTATGTGAATGAAGTCTGGGTCTCAGTCATCACATTATTAAAATCACTGGTGTGCCTAGCACTACCAACCAATGTGATGAACCTCACCAAAACACACACACAACTACTGTGAAATACCGATGGCAATTAACTTCAACCACATTAAAAATATCAAAAACAAAAATGTGAATAGTATGTAGATTGATATATTTTTTGTTGACAATGATTTCAAATAAAAATCTTCATAGGCTGTTTTCAAATCTTGTTTTACAAATCTTCACCAGACATTCTTTGTGTCCAGGAAAAGTGAAGAATATTCTATTTTGGAGAAAAAGATACATTAAAAATGTTATGGAAATAAATGCATATATTTTTGCTTACTGTGTAGTTTATGAGAGCTTTGTGAAAAGAGCAAAACTTTGACATTTTAATATGTCTCTCCAATGATGCATTTGACAGTGTAATGACACTGGAAAATTTCAAAACAAGTGAAGTTGAATACAATGCCATAGTGATAACACTCATCTACTTCTAGATCTGTGGTCATTTGTTTAAATTTCAATGCTGATCTTAATTAGCTAATGGGGTAGTTGCATACTACTCCTAGATGGTTTACATTACAGAATTTTGATCAAATAGTAAGCATTGTTTTCATCCACCCATAAGTTTATACCCACTGTTATATGTCATTGCATTTGGTTCAAAGGTTCCATTTTAAAAAAAAAACTCTCCTCTCATTTCCTCATTTCCATGTCAATATTCTTAGTAATCTACTTCATCCTGCTAATACTGTCAGAAACCTAGGAGTGTGCCTCAATGCCAAACTTCTCCTTCTCAGAACATGTTCGCAAGGCTTGTGGGTCTTGTTTCCTCCCAAAGTGTGACCTCCATAAACACCATCTTACCCATGAAGTGGCTGTCCTTGCTGCAAATGCCTTAGTTAGTGGGTGTCTGGACTATTGTAACTCTCTGTTCAGAAAGCTGTCAAGTTTCAGCCTATATAAGCCGCAGTGCGTTTAAGATACTCTTACATGCATAGTCAAAAATCATAGAAAGTATGCCTATCTAACAATGTTGTTTTACAGATTTCTCCATAGCATGATAGTGGCTTCCCAAGCAATTTTGGAGCATCCTTGTCTCTGAGGTGTTGCTCCTACAGAACCAGGTATAGTCACCTTGGTCATCAGCACTTCCTTTCCACTTTTCACTTTACCAGATTAGTGAAGAAACACTTTGATAATAGTTTTGCTTTTGAAGCTCCCAAGATTTGGAACGACCTACCAGACAATGTACACAATGCAACATTTATTACCTGCTTCAGGAAAAAAACTGAAAACTTATCCTGTTTGAAAAGCCTATGCACCCTAGCTTACCCCACCACCCCGGTGTTTTCAGTGGCCTAACCTGTCAATGGAACTACGACTATTGAATATGTTTATGTATGGTTATGAATATGATAAAGATTAAGCGCTATAAAAGTCCTTATTAGATTAGATTAAAAATCTTTGATCATGGGCAAGATATTTGGTCGTGATAATTAGAGAAAAAACAGATAGTTGATTGCTGAGGTTTGTTTGTTTGCAGGGTACAATATCGGTACACTAGCATGCATGGTTTCTTTAGCGTTTTGTGTCATGCCTCATACAATATCGGTTATATTGTGACGGGTAGTTGGAAAAAGGCAGAGGAAACCAGTATGTACAATTGGTCAAGGCTCTGTATTGTAAACTGCTGACCAATAGCAAGCAACTACAAGCTTTCTCACATGAGGCCAGGCAGGGATTCGAACTCTGATCTCAGAGGCTGGAGGCAAGTGTGTTACCACTACGTCAGTGTGGCTCCCAGCCCTAATTTGTAGTGATCTGACCAAAACAAAAATATCGTAAGAGACAATATACCCATTTGTAAAAATAATAATCGTAAGTGATAAATAAATAATAGCCAATGAAAAAATGGGACACATTAGAGCTGTTAATGTTTATTAAGACAGTTAAACTCCGAAGAAGTGGACAATACCTGAAAATATTGGAGAGCGAAGCCCATAGGGCCGATATTTTTAATATTTTCTGGTATTGGCCACTTTTGAGGAGTTTGGCTGTTTTAAACCCCACTCTGTATCTTATTTGATGCCTGGTCCCAAGATGTATGACACTTTGTCCCCAAATGCTGTTATTTCTCTTTATACAGGAATAAATTAATTTTCCCTAAAAATGGTGATTGAGAGTATTGGACATATCAGTCAAAAGTGAAAACCTGCAAGTGGGGTTTACATCATGGTCAAAATTGTGTCTGATATTAATTGGAGATTATTGGAGAGTTTTTCCAAAGTGATACGGAACAAATATTACCTTTCTAAATCAAAATGGTATATTTGTCTCTGATGTCACTTTCAACATATTATAAAGTTTACGTCACTGTCTGGGTAGTTGAGTGGTCTGAGGAAAGCAATATTCATACTTTTTGGTCAATATTCTGTACTGAGAACCATGCAGGTTTTTACCCTGTTTCCACATCTTTAAGAAGAAAATGTCATCATGTAAAAGGTCTCTTATATGTTTCCATAAGATGGATAAGAATCATATGTTGATCGATTGGGGCCAATACAGTAGGAAATATTAGTTATTATAAATTATATGTGGATAGGTATTGAATAAAATGATATATTATTGTTGTTAATACATTTGCCACAAAGTAAACTAGATTTTGATCAGCTGTAGGTAGATTGATTGACATAGATACTAATACCAGTAAATTAAATTATATTTTGATCAGTATGACACAGGTTGATCGATATTGAGTGGACTGGCAGATTAATATCAAAGGGAATACTAGTAAATGATTTAATGTTTGATCGGAATTAAGTCGAGTGACCAACTGACATTATTATATATGTATTAACACGGATATTTATAAAGGTTGTATTTTATTAATAGTTTGTAAAGTATGTAGGTTTTTAATTGCAAATTCTGCACCAGATTTTCCACTTCTTTCAGACAGGATGTGCTAAAACAAGATTCTTTGTTTGAAATACAAGTGTTGGAGGTCTGAGAAAATACGATAATTTCCCATGAAACTTATAGGTCACATTTTTGTTTAGAATTCATAAGTGCACAGGTCCTTGTCTGGCTTGATTTTTTTGCATCTGTTTCAAGTGAACAAGTAAAGGTTGGTTTTAAAGAATATAGAATACGTTCATTCCTAGAACTATTGTTGTTATTTACAAGTTATAGCTGATGTGTTTATAAACAGAAATAAGTTAACTATAGTCTCTTTTACACAAACTTGGTACGCAGATATTTTTCATGACGAGTGAAAGAAAAATCTCAAAACAATAAGTAAGTTCAAGTTTGGTATATACACATTGCAGAAGTCTAGCATAATACTTACACTGTTTAAAAGTGGTTTAAATTCAGATCTCATCTTAACTTTAAACTCAAACAGTTCTAGAGTTCCTAAACTTATAATAATTTATTAAACATTGAAGAGTTTAAAGGTTAATTTATATATTGATAAATACATAGTTTTGTACACTAAAATAGAATATAGGAAATAGCTTGGATGTAATTGACAAAGTTTAAGTTTCATGTTTAAGTACTTTGATCATTTTCTGTCTCATCAGGCTGGTAAGATATTAAATCTGCCAAACTTATTTTTTGAGAGATAATGAATTTGCTAATTCCGCAGAGTTAAATTTATTTATTTAACCAGTTGATTTTTTTATATATATTTTGTTACATTTTCTTGTAAAACAGACGAAATATTCAGTGCATTTTTATAAGGAATTTACACATAAAACTAAACTGGAATAGTTGGAAAAAAAGATACTTTTTAAGTAGGACATATTTTCATGAGAAAGAAATCCAAAGCTCTGCACAGACAAACAAATTTGGCACTTGGCAGCAATAAAAAGGTTTATTTATAAACTTCCTTTAAATACCAAATGTCATTTCATAACAAAAAAAAGCAAATCCCTTCTCACACATATGGCTAGATTGTTGACAGAATTTCTTTTTCAATCGATTTCCTATTCCATTGTCACTATGTAATCTGAAAGGACAGTTATATTTTGTTCCCAACCGTCCAGTAACCTTTGTTGCTGGGTTTGAACTCCATTCACACTTTCCCGATAAGATCCCCACAGTATACCCATATTTCCAAAATGAGTGTCCACATTGTAGGAACAGTTCCCTTTTGGTAGAGGTGTTATTTATTGTTTTGTTTTTTTTATTTGGGTTTTTACATAGCTTTCAACACTGTACAGGTCATGTCACGATGGGTAGTTGGAAGGGCAGAGGAAACCAGTACATACAGTTCGTCAGGGTTCTGTACTGTAAACTGCTGACCAAAAGCAAGCAACTACCAGCTTTCCCACTTGAGGCCGTGCCGGGAACTGAACCCCAGCCTCAGAGGTGGGAGGCAAGAGGGCCCCGGTAGAGGTGTTAAAATTTGACATTTAATTTGAACAGGTGCTCTGCTGTCCTGAAGATATTCAGAATATCCTACCAACTATTGTCCTCTGAAACTAAAGTCCAATTGTTTCTGTTCCCGCATCTGCTTGTCTGTCGGTTTATTTGTCTGCATGCATAAAATCAATAACTATATATCTGGGTCTGTATTCACTAAGATTCTTAGATTTTTCTTAGAATTACACTTAAGTCTAAGAAAAATTCTATGCTAAGAATTTTCTTATTCTTAGAATAAAATCCTATTCACAAAACAATTCTTAGCTAAGAACAATTCTAAGACTAGAATTAAAAAGAAATATATACAATTCTTAGAATTTTTTTAGACTAAGTTTTATTCTAAGAAAAAATTCTAAGAATCTTTTAGTATACAGATCTTGGCATATGTGAACACAAAGTTGGAAAGTTTTGAAAAAATATTATGAGGCTGCATTTCAGTACAGTACACACAATGGACACTTTAATATGCAACACTCAGTTCTGGATGTCGATTGGCAATCAGGTGCTGCACTATATACACCAAAACAACTACCTTTTCTTAAGTTAAGTATGCTATGTGCCAGTCTTAGATTTAAATCAAATTCTTAGAATATTCTAAGAATAAGAATCTTTGTGAATAGCAAATTCTTATCCTCAGAAAAACTCTAAGAATAAAAACCATTCTTTGAAAAATTCTAAGAATAAGTGTGATTCTAAGAATAAGAATCTTAGTGAATAGGAAAATTCTTATTCCTAGAATTTTTCTAAGAAAAACGACAATTCTAAGAAAAATTCTAAGAATAAGACTAATTTTAAGAATAAGAATCTTTGTAAATACAGGCCCAGATCTTTGTCATATTTTCACACTAGGTGGTGTCTACCCAGGAATCAGTCAACAGAGATGCACCGGATCTGGATAGAGAGTCAAGAATTTTTAACATTTTTTTACTATATCTTCTCTATAAATCAGAAACTATTAATTTACATTGGGATCTTATTTTTAAACAAGGCGGGGTTGACCCCTGGCATGACCCTCCAACGTGATCCACATTGGGATCATCTCTGATTGGATCTCTATGTCTCCTCAGATACTGCTGGCTTCCTAATGGATTTGGTTTGTCAGAATGAAACTTTCCATTTGAGGCATATTAATGTACTACAACAATGCAATATTACAATTATTCATTAGAGATGCTGCATTGTTCAAAACTGCTCAAAACTTTGAAATGCAAACTTGAAAGGTAGCAGTTTTCTTGTCTAGCAAGGGTCATTGTTTTTCAGGTACCCTAGCATTGTGATGTTCGCAGCGGACCTGTATTTCAATACATTCTAATACATTCTCTGTTTCCATTATGGTGTCTCATCATAAAATCCTCCAGCCTGTGCCAGTAAAAAAATAACACAGATACGTTTGTCTGGAAAAGTGTGAACAAAGACTTACACAAAATTACTATTTTGCATAACCATAAATATTCATATGTAAAGCAGCCATATGACGTGTACACATACATCTCTTGAGAACAATTCTGTGTGAAAATCTTCTGGTGATTCTTTTCTTATTGTTTCATCATTAAAAATACAAACTTGTCGTTTGTAGGTATAATATTTTCACACCGTCGGCTTGACTAAATACCAGTGTTCTATTGATATTGTAGTCCATATATATTTGGAGAGGGTCAAAGATTTATGTGTGTGAATAGGATTCACAAAACAAAAGAACCAATGTATGAAGTAGTACTGAAGGTCAAAACACACTTATACCAATGTATGATGTATATGTCTGTTGTTGAATTATTTATTTATTTGGGGTTTTACATCGCTTTCAACACTGTACAGGTCATATCATGACAGGTAGTTTTGTGGGCAGAGGAAACCAGTACATACAGTTGGTCAAGGTTCTGTGCTGTAAACTGCCGACCATTGAGAAGAGCAACTACCAACTTTCCCACATAAGGTCTGAACCGGTGCCCTCAGTGGTGGGAGGTGAGTGTATTACGACTTCGCCACTGTGGCCCTCTACATCTGTTGTTCAAACAAAATGTAGCAATCCAGACAAGATGTTCCTGAAGGTTCCTTACTACAGTTCCTCAATTCATAAATCCAAAGTTCATCTGTCGCTTCTCATATGATGCTCCAAAACTTTGGAATGATTTGCCACTGGAAATTCGAACTGCTCCTACTCTTTCATGTTTCAAAAGGCGACTTAAAATCTATCTATTTCAGAAGTCTTTCCCTCCCTAATTCACGACTACCAAAACCAATGGTCTCACCTGGTTAGGACCGTTATATGTTTCACGACTTATGATTTATGCATTATGGTTTGCATAGTGTACTAAATAATCTGCTAGTTTAGAGAATAAGCACATGGACACTTGATACCTGAGGAAATGCAGTCCGATTATTGGAACTTGCACAAAATACATATTCTCTTCACACCGACAATAAAGGGGCCACGGTGGCAGAGTGGTAACACTCTTGCCTCCCACCTCTGAGGCTGGGGTTCGGTTCCTGGCACGGCCTCAAGTGGGAAAGCTGGTAGTTGCTGGCCGTTGGTCGGCAGTTTACAGTACAACTGTATGTACTGGTTTCCTCTGCCCTTCCAACTACCCATTGTGATATGACCTGAACAGTGTTGAAAGTGACGTAAAACCCCAAATATATAAATAACACACCGACAACAATACAGTATGGAACAATACAAGTCGATATGAAATTATTTTTATTTCGAAGAAATCTCCAACCTTTATCAGATTGCTAAGTAGTGTCAGCTGATAGCACAGACCTATAGGTACAGTGAACAGAACTTCCTTATTCTCAGTCAAATTTGGATTTTTTTCACATTTTCCTTAGTTTGAAGAGGATTTAATATGTAAGCCTATCGAATTGGAAAATGATGGCTTTTAGGGTGATACAAACAGAAAGATTCGGTTTCTGGAGACAGGATGGCAATGAAGACCTCTGAAGGGACGGGAGGGAAGTGACATGGTATTGTTTGCACTTTTGTATGCCTGTAAGTTTGTGGAGAATTTTTCAGCACCAAATGGAAGAAAGTGTGGCTTACACTTCCCATACAAATACGACCCTCAGAATTAATGCTTTTATGTCATATGGATTCATGGAATTGAGGAGGGCTTCTAATGATCATCGGTCATCTGGTAATGCAATGTCTCAAATACGTGTATAAAGATATATGTGGAAGCAATATATCTTCAATACCTCTTTCATATTTACATGATCCAATATGCAAAATCTCATACTAAAATGAAAGTATATGTTCCCCTAGTTTTTGTCGTATTTTCGAGACAGAATTCTTTTTTTTGTAAGCAAGTATTTTTTTTCATAAGTTTCACCTGTAAACAAAGTCAAGAGACAAAATATGCAAAGAACTATAACTACAAATATGTTGGCAAGAAAAAGAACGTGTTTTTAATCACAAAAACAACTTATGTCTGTCTCTCTTTGGTGATAATGACAAAGTTTACAGAGCCTTTTTGAAATATCAGCCACATATAGTCATGTTACAAAATGACAGAATTGTAAGGCATGCTGTAAACATATAAGAAGGTGTCATCTTGTGCAGACATTTGAGCCATGTATACATAAAATGTCAATACGTAAAAAAATGTCTGACCAAAGTAAACTCAACAGAACGCCTCTCACACCCCCATCCAAAAAGCCAATGTCCTCCTCGCGTGTTGGGGGTGGGGTGTGTGTGTGTGGGGGGGGGGGGGGGGGGGCGCGAGAGTTTCCTAATCACATACAATTGTTTGTTTGTGTGTCCGCGTGCAAAACTAGAAAACAAAATATTAGATCAAGGCATATTTAGCTACAGGATGGGGTATCTTCAGGTCTGATCCCGATCCTGATCAAGGATCCAGAAAGTAAGATTTCTCAGTCATATCTGTATTTATAATACTAAACCCATTCACTGGATCGGGGTCAAACTTTCGCATAAGGTGGATTCAATCCGATGCTCAGTCTTTCTCAAAGATTATCTGGATTGACGATCTTAAATTTGGATAAAAAATCCGGAATCTTTTTTTATTTTTTTTGCATCAATACCTATGAGCGAGGGTTTGTGAGGTTGTCTTTACTCTGAACAAAAACTTTAAAACTGAAACCTTGCTTATTTTCTCATTGTGCTCACTGTGAGTTGTGAACTGTGAATTACAAGTAATAAATCATGGATCAAATATATATTATGTGATGCACGTCTCCCTTTATGGGTTCTGTACTATCCGACAAAAGGCTGAAATATTAAAATATTTTCCTCATTTCACACTGTTTTAATTCCAATATTTAGCAATTTTGAAACAGAAGAAAGTCATTCATCTGGATCTTTTGTTTCTCAAATGTTTGGGAGATTATTCTAAAATAAAATTAAATAAGAATTAAAGCATTACACATCCACCACCAAACCTAGAATGATTGTGTTTAAATATTTCTTAATTACTAAAGCTACATAATTGTCATAATCATACCTTAAAATAGGAAATATATTTCATATTACTGCATAAGTAGAAATTTTTAGCTAGTCGAAAATTTCACCATTTCTTCATTATTCAGAAATACACTAGGATTAATTTGCACCAATGGCTAGTTCCTTTTTGAGGTATTAACACAGATCTAACATTTCGCTAGAAATCAGCTTTTCATTATCCAAGCTTATTAGCTCAAAAAAAGCTAAAATTAATGCCCTATGAAAATTTCAAACTTAGAAGGTATATTGTTGACAAAAGTAGGATATCATAGTTTGTATTTGAAAACCTTATCCTCTCATTAAACTTTAATTTCAAATTTGAATTATAATTATGGTTTTATATTTCTTTTGATAAGCAAAGATACGTAGTCAATTATTTCTATGTAAATATCTTATTTCAATGGACAAAAATTAATTAAATTCCTATTGAATATTGCCTGTTGCTTCTGTGAAAATAGAAAAAACTTAAACCTCTTACTGAATCCAGTGTATGTTTATTTTGACAACATTATCATATTTATATTATCATGTTATATATTTATAGAATGAAAATAAGAAATGAGAGAATATAAATATGTATACACAGAGGGTCATTAGGATGTGGAGCGTGCATCTTGTCTAAAATGAAATAAATAATACAAAGTTATAAAAATATCACAATTGATTGGAGAAATAAGAAAATTGCGGCTTAAAAAATTTAACAAGAGCACTCGAAGAACTCAAACCTCCACCAAGGCATGTATGATTTTTAAAAAGGTCAATACTATGCAGTTCAATGATAGGTAAATGGGAAATTCTGGATCTTTGATTTTTTTTTATCCGGGAGGTGATAAAGATCAGTTTTAAATTTAATGGAATCAAGTTGGACCAAGATCCATCTTCTCGTTTTTTTATTCATAAAGATCCAACCAGTAGCAACTGTGTAATCCTGCTAACTAACAAATGGACAAATAGACAAATAAACGGTCATGAATTTAAAACCTCCTTGGTGGAGGTGAAAATATGGTTTGTGTTATATATAAAATATAAATGATAAGCCTTTAAGACCTCATATTCAGAAACAGTGATATTAGGGAAAAAGCAATGATGATGATCAATGTTGTGGAAACATGGCCTCAGGGCTCAAATATGACACATTGGGCTTTGGTAAAACTCTCTAAGCTAAAGAAAAATGTGACAAAAATATCCTAAAAGCAAGCAGGAATAAGGAAGCTGTGGTTATTTTAGTTCAAGCATTTTCTAGGATATGCCGACAATAATTTATTGGATCAAAGTTGCAGAATTCTTACAATTAAACAATTTTATATCTTGTCGTATAATTTTTTGTTCCTATAGTTTCAGCTGTATTATCAGATTTGATTGTGTTAAGCTTAGTGTACACACACTAGCGGATCCAGGGGCGGGGTTCAGGGGGTTCGAACCCCCCCCACCCTTGAAAAATAATGTAAAGAGGTTCAACCCAAAGTACAAAATTATTTCTTGACAGTGGTGTTAAATTTACAGGAAATGCACTCTATTTTAACCATAAATTAATTTTTTTCCAGGGGGGCATGCCTCCCGACCCCCTTAGTTATAATATGTCTGATGTGAACCCCCCACCTTACTCAATGTGAACCCCCACCTTACTCGATGTGAACCCCCACCTTACATAAAAGCTGGATCCGCCCCTGACACAGGTCTAATGCCCAAGTCCCACCTCAGCGATTTTGGATCATGGCTCCTGACGACTTTGAAGTTTATATCTACTGTACTATAATCTGCTTAAGTCTTTATCAGTCACACTTTCATCTCCATTGTCCACCATCTGTCTTCCTATTACGGTGAATTTTGTAGCTGTTTGAAAATTTTATGGTCAGCCAACACTTTTATTTCTGTTGTGTTGTCGCCTCCTTCTGTAGTAAACCCCACCAAGTCTGCGGCACATTGCAATGACGTTGTTTTCTGTCTTTGTATCTATTGCCATAGTTCATAATGCCATAAATTTCTAAAGATCTGTCATGCAACTCCTGCTCTTGACAACGAGTATGCAAGTCTTCATAACAGGCAGAATAACCTTGGAATAATCTTCATAAGTTATCTGATCACAGTCTTCCTCAGTCACCGACAGTCTTTAAAACTATGGTAGAATCTTCCTGTTTTCACTGTGCAATTGTATACAAATCAGCTTGAATCACAGACCACGTAACTCCATTTTCCAGCCTAATGTAGAAACTTCATCTGTCCTTTTTTCCTCACCCGTATCCGTGTCCGTTATTGCCTGTATCCGTGATACCCTAGATCTTTTGGTATAAAACAGTGTACAAGCTGTCCGTGTTCGTGAAGAACGAATTTTTTCCTTCCTACTCACGGACACGGATGAGTTCACTGTTTTATACCAAATGATCTAGGGTATCACGGATACAGGCAATAACGGACACAGATACGGGTGAAGAAAAAAGGACAGATGAAGTTCCTACCTTATTTCAGCAACTGATAAAGAATTTCTATTTGTGGGTAGTCTTTGTTTACCACAAGTATTCCCGTAGTGCAGTCTTTTATGTGGGACCTGGGCATTAACATGTTGAGCTATGGTAAACCCCTAGAAGTCCAAGTAGGCCAGATACACACAAGGGGGCTATACAGTAGGTTCATCATACAAAAACAAAAGAAGTGGCAAGCAGACATGGTTACAGTACAAAAATAGAGTATTAATAGATGTGTTTAAATCAATGCTTATCGAAGTGACACACATATTGATTCATTGGACAGCATAAACCCTCATGTATGAGGTTAGTTATCCAATTTGTCTATCACTGTCAAGCAAGAGGTGATAATCTAAATCTAGTACTAAAGATAATAAAGACACCAATTATATCTAATACCAAACACTAATACAAGCTGTCAAGTATAATCGGATTACTTCAGACTAGAACAATTTGGGCAGTCAAAGGGTGTATCAAACGCTTTACTAGTGTCCAAAAACAACCTGAATCAGCAATGAAAAGAGCTCTACGTTTCAATGTCAGATATAAATTGTGACCAAAACAAAAGATTTGAGACACTGTTATTTTTGCAGATGGCCATCCCAATGATTGCCCCTTTTAAATCCATTTTAATCATGTAAATGGTGACAAGCCAATTCAAAGACATTCAAATGGACAGTCTGGCAATGATCTCCCGTTGAAATAGGTCAATTATTGTTTGGTTATATTATACCAATTCAGAAGCCTTGTGTTATGTTATGGCGACGTAAATTACTCAATTTTTACCTTAAATGTCTACTTGTCCTGAACGAAATATTCCAAATTGTTAGATACATAGTCCACCACAAATTGTAAAAAAAATCTAATATCTTCAAACAAATAAAACTAGTGAATATTATAATTCCTTCAGTGGAATCTGTTATATATCTGAAACAGATAAGCTGTCTAACTTTAACTTAAGAGGAAGACATTTAATTGTTTGATCACCTGTTGACACTCGTACTGTTCCAATAAAGAATCTCAAAAGGGAGTCATCAGAAATAAAATGTTTATGACAAGTGTCCCCTCTTTCTCAATGTGTGTGTCAAAATGGTCTTTTTCTCGCTTTCAAAGGACCTTTGCACAAACGTTAGCAAAGGGTTTCTTGATCACACTGATCTTCCTGTTATGAAGGCCTTTTCACATGAACAGGAAAGTAGTTATAACGAGATTAAAGTGACTAAGTAAGAGGTGTTTTAAATGTGTTAAATCATACAATTTTAAATGTACCTGCCACAACATATAAATTTTTATTGACTTTTGTATTTTAAGATACTGGTAAAAGAAAATGGTTGTCTCTCAAGGTGATTGGCTAGTTATATGGCCTAATTGTGAATACTTCGCTATCTGTGAAACCATCAAATGTCTATTGTTGTATGTTTATTTGGCTTGATTTATCTAAGTTTTAATGTTAATTCCAACACATTTTTTTCAGGTCAAGGAACAATGGGCAGTTTAAACAAGCAACCACAAACATTCCTAAAAAGCTTATTTTAGCCAGGGATGGTTTCCCAAAATCACTTACTAGCTTTGCTCTCAGACTTAAAGTTAAGACTGAAAGTTAAGAATTTTGTCTCAAGCTTATGTTTAGTCTGTGGTCTCAGACTTAATGGATTTTACAAAGTAGCTAAGTCCAAACTTCATATAAATATTGGACTTAAAGAGAAGTCCACCTGGGAGTTGGTTCAACCTTTTGTAAACAAAGACTCAAATATGGCGGCCATAAATTTTGCCCCACTTGAAAATTTGAAAAAAAAACTAAAAATAAAATATACATGAACAGAATATCTCCTTAAAGTGGTCTTTGGAATTTTGTACATGGTTATAAAGTTTGCCATTGCAATGTAACATTTAGACTTAGCTCAGGCAAAAGGTTCAATTTTAAGTCCCTAACATAACCTTTGCAAAACAGTCCTCTGGACTCTGATTGAAACACACAACCCAAGAGGTTGGAGGAATCACCAAACTGCCCCCAACACATGTGTTAAGATATACTGGATATTTTGCAAAATTCTTGGTATTTTTAAGAGCAATCAAATCAAGGACTATGTTTCTAAATATATATTTCCTATTTCTACCTGTATTGTGTAGCTTTGTATTCATAGTCTGATAAACAGTCGTTTTGGATATTATTCTGCATCAAACACAAGGGCACAGCAGTAAGATTTAACAAACTGCTACTTGTAAGGTTGTCGGCACAAATGTCTGCCTTGGCCTTAAGTAGGACGAAAGCTGACAGTTGTTCCTTCAATTCAATTTTTAAGTGGCCTTTCCACTGTCATGAATTATTCGGGAACCTCCCTAAACCATTCTTGTTCAGCATTTGGCCATTTTTAGCAAGAGTTTTAAAAGTTAGGAACGTCTTTAATTAAAGGTCAAAGATCAGTTAAGAGGGACATAATACAAACTTTCCAAAAGACATTGGAATCCAACAAAATAAAACTAGAATGATAAACTTTGAGTACTGCTTCTGAAAATTGCTAGGAGCCAACAGTTTTCTGGAACAATCTCCCTTTTTGTAATTGGATTATTCTTTGTAACGTCCACATACCACCACCCATCCAACACCACCCTCCCGCCCATATCCCAAAACATATAAAACTGTACCACAGTCACTAATTTATGAAAGGTTACAAGTTCATTGTGGACGTCACAAGTCATTCAGCAATACAGACAATATATGGCAGTACAGAGTTTTGACCAAATGGGTATTCATCCTCTGACCTACTAACATATTCAATATGTGGAAAGTCATGTTAAATTTTAAATATTAAAAATGAAAATGCCAAGCTTTATCTGTATGGCTTTTAAAATAAAAAATTACATCAGAGGTGCCCGTACCCCACAGCCTGGGGAAGCAGTTTTCAACATCAAGAGATATAGAAGTAGTGAAACAGTACAAAGATTGGGATACTTTCAGAGTAGTCTCAGTTATATTAAGCTCCAAATAATGTTTAAATAGAGAAAATAACACCTAAGAGAAAGATAAGAAAGATAAAGTACTAAAAACAAGAAGCTGTAAAACATATTAGTTGGAGAATAGCTGCCAATGGAAATAGCACAATTATGTAAAAGTGCATACAATAATCAGTTACAGCAATCCACATATCTTTGTCATAAGAGAAACATGTCTCAAATATTGCAGGTGAACACATTTTGGCAGAGCAAAAAGGTCACAGATGATGCACACCTACAACCCCTAAACAATGTCCCTACCAAGTATCAACCTTCTACACCTTATGGAATCCGAGATATAGCCCGGACAAGATTTTATAGGTCAAGGTCACTACAGCAAGGTTAAAGGTTAAATCAAGGTAACACCATGATATTGCACACCTACAACCGCAAACCAATGTCCCTACCAAGCAACAACTTCCTACACCTTACAGTTTCTGAGATATAGCTCATACAAGATTTTATAGGTCAAGGTCACTGTGGAAAAGTCAAATGTCAAATCAAGGTCACACCATGACGTTGCACACCTACACCTTCTAACCAATGTCCCTACCAATTATCAACTTCCTACACCTTATGGTTTCAGAGATATAGCCCGGACAAGTTTTTATGGGTCAAGGTCACTATGGCAAGGTCAAATCAAGGTCACACCATGATGTTACATACCTACAAACCCTAACCAATGTCCGTCCCTACCAAGTATCAACTTCCTACACCTTACGGTTTCCGAGATATAGCCCAGACAAGATTTTCAAACTAAAGGTCAATGCGGCAAGGGCAAAGGTCAAATCAAGGGCACACAATGACATTGCACAACTACATCCCCTAACCAATGTCTCTACCAAGTATCAACTTCCTAAACCTTATGGTTTCTGAGATACACCCCCAAAAAACCTTTCCCCACCACCCACCCAATTGCTCGCCCGTCTGAAGGCCTGCCCACCCATCTGGACACCACGAATACCCCAACAGCCCTTAAGGACTGTGGGGTAAAAAGCAATAAACCTTTTACCAAAAGACTATTTAAATTGGCTAAGTCTTGTTTATTAGACTCTATATTTTAAATTAGTTTCCTGGAATGGTTTTTAGCATTGCGTAAGAGTAGGCCAGTGTTACATTATTGTACACCATTGGGTAAGGACATGCATACTTCAAAAACTTTCACACAACAATAAAAAATATTAGATCTTTATACCTCAAAGGCTACTCAGAAATAATTGTGAAATACATACTTTAATTGACAAAACAACAGGCAAGCATGCTGGAAAACAGACCACTCAAGTGTTTTCATTCTTGAGGAAGAACATGAAGATTGTCAATGATATCTCTGCGTATTCAACAGTGTCCAACAGAGATGTTAGAACAATGTTCAATGGGCCAAAGGATTTTAATCCTATTTTCTAGCACATAACTAGCGGACAATTTGGTCATTACATTTCTGACTGGCCTTCATTAGATTAGGTTCAAGTTACCCATGATAGTGATCTCTTAATCTGAAAAGTGGATTCATTAAAGAAATTTAGCCACGGAAGGGGGCAAGGAATGATTACTTTATTGCCCAGGCATTTGAGTTTAGAATTCCAGCAATGTCCAAAAACGGGGAATGGGAATAGGTCCTTATCACCCAAGGGCAGTTTCTTCAATGATAAGGAAGTATACGTCTTTGAATACCACGGCTAAAAGTATATCTTAACTAGAGATCACTATCTTAAGGCAAAGCTTTAGGTTACAAAATCTTTGATTAAAACAACTTCAATATGCTTAGTGTCTTTATTTGGAAAACATAGAAATGGGCTTTAGTCACAGAGAGGGCGAGAAAGGGTGTATATTTTGATCTTATGAATTGTGCAGGCATGTCATTTATAATAAGATTATCCGTGGAAGACCTTGTCTTTATGATATGGTTAAGAATGCCTTTTCTGCTTAGGTGTTTCAATATTTTGATTGCAGTGACCATTTCAGTATCTGTGAATGAAGATAGTAGTAAAAGTTTCACTAAAGAAATGTTGAACCAAATGCGTATACCAAAAAGGGTGGAGAGGTCACAAATGAACAGAAGAGGTATAAAATACTCACAAGGGAATGTGACACATTTGATTAGTGCTGTTTTCATGTCTATTACGTTTTTATTCAGGTCTCTTCATGGCATTGTTATATTGTATATTAATACTAAACATGCAACATCTTCTTTACAGATTGTAAATGTAAATCTCCTGACAGAAAATCCCCAAACATTTTCAAGCCCATTGAAAACCCTGGATGTGGCATTGAAAATCCCAACATAAAAATCGCCAATACAGTACCATTTACAAAATCATTGATAATTTGTCTTATACTTTATTCATTGCTGTACATTGACATTTTTAAGATTTGGCTTCCAAATCCTGCCATCTTCAAAACAGATTTGTAGCCTTCCCTTTTAATTCTGTTATTTATTGATTAAATAAAGCATTTTGTACCTGTATTTTTAATCTAGCCTTACCAGAGTTATTGAAGAGTATTATCTCTGAAGTGCGCACATTGCTGTTATCATTGAAAGTGGCAGAGTGGTAACACTCTCGCCTCCCACCTCTGAGGTCGGGTACGGTTCCCGGCCCTACATCTAGTGGGAAAGCTGGTAGTTACTTGCCATTGGTCGGCAGTTTACAGTACAGAACCTTGAACAACTGGATGTACTGGTTTCCTCTGTCCTTTCAACTACCTGTCGTGATATGACCTGTAATAGTATTCAAAGCAACGTAATACCCCAAATAAATAAATAATCATTGAAGGTGGTTTCCAATTAATATAGTCTTCATAACAGATTTGTAGTCCCCCTTTTATTTTTCTGATGTATTGATTAAAGAACTATTTTATAACTATATTTTTTTATTAATGTAATGTGTGTCTCCTTCCTGTAACTTAATATAAGGGAAAGTGGTTTTCAATTGCTGTAATTTAGTTTCTTGGTATGATGTATTCCCCTAACTAAACGACAAAGACTCAGAGATAACCATTTATCAGCATACCCGGGTTCTTTAGCCTGCTGCTGGAGATAGGACCCTATAACAGATGATCGCCACTTTATGCAGACCTGTGTCAATTTAAGATACTGCATATTCATTGGTGGTCAATAAATTCGATAGTTTTCTTTGACTAATTTAGCTTCTTGTACAAGATCAAATTTTCACAGTGATCAAGGGCCTGCTGCTGTGTGACATTCAAAATGTGACACTTTAAGTACCGGTTGTTGATAACAAAGTTCAGTTGGTACACCAATACCAAATATAGATAAGTACCACAAAAACTAATAAGGCCCAATACACACTTCCAGTGATTTAATAGACTGTAGGTAACACACTCGCCCCCTACCTCCCAGGTTTTAAGTCCAGATTCCCAGCTCTTACTTTATATCCCTTTCACATTACAGGCGGTATCCCCCGTGGTAACCTGTGTTTGGTGAAACATCCTTGGATCGCTGTCTGACATCTGTTTGAGACCTTGCAAGTCAGCGGTGAACCGTCCATTACCTTGTGAGTCCTACGGAAGTTTTAAACTGTTTAAAATTTCTGTCTCTAATTTCGGTAACGAGCGCATGCGCAGACGATTTCGCGCATGCTCTTATCAAATTCTGACTACGGTAACCGAAGTTGTGGTCCACAGTGTACATAAGGTTATGATTTGGTCGTCTTTCAGTGTAATATGGCGACATAAGGCGAGTGGAGGTACATGGATGTTTCACCACTGTGACGCAAGGTCACATACGAATCTCAAACGGTAGTTGAAGGACAGGGGTGTTTTGTCAAACGCATATAACCACAAATTAAACCACCTGTAGGGTGAACAACTCGGGCAAAATGGGGCGACCTGGGAGGCGGTTCAGCTACCAAGGATCACCTGTAACCGCGGGATGTACCGCCTGTAGAGTGAAAGGGACATAAAGTAATGAGAAAGTTGATTACCGGTGGCCACTGGTTTTCATTGCAGAATCTTCACCAATTAGAATGCCTTACCTTCCTTTCTCTCCTCAAGTAACCATCAAGATATGAAAATGGGTTGAAATTGGGCTGAAAGATCTACACGAAGTCTTTGTTTTTAACCTCAAATCGTTAAATATTGCACAAAGAGAAGCAAACACAAGCTGTCAAAAAACTACTGTTAAATAACAGGTCACTGTATATATATCTGCCATAATTCACCCCCTTGTCCACTTAATGGCAGCAATATATTCATAGGACACACACAATGAAAATTACAGTTAACATTGTGTGACAAATAGTAACTAGCACAGTGATAAAACTAACTAGTAATAATCCTGACACACAAAAACATCAGGGCCAGAATACTGTCCATATATCACTCAACGTGCACCTTTTGTCTTGAAGAACATTATTACAGAACAATAAAAACGTGAGGAAGGGAACCATAAATCAGTAGGTACACTGTGATAAAGCCCAAATTAAATTCAACCTCCGGGAAATGAAATGCTGTACTGAAATCTTAAAGTCTGAATTAGGAGTTTAGATGTGATCATAATATTTGGCCAGATATTTGGGTTTTTTCCTTTCTCTTTAATATATGTTTTTATCTATCAGATCTTGGTCTTATATAGTTGCGTCAACTGCATCTAGGTAGGTATATATAAATTCAGTGTCTTCTCAGTACAAATTAAACCTAAAATATTTTAAGAAGACTTAATCATGATGCAGGGGAAGAGACCTTTCATCTATTCTAGTCAGGAGTGATGCAAGGGGAATTTTTACGACTATCAATATGGTCCATTTTTCATATGCTGTCAGATAAAGGGATTTTCTCTGACAAAAAGGACAATCTCCACACGAGCTAATGTCTCAGGCATATCTCTGATTGGTACCAGGTCTGTCGGTGAAAAATACATTATGAAATAAAATCCTTTGGGTTAGGGTTGTAATCTTGTCCCCTAAAGCAGAACTTTGCTATCGACGGGGCTTCATCTAAGTTCTAAATTATTATATAACGGTGGAACAACTTAAAGGTCATATATCATTCTTAATGATGTCTGGTATATCGTTTATAACAGTTAACCGTCATTACCCCCTTTTTAAGGTACATGTATACATGTAAATGAATTAAAACACCCACAGGATACTTTTTGTTGTGTGTTCCAAAGAGTGAATTAGTGGTCAAAATATTTGCAGTTTTGATAAATTTGCAAAGACAAATACGCAAATAAACCAAACATATATTCTCACCTTTTTGTGTGAACTATTTTTACAGATATAATTATACCCCTTCATATATTGTGACTGTATTGTAGTTGGCTCTGATGTGTGAAATTACTCTTCACAGCTGGATAAAATCTGGTAATTGGAAAGGAGATAGAATTGTCACAAACCTGATTAGATGTAAATACTATAAGGATTTAGTTTTAGATCTTTTTGGACAATAGCAAATCCTGTAATTTCTCAAATCAACATCCTTGAGGAGTTTATTTTTTCCCTCTTGTATTGTGTGACTCAAGAGCTCTTCCATTAATTCCCTGAAATTCTATACAGGTGAAGAAAAAAGAAAACTATTAGGAAACCAAACACTCCATCAAAGTGACCCCTACCTAACTGTTCTGTATGACACTGTCAAATGCTTTTCCAAAGCTGCTAAATGACAGTGGGATGTCATTAGCCACTCCCTTGACCCCTTCAACTAGGAGTGAAGAGTTAACAACTACATACTCATGAGGGGGGTCTTCAAAGTCACAAACTCACACAGATTATACCTCTTCTGCATATAATGTATTTAGACTGAAACAGGTTTCCTCTCATTTGGTCAAGGGGGTAATGTGACCATTGGGCTTCATGGGTAAACCTCGTCACCCTTCTTATGCACTTTTCCCACCTTGACGATTTTATGGGTGACTGTGGGCGAACCTGAAGTCCTCATCACTAAAACTATAATCTGCATGGGTCTTCAGAAGTCTTTCTTTCATTTCATTGTGGTCAGTCGTCACTCTGATTTCTGCCTTCATTATTGCTGGTATTGTTACCCCTTTGGTGGTAAACCTATCAAACCTGTAGCACACCTGTAGTGATACCATCTTAGTATCAGTCAAACATAATACAATTTTCGAAGATCCAACAAGTGTCACTGTGTGTGACGAAGAGCATACAAGACCCAGTACTGTCTCCATGACAGGCAAAACAACAGTGATATTTATAGGTCAATTGTCTTATCAGCCAACTTTATCAGTCACCGACTGTCTTACAACTATGGTAGATCTTCATACAATTTTGCTTCACGAATCCTCTCTTCATGTTTAAGTAGTCATGTAACCATACGTTTGGGTTAAATCACAGAACTAATATGACAGAACTGTCAACAGTAGTGACAGAGCAGATTTTAATCCCATTTTCCTACCCAGATTTTGCAATTGACGAAGACCCGCTAATTGTTGACAGCCTTTGTTAATCACGGATAGTCATAGTACAGTCCTACATGTGGGACATATGCATTAAGATCAATTTGAATCTACAAGAGGGGATTTTTTACAGCTTAAGTTGTTCTTATAGCAATCACGTTTTGTCAATTTTTAATCTTGTGCTTAGAAAGCTTACATCTAAGATTTGTATGCTTTGTTGGTCACAGTTTTGAAATTGTGAAACTTTGTATGTGTCAAATCATAAATAAGAATATGCCTACTACCTAATGCCTCGGTAAATTCCTTTTTACCTTCCATACGAAAGCAAATTAATAAGCACAATAAACTATATATTCTAAGGTTCTGTTGCATAGGTTTCATTTTGACATTATACCTGGTACAGTCTGTTGTCATGTGCGCATATGTCAGTGTGTTTTTGAAGAAATTAATGAAAATACAACACGAGATAGCGGACACAAGTCCTTTCAAATGTAAATTTCACCTGATAGCAGAACATAGAGAACATGATACACTCCCTGTCAACTGTCTCATTATGGTTCTTATTTCAGCAAAATATGAAATTTTGATAAAATAATTTCCTTTACCACCCACTTATATGCCTCCTGCTAAATATAATTTGTTGTCAAAATTTTCAAAACAACTTCTGAATATTACTTCAATATGCTAAAAAGGTTAAATTTTACTCACACTGTAATAATTCATGAAGCTATCATAAATTTAAAGTCCACTTAATTTCTTTCAAAATTCCTTTTGAAGTATTAGATATCACATGACAAGGAATCAAACTCATGGCCTGATAGGTGAGAGTAGAGTGTGTTACCTATTACCTCAGCATGCCCCTAAAATAGCCAATATATTTATAAGTTCTACAGTAGACCTGTGGTTATTTTTAGTTACCAGGAGAGTAGTATTGGTCAGCACAGAAATGAATGGTTGGACAGATTTCTTTTTCCACTCAAGGATCTTAAATTCAAGAACTACAGATATATTTCTGTGGTCAAAGCAGATCAAACCCAAGGCTCAGTTGCAGAGATACTCTTAAAAAGTTATTGGTCAATGATTCAAATCTATTATGTTCCATAATGTATTAACATGAGATATTATGAAAGGCACAACTGTGATGTTTATAAAATTATGAATGATACTGTTAAACTTTTGTATCCTGTGAAAAGGAAACAATATTTATATGTCAATGATACTGGGGATTATGAACTGTTAATTAAAACCTACACTAAGTGAAAGCAAACTATTTTTGGAAAATGTAAAAAATTCCCACCTAGAATACCATAACGTCTTTCATTAGTTTCCCCATTTCTGTTTGGTAAGACTTAATTTCACAATCTGTTTTAATCGATTAAAAATGATCACCACAATCAAAGGCTTGTTGAAACTTTTCTGTTTTAAACGATTAAAAATGAGCATCACATACAAAGGCTTGTTGAAACTTCAAACCTTTCAAAAAAAAGGGAGGGAGTGGGGGTTCCCAAATACCAAAGGTTTTTGGAGTTGTGTGGAAAGCTAGCAAAGACAACTTACCCAAATGTGAATGCAGATATCCTACCAAAATACAGACCAAAAGCAGACCAAGTCACAATCAAAATAACTTATTAAAAATAGCTCTTAAAGTCCAAAGGTAAAAGATAAGGCGCCCCAGGACCATTGCTCTGTGTCATGTATTATGACACTGAAGTAAGTATTGCAACTCTGGCATGGCAAGTGCCTTATAATTGTATCCACCGGATACATCCAGTGGATACTTTGGTTTAGCATTCGCTACATCGGTGCCACATAGAGAGATTTTTTTACGTTAACACCCTCGGCAGAAAACTACACCAACTAGCTTCACAAAATTTGCAGGATATCTTCATTGGGAGGTAAGCTTCTCTAGGACTGAAATTAGCCTTATTCTGAAAAACAAGGTCGCTGCCACAGGCATTTCTTTGAAAATTATCTACCTTTTCCTGCTGGCTGGTTCTCAGAAGTAGAAGGTTGAATCTCTTCATAGTTTATATTTATAACAGATATTCATGTCCTCTACAACCTTGCAAACATTTGACCTTGAAGTTCCTCATTCAAGGTCATCCACGGAATGCAAGTACCCCACATATCGGACTTTAAAAGTGCCTAATCTCCCTTATTATTGCTGCTAGAGGTTTTGCAGGCAAAAGCAACCTACAGAAAATCATGGGCTGGAAATCTTCTGATGTGGTCAGATTTGACCCTGGACCCTCCTTCAGTCAAACGAGGAGTGCTTATTATTGGTCCTAGAGGTTTGCAATGTGAAACCAACTTATAGGAAATCATGGGCTGGGAATCTTCTGGTGTGGTCAAATTTGACCTTGGGCCCCTCCTTCAAGGTCAAATAAGGATAGCCAAACTTAAAAGTACTTATGACACGCTTACTATTGGTCCTACAGGTTTGCAATGTGAAACCAACCTATAGGAATCATGGGCTGGGAATCTTCTGATGTGGTCAAATTTGACCTTGGCCCCTCCTTCAAGGCCAAACAAGGATAACCAAACTTAAAAGTGCTTATAACACGCTTATTATTGGTCCTAGAGGTTTGCAATGTGAAACCAACTTATAGGAAATCATGGGGCAAGAATCTTTTGATGTGGTCAGATTTAACCTTGGGTCCCTCCTTCAAGGTCAAACGATGGTTCACTCGCTTTAGCGGGTTGCTTTCTGGTGGATAGTCTAATTTAATCTAATCTGCTTTGCAGGCACAATATATTCCCCACAAAGGGGGGGGGGGGGGGGGGGGGGGGAACTCAGTGCGCTGGTTAACAGAAATTGTTTATCATAAGAGGTGGGATTTAAGGGGTTTCCTGAATGATGCGACAGAGGGGCTATTTCTCATTTGGAAGGGAAAAGAGTTACAAAGAACTGGGGCATGGTGACTGAAAGAACTAGAAAACTGTTCGACTTATGAACTCTACGGTCAAAAGTGGGGTATGGAGGAACTTAAGTTTGGGGGTGCTCCACCTTTTATTTCTGAAAGAGGTGTAGGGGCGAATTAATTCTCTTAGGTAAGCTGGTTGACCTTGGTTGAGAAGTTTGCATGCAATGGGGCCTATTTTAAATTGTACCCTGTACCTGACTGGGAGCCAATGGAGTTTTGTCAGTTGAGGGGTAATGTGCGAGAATTTCGGGGAACGGGTGACAACCTTGCAGAGTGAGTTTTGGACCCACTGCAATCTCCTTAACTCAAAATTAGTGATACAGAGTATTGCAATAGTCCAATCTGCTGCCCACTAAAGCATTTGCCAAGAGAACTGATGTTTTAAGGTCTAGAAGGGGATAAATTCTGTAGCGGTCTCTAGCATGAACTCTCGAACATGAACAGACTTTATGACCTGTGACACATCCTTCTGAATATTAAGTTGGGCACTTTCAGTAGAATGAGGTTTTCTATAAGCAGATTGGAAAGTGGTCATGAGGCCGGCTTCATCAAGGCGAGTTTGTAGCTAGCCTGCTACTACCCTTTTAAGTATCTTTGAAATAAAGTTAAGAATAGAGACAGGCCTGTAATTTTTTGAGGATTGGGGTAACATGAGATTGTTTGAAGAAGTTAAGACACCTTGTTCAAGACAGGCATTAATTATTTAAGTGATGGGGGTGATGAGGATGTCCAGATAATCAAGGACAAGAAAAGTGGGCCAAGGGAACATGATTTACTTGATCATAATGATTTTGGTAACTTGACCCTTGGTTACAGTAGAGAAAGTGGAAAACATGAGGGAGAGTCCGGGGTGATGTGTTGAGAGCTCAGGGAGGCAGGGAAAGTTGAGTGGATTACAAATTTGCGTAGGTCTAATATGTCTCATGTCAGCAATACTGCTGTGGGTACAAAGGATTAAGATTTTAATGTCACACAGACAGTATGCCAAACCTCAGCAGCCATTTAGCTTTCTTCCTTCTCAGTCATGACACATAAATACTCCAAAAGTAAGATCTAACAAGACAAAAAATTAAACCTTTTAATGCCATTATAGCTTTACTCCTACACCTGTTGAACATCTTGACAGCACAATTATTATTATTGCACAAATTCTAATTGGTGCAACAGCACTGCAGAGGTTTACAGAAACAATAGAGATCAATGATGGAAAAGGCCAAAGAAGACTGACAGGTGAAAATTTCATGTGAGGATAATGGAATTACACATCACACACTAAAAAAAGGACTTTTATGATGTCATTTTTTATTAATAAACACCCGTTATAAAAACATGGAAAGAATAATACTGATACGACAATCATGTTTTGAACACATGCATTTTAGCTTTACTCAACTGAGTATCATCATGACTTTTTCCAATCACTTTGCACATAAATGACATACGTTTAGACTAAAGATCATCCACTCACATGGTATTTTCATTCATATGGATCCGTCACTCATAAGATACCTTCATTCACATGGTACCTCCACTCCTCATAAGGTACGTTCACTCCTCATAAAGTACCTTCACCCATGTGGTACCACCTCTACATTGTTAAATGGCTTTGCAGACTACAAGCAGGCTAATTCATCCGAAACTACTGTCAGTGAGGCCAGATGTGTATTGGCTTTCACACACAAGCCAGAGCACTAATGTGATTCTGTTACAGCAATTGCAAATAGCCAGATTTGCCTTTTAGTAATATATATATTACTTAATACACAAAACAGTAACCTGTGAGGTAACAGAAAATAAGTAAATATTTTCCAAGTGAACTGACTCATCTAGCACAAACTCCCATCTGATTAAATGTGCATACTTCTGGTATTCTGGTGTCTACTCATTTTTAAACCTTGGGGATGAGCATTACACTGCTGCAGTTGAACTCCATAACTAATTGCCAGCAATAGCAAATGCACTTGACAAATAAATTAGCAAGCAATAAATAACATATCACAAAGGATAGGTTTTGTTCCAACACATGACATATTGCAAATGCATTAAGTTAATAATATGAAATGTGACACAGTAGTACCTCTATTATTCAACCTTACATTATCCAAACATTCACATTTTTGTGACCTCATTTTCGCTCTTCCAAATCTGTATTTTCCCCTTATTGTTTTTATAATAAACTACCAGGGTTTGATTTCACAAAACCTCCTTTGGAAAGGACCTCCTTAAGTAAAGGAAGGTCATTTTCTTTCTTTTGGGAAGGTCACCTTAAATTTATGTCTTTTCTAAACTATCCTTGCCAAAGGTGTTTCTTGGCACTTGAGGAAGCAAAGATTATAAAGGAAGGAGGCTTTGTGAAACTGAGTTTCACTAGAGAGAGAAATTCAAGGAAAACCTTAAATTTAAGGTGACCTTTATCTTAAGGAAGCTTTGTGAAACTGGGCCCTGTTCTATTTTTATGACTGTACTCCTAGCCGTTCAAAATCTTTACTCTCCTAGGTGGTTGGCAAATAGTGATTTTACTGCACATACATTTCAAAGTAAGCAATATCTTTAAAGGAGACTTCAATGACTAGAATTGTAGATCTGAGACCCTGCTTAATAATTCACAAAAGGGAATTAATAAACCTGCATCTGTAAGATATATACCAACAAGCAGTGGGGACAAACAGAAAGACTTGTTACTCTTCAATGCAGGATCCTTAGCTTCTGCCATTTCTACGGTCAAACAATTGCAACTGTTGCCCCCATATGATGAGATGGTCATCCTGCTTTTGAATGACAAAAACACATTCACTAAGGACCACCATCCTTTATCTCTAGTGCTATCCAAACCTTTTCTCCATCCTGCATGGCAAGTCCAATTATTCTGTTGCTGTCTGGTCATACTTCACAATACATAGAAAGGTTGAATAACCGGTCCTATCATATTATTCAGTACTGCATATGTTTCTCTAAAGCTCTCAAATGGCAATGGTCTCAATAT
This sequence comes from Sabellastarte sp. h YS-2021, assembly GCA_964017235.1. Classification (NCBI taxonomy): domain Eukaryota; kingdom Metazoa; phylum Annelida; class Polychaeta; order Sabellida; family Sabellidae; genus Sabellastarte; species Sabellastarte sp. h YS-2021. The sequence goes on from OZ024927.1 coordinate 86,049,811, forward strand.
AGCAAGTCCATATTGACAAGTTCCTCCAATTTCCTCCTAAATCCCTGTTTCATCATATTCCACACTGTATAGCAATTCTTAGTGCCATGTTCCTCCAAAATTGACAGCAGATATCACCTATTCCTCCTGTTGGTCACATGTCACACTATGCCCGAAAGATGGCCTGTTTATACATAGCCCTACTGGATAATGCTGTACACCGCATGAAAGGTCTTTCTGACCTGTTCTTCCATAGTTCCTATTTTGTCAAACTCCACACTATACAGAGAGAGAGTCCCCACTTTGCAATACTCCAGACTATGTATAGCCAGGCACCATGGCATCCAGTTCTAAAGTCTGAAATTCCAGCAAAACTACATGCACTGCTTCTCTAAAGTCTCCATTCCACCAAACTCTGAGCCATCATACAATGCTATATGATCACCTCCATGCTATGCCCCACTTGGTCGTACTCTGTCATACATATCACATTTCTGAACTACCCTCTCTACATCGTGATTGCTATACCTTCTTCCGCAACTGTCATATCTGTTGTTAGGTCATCACTTGTTGCTCCATACACATCTGCTGACTCCATACTATACCCCGTGTCACCTAGAACCATCTTGTGATGATGTCCAGTGATACGCTGGCCCACTTCCAACCCCCCTATGCTGATGACCTGTCCCTCTAGCCCTTGGCTGTCCATACCCTGGTCCTGAGTGACCGTTACAAAGTCCCCACTGGACACCGGATGTGCAGCCATGTCATTCAGCGAGGTATCAATCATGTGATCTTCCCCAATGTCCAACTGTTCCTGGCCATCCATACACTGGTCTCCAAAGTTAACAGACACCTCATCTGGAAGTATTAAAAGTAGAGAAAGGATGAAATTAAAAAGTAACCAACAATTATGATGCTTCATTTGGTACAGAATTCATACAGCTTGAAATATTAACACAGAAGAGAATTGAATGATGTAACCAGACAAAAATTAAGAATATATAATCAGTCTTTAACTGTGTCAACTAAAAACTAGCCAGAACAAATAATAATAAAAAATTAAAAAGAAAACAATAGCACTCGGAGAGTGCAGACATATGCCAAGTTAGTAGTTACTAGTATTTACGATTTTCATAAAAAAAAAGGCTCAATAATAGGTAAGAGAAATTCCGGATCTTTGATATTTTTTTTGTATCCAGGCTGCCATCCGGATCACTCTTACAGTTTAATGGGATCTAAGTTGGAACAAGACTAATCTTCTCATTTCATTGGGAAGATCCAACCAGCAGTATTTGCATAATCCAGCTAACAAACACATTGAAACAGACAAACGGTCATGAACCCAATACTTTCTTGGTAGAGGTAACTAGCTATAACTTAGAGTTGGCTGGTACTACTATGATTGTGGGTTCAATTCCACCTCAGGATAACATGTAAGATTATATAGTGAGAGCCTGTTCTAACATGACCTTTTATAGAGGTTATAAAGTTCTCATCCTAAGACTTTATTTCTACATTCTGATTCTTTTTTAAATTTAAACTATTAATTAGATTTCTTGATTTAGTGAATATTATGGTTCAATAGTCATTTGGAATAGATGTAGTCGTTTAAAAACTGTGTTCTATATAAACATATAGAAACATTAAATTGTGTCGGAAATAAACACAAGTCTTTGGAATTGTGAATAAAAAACACTTCCTACAAATGAAATCCTTCTGTAGCGCAGAAATCTATGAATCAATTATAGAGAATTTCAGAGAATTTGAACTTACACTAAATGTACTTATGTCAACTTAACTCCAAATATTTTAATGGAATTTCTCTGATAACATGCAACCAGTTCTGTAGGCTCATACACATCAAACCGATCTGATCGATACAAATCAATAACAAAATTCGAAATTATAAACTACACACCTTGTCTATAACCACCCACAATACAATCTGATGTGAAACAATTTATATTGTGAAGAATTCTTAACACTCTTAACAGACTGTTAGGTACTGTTATACATAAAACCAAATGCTTCAACTTAAATGACCAAAGCTTCTATTCTCAAGGTCCTGTTTTAAAATTCTTTTTTGCCATTTTGTTCAGTGTATAGAGGGCTTACCGTATTTATCCGTATAAACGCCCCGGGGGCGATGCATTTTTTCAAAAGGTGGGGGCTACTATTAAAGATAAAAAAAATCAACTCTCGAGTCCAGTGGCAATGGGCGACAATGGACACTTACAGCCTTGATCTCGCTTTCCAGCATGTATAATAGCGGGAGAGTTTAAAATATTAAAAACAAATCTTAAATCTGAAGAAATTATAAACTTTCATCTCGTTTTTTTCAGATTTTAATGCATCTGTGATCAAAATTGCCATGTTTTGTTGTGATTTTCTTTATTTCTCGTAAGCGTTATTCGATTTGGGAAGTACTAAAATGCATGTTTTTTCAGAATCCGGGAATCACAAGGCTGGTGGCTGTTGAGAGGGATGTAAAACCCTGAAATATGAACTTTGCAAAGGTTGAGAAGAAGGGGGGTGGGATTAATAGGGAGGGGCGTTTATACAGATAAATACGGTCATCCTGTCCAAATAGTATAATAAAACAGTTATGTTTATATGTTTTAAGCATCTAATAAATATATAAAAAATTTTTCTGGCTAACGAAGGCTATTGCAGTTATTCAGAATTTCACCACAAATATAGATTTATATGTAAACATATATATATATATAGCTTTCCGTACATGTGTGACACCATTCAAATACACCTAAATCACAGGCACACTGTAATTTCTTAGATACAAGGCTATTCAAAGTGTAATCTACTACACATCATGAATTAAGGGTTCTGAATTCCACAGTACAGACTATTTCAGGGCACAAAAACATCAGAAGAATAAAGATGTATAGTGGTAAATATCAGACCTATTAACCACAAATGTTACCACAATAAAGTGACAGATATGTAGTCCATATTAAATAAACACCAGTACAACATCAATATCATATAACCTGGCACTTTTATTTCGGTTATAGCACTTAACATGAAAGTGATGTGAACTGTACATACAAATGTATGTAACCTATAATAGAAATCCTCAACTTTTGTTTTATTTATTTATTTATATAGGTTTTAACGTCGGTTTCAACATCATATAGGTCATAACATGGTGGGTAGTTTTATGGGCAGAGGAAACCAGTACATGCAGTTGGTCAAGGTTCTATGCTGTAAACTGCTGACCACTAGTAAGAAACTACCAAACTTTCCCACATAGTCCTCACTCTTTGAGTTGACAAACATTTTCCTGGAATGTTTGTATACCCCAGTTTCATTATTACCATTAATCCCCCAATGTAAGCTTATGGCTTGTATGACTGACTTATTACTTATGAAGATGTGGATCACAATCATGGTGATCAGTAAACACTCATTGAGAATGCTGACAATGCTCTTATACATGTATTTATTATAGTCACTGATGGTTTACCGGTGACTTTGAAAGCAGCAGGTTTGCTCTATTTTCTTTCAGATTTCAGTGGAATTCACATTTAGAAAATCTGTAAACAGTTGTATTTTTGAGTTTTACAATGACTGCATTGTACAGCAAGTGGGTGTTTCCACAGCTCTGACTGTCAGGGCCTGATTCGCCATTTCATTCTTATCAATGACTTTATTAGAAATGTTTCCTTACATCCAAGTATGGCTTTTTGGTGATATACTGAAGATTAGTTTTCTTTCCCTGTAGTGGAAAGGATCGGCCAACATTGGTGCTCAGCAAATACATGATAGACAAATAATAACCAAGGCACATGTATCTTTTTACTTATTTTATTTGTAATCATCGAGGTTTAACACGTGAAAAAGCCAGTACTGAAGGCAGCAGGTTTCTACAAATTTCCGGTTAATAAACTATTCAAACTTCCTTTCAGACTTCCTTGGAATAGATGGATAACTTATTGGTGTTACTGTAACTTTTTTCTAAACAGTGAAATTTACATTCACCACAAAGAACAATTAACTTGATAGTAACCATTAACAAAAATATATCCTTTTACTTGTTTACTTGTACAAACTTTCCATATCCCCACACATGACAATTCTAATTTTTTGTCTGACAAACAATAACTCAGTTTTATCTTGTGAACTTGTACAGATACAGCAGGGACATGCACCTACAGTCTATTTACAACTCATTAACATGTATTTGAGTATGTTCAGTCAAATCATAAGGTATTGGACAATTAGTTCCAGTTAAAGAGTCATTCCTGATAACGGGGCAAATTTCAGTGGTGAAGTCCCTCTAAGGACCTGATATATAGTCCTACTTAAAAGGAATTCTTCTTATCAAAGTTCTACTTAAAAAGATATTTCACAGTTAGCTGTTAATATGACAATTTAACATAATCTCATTCCACCAAGCTTTTTTGTCATTCGTGGTCATTAATATCACTACTTCACATTTATACACTACATAACATTGATATAATCCACATTCTTTAAGGTAATTTCATTTCTACCAAGAGCATTTGCAGAGTGCACACCTCCGCCAAGGCCCAACACCTCCAAGGTTGCTTACGAGTGCAATGATAAAAAATTCTTTTCAGAAATTCTGGGACCTAGACAGTGATACAGATCACCACCAAAATCTTATTATCTGTTCCTTATGCTATGGTCAACATTTCCTGAAAATTTCATCAAAATCTGTCTGTGACTTTTCAAGTTATTTTGCAAATAGGCAAAGGCACAGCACCAATTACATAACCTCCTTGGTGTAGGTGATAGAGGGACAATCGTTAAACCATAATGATCAAAGACAACTGAGTGTGAATGTCTGACACCAACTGTAGTCCCTAGCTGAACTGGGTACCAGCAAATCCACAAAATCAAGCTGTCTGACTTCTTGAGCCAAGGAAACACACATCTACTTACTGTATTTCAACATTAATAGTGATTGTTCAATCTCATTATGATTTCAATGTATTTATTTACAGTAAAAACTCTATTATCTGACAGTGTTTGTCTGTTTGAAGAGTAGGATTTTAGTCAGATAATTGAAATCATAAGAAGAGTAAAGGTAAAATCATAAGAAGAGAAAAGGCAAAGTGCAAAATAACAGCAAAACACAAACTTGGAAATCAGGTTATAAAATTGAATTTTTGAATAATAGACGGCCAGACTATAGAGTTTTATAAACCTTTACTGCATAATTAACAAGTGGCAACTCATTACTACTTATCAGGGTTACCAGGCATATATAACTTAATTCTCTATTATTACTGGACATTATAGGAATGAATAGATTAGAACTTCAACATCACTCTCCACACTGATAGCAATCAAAATAGACCAGGGGTAACACATTAGTAATGCCTTATTAAGACCTCTGAATACATTTCTAGCTCTGGCCCAGCCAAGCAAGGGTTGACATTTTCTATAGGTTTCGGCCTGTGCCAGGTTATCAGGGATGACATGTGTCAACTTGAGAGTTCATTGGGCTTAACGATAGATTCACACTTTTCAGATAAACGACTCCAATTTTAAATCATTTCCAGTGGAAGGCAAATCAGGCAGAAAAGTTGGTGAAAATGAGTGAATATGCCCAAACTTTTCTAACTCTATTTTTTAAAAAAATATGTTAAAATTTGGGCAGGCTGTTAAGTTAAAATAGAAAGATAAATCATTGTTTTCTATCAGGACATAATGTCTCACTAAGGAAGGGTGAATGTGGACACCATAAGTTTAACGGATTCTTGCAGTGCCAGGATGGTCTACTGACTTAACCCTTATTGGACCAAAAACATTTTAAATATTTGAACTTTACGCTGATATTCAACTTTTTCATTTGTGATGCATCTAAACAAAGTTTGTCATATAATTCAGACTTTACCATCAAATTGGTTTCATGTGTTCTAGACCTTTCACTACATCAGTTCTGAACAGTCATGTACCTTTTGTTACAGGTACAAACCCAGGTGATCATACACCTTCTAAAACTCTGCGATGCAATGTCAGCTTGGAAGATCTGACCCAAAAAGGGTATTAGGGAAATACATTAGAGGAGTGTGAATGGAGTAGCCTTAAGTCTGTTTACCCCAGTCACCCCAAAAAAACTCTTAACTCTGAAAATGGCGTGAACATGATTTTCAGATAAATAGACTCAGAGGTCAGAATTTCAACTTTCTGTAAGGCTCAGCCTCTTTCACATGATTGTGTAATGGGAAAACATATTTTGTTTATAATTAACCTTTACCTTCCTTTTTAGTTATTTTTTTCTCTATTTTTATGTACATATGGTAGACAAGATTATTTGACCTAAGCAAAACCTTTGACGAATAAACTCAAATCAAAGGGTAAGATACACAATAACTTTTGTACCCCTTGTACCTATTAAGACAAGCTGGTGTTCTGACACTTATGCATGTAAGTTTTTTGGGGGTTTTTTTGTGCATACTTATACAGTAGTGGGTGCTTCCACAGTGCTCGGTAACATTTTTATATCACTGATTTTTATCTCTTTCATTGTATTGGATGTGCTTCCTTACAGCTATGACAGAGGTAAGAGTGTAGAATACGGTAAACTGGAAACTTACAAAAGTCTTTAAAAATAGCCAGCCTCAGCAGGCAAGAACCCCAGCCTGCAGGTACAAATAAATTGGCGACAACATTGCAATTTGGGAAAATTTGAACAATAGGGTTGTAAAGTAGTTGAGGCTCGCTAAATGAGCCAAACTGCATCAAAAGTCTATCCCAATATTAAGGTTTGAGTGCTTGCATCTGATCAGGTACCTTTTTATGTAGTAAAACATAAATAAGACACCTTGCTTACATTAAATCACATGATGCTCCAATTTTAACATGATAGTCACTATTCTATGTGGTGACATCAGCTAATTTCAATGATTCGAGGCTTTTATCTTTATACTTTTTTCATTGACGGAAGCTGTCATATTGGATGTTGTTTCTGGTCAAGGTGCATACTAAATACCTGACAATGTGGAGCCAAAATTTCATCTGCAAGGAATCTACCAGAATTATTTGTACTCATCACACCCCTACTAAGGTTCAACTTCAGTTTTAAGAAGTATACAGAACCCATGAGATGTTTCCAGTTGTCAGATGTAAGAACTTTCATGTAGTTGAAGAAGGTGTAAAACTTGCAAATTTTATTTGTTCATGATGTGAGGATTTCTTTTAACAATAGGAAGGCATCTGTCAATTTAGATGGAAGCCTACCATATAACTGGCACGATGCTTATCTCCCACTAAGAATTAAGCAAAAATAGATGTGAAATAGAGTTCCAAGCTCAAGGACCAATATATAAAAGATATATGACCGTTTTAGACCGCTGTTTTCACATTTTAATATTATAAAACCCATAATAAGGAGATATAAGTCTTTTTAGTGTGTTGACCACTGTTGATCTTAAAGTGAGGGTGAAAGGTCAAATTTGACACTCGCTAAAGATTCATATGCCATCATTTCCTGTAGGTCTTTTTCCACATTTTGATGGTCTAGAACCAATAGTAAGGAAGATATAAGGCCTTTTCAGTATGATGACCCCACCTGATCTTGAAGCTGGGGCCAAAGGTCAAACTCAACACTTGCAAAAGATTTGCAGGCCATGACTTCCTACAAGTTGTTTTCACATTTGGAAGCCCTAAAACCAATAACATAACACATGATTTTTATATAGCGCTTATCACTTAGTACGTCTCTAAGCGCTGTAACAAGGGAGATATAAGAGCATTCTAGTATGATGACCCCAAATGACCCTGAAGTAAGGGTCAAAGGCCAATTCCAATTCCAATTCAACTTTTATAGCGCTTAATCTCTGTCGAAGTGACAGACTCTAAGGTGCAACATCATAAGCATAGTTTCAAAAATCATTGTCCTTGTCCATAGCTATGGTCGACATCACGGAGAACGCCATATGAGGTGGAAAATACTAAGGAGGATAAGCTTGGCAGAATAGGTATGCCTTAAGTTTTTTTCTGAAGGAAGCAATGGAAGTGGCAGATCTTACATTATCAGGGAGTTCATTCCATATTTTGGGAGCATCATATGCAAAGCTTAGACCAAACTGCTTTGTGGATTTGTAAATAGATGGTTGGTATTGAGGAACATGTAGAATTATACCATCAGATTGACTCAACCGAGTATTACAGGCACATTGTCTAACTTTGAGAAATGGGCTGAAATATTTTGGACAGTTAGTATGTAGGTATTTATATACCAACAAGGCAGTCTTGAAGATGCAACGGTGCCTTATGGGTAGCCAATGAAGGGCTTTTCTTAGTGGAGTGGTGTGAGAAAGACATGTGGTTCTGCAAACAATTCTGGCCAGACTGTTTTGAATGCATTGTAGCTTGCGTAGGTTAGCAACAGATAGACCCCTAAACAAGGAGTTACAGTAGTCAAGCCTACTGCCCACAAGTGCATTTGCGGCCGTAAGAGCAGCATCATGAGTCAAGTACTGTCAAATTTGTCTAAGATCCCTCATCTGGATGAAACATAGTTTACATACATTTTTAACATGTTTGGTGAAGGAAAAGTCTGAGTCAAATCAGACACCCAAATTCTTAATGGCATCTGAAGGTATCAGTGATTCACCCAATATATTTACTGGAAATAATGGGTTAAACTTTTCTTGTTGAGACTTGGCACCAAATAAAATAAAGTCAGTCTTATCAGCATTCAGCTTTAGTTTGTTTGCACACAGCCATAGTTTGACATCTTCGAGGCACTTTCCTAGCCGATCGAAAGGCAATTTTTGCATTTTTGTGTTTGAGGTGAATAAACAGCTGTGTGTCATCTGCATAAAAGTGAAATTTGACATCTGGATGTTTAGAGATTACTTTGCTCAAAGGTGTGGTATACAACGAAAAAAGAATAGGACCAAGAACTGAACCTTGTGGTACCCCAAACTTAAGCTTTCTAGCCTCCGACAGAACAGAACCAATCTTGAAGCATTGGGTACGATCAGAAAGGTATGATTTGAACCAGTCAAGGCATCTACCCCTGACACCGAACCATTTTCTTAAGCAATCAAGGAGTTTGTCGTGATCAATGGTGTCAAACGCTGCAGATTGATCAAGCAGCACCACAGCTGTGGCCTCTCCTCTGGCTAGAGATAGGTGAATCTGGTTCTTTATAGACAAAAGAGCTGTTTCAGTTGAATGGCCACGTCTATAAGCAGATTGATACTCGTTTTCCAACCCATGGAGAGAGACATGTCTACTGAGTTGTGAGGCAACTACATGTTCCACGAGTTTTGAGATAAAGCTCAAGCCAGACACAGGGCGATAGTTTTTTAGTTCATCCTTTGATAAAGAAGATTTCTTTATCAGTGGAGTGACAACAGCACTCTTGAAGCCATCTGGGACAGCACCTTCCAACAAAGAACAATTCACAAGTTTTGTGATAGAAGGAAGCAGTATATCAAGGCAATCCTTAACTAGGAAAGTGGGCCAAGGATCCAGGAGACAGGATTTTGTAGGTGAATTTTTGATTACCTTCGCAATATCGTCAGGTGAGGCATCATCAAATTTGAAAAGTCCTGGCGGATTCACTGGAGATGGCAAGGAAAAAGATGAAAAACTGGAAAAAGACTCTCGGATTTTAGCAATCTTATTGGTGAAAAAAGCGGCAAACTGTTCAGCCAATTTTTTTTGTGAACTATTTGATGGAAGAACCTTTTCAGGGATACAGTGCAAGGCAGAACGCAGAACTTGCCATAGTTTTTTAGAGTCATCACCGTTTTCATTAACAAGAGCTCTGTAATATGTGGCTTTGTCTTTATTGGCAAGTGAATTACACCTGGCAATTTGTTTACGCAGCTTTGCACGGTTAAGAGGAGTTTTCTTTTTACGCCAGATGCGTTCAAACTGTCGTCAAATAGATTTGGCATTTTTGTAGGTATCTGATATCCACTTTGCTGGCTCCTTGGCAAGACAGCGAGTAACCTCTGGAGCATGTTTGTCCAGAAGGTTGGAAAGATCATTAGTGTATTGATCATACAGTTTTTTCGCAGTCTCACCCGGACAAGCAACAAAGGAGCAATTGCTCAAGTCATTGCATAGAGTGTCCATGTTTATTTTATGATATCTCCTGTAAGTCACTCTGTTAGCTTGTGATTTAGCAGTAGTTGGAGTTTCAACTTGACATTTGATCATTGCATGGTCGGAGATGTAGTCACTGACAACCACATTTGAAACCAGAGAACTATCAGAAGTAAGGATGAGATCTAGGGTATGGCCATGAAGATGGGTAGCAGAGTGAACATGTTGAGTAATATTGCAGGAGTCAAGAGTATTAAGGAAATTAACACTGTCTCTTGAGGTTGTGTCAATATGAATATTAAAGTCACCACAAATGATGAAGGAGGAATTCATAGATGAGAGGAACTCAACCAATGTGTGAAACTCATCATAAAAAGGATTTGAACATGAACCTGGAGGACGATAAACACAAGCAACCAGTGTAGAATGAGCATTCGATCCAATACTGACTATCAGACATTCAAAGTAGGTGAAAGGCCAGATTCAATATTTGCAGGTTATGACTTTCTATCGGTCAGTTTCACATTTTCAAGCTGCAGGAGCAATAATAAGGGAATTATAAGGCCTTTTCTGTGTGATAACGACACTTGACCTTGAAGAAGAAGGGAGCAAAGGTTAAATTTGACACTTGCAAAAGATTTGCAGGGCTTTTTATAGACTACAGTTAAAAGCACATTGCGGTTCATATTGATATGTGAAGGAGGAATTCATAGATGAGAGGAACTCAACCAATGTGTGAAACTCATCATAAAAAGGATTTGAACATGAACCTGGAGGACGATAAACACAAGCAACCAGTGTAGAATGAGCATTCGATCCAATACTGACTATCAGACATTCAAAGTAGGTGAAAGGCCAGATTCAATATTTGCAGGTTATGACTTTCTATCGGTCAGTTTCACATTTTCAAGCTGCAGGAGCAATAATAAGGGAATTATAAGGCCTTTTCTGTGTGATAACGACACTTGACCTTGAAGAAGAAGGGAGCAAAGGTTAAATTTGACACTTGCAAAAGATTTGCAGGGCTTTTTATAGACTACAGTTAAAAGCACATTGCGGTTCATATTGATATGTGAAGGAGGAATTCATAGATGAGAGGAACTCAACCAATGTGTGAAACTCATCATAAAAAGGATTTGAACATGAACCTGGAGGACGATAAACACAAGCAACCAGTGTAGAATGAGCATTCGATCCAATACTGACTATCAGACATTCAAAGTAGGTGAAAGGCCAGATTCAATATTTGCAGGTTATGACTTTCTATCGGTCAGTTTCACATTTTCAAGCTGCAGGAGCAATAATAAGGGAATTATAAGGCCTTTTCTGTGTGATAACGACACTTGACCTTGAAGAAGAAGGGAGCAAAGGTTAAATTTGACACTTGCAAAAGATTTGCAGGGCTTTTTATAGACTACAGTTAAAAGCACATTGCGGTTCATATTGATATGTGACTCCCAGCTGATGAATGCATTTGTCAATTTATGTCCTGGTGTTTACTAAATCAAACACACCCAGTTTTTTATCCACTTTCAGTAACCGGTTTCAAAATTTGCATTCAACCATAACATTCTAGGATAGGTAGGTAAAATTAATAAGACACTTGACCATAACTCAAGCTCTGGGCTTGACTCCTGGCACTGACCTGAAACAGAAAAAGTTGAAAGTAAATGCTTCACGATGCCTAATGGTATCCAGGACAAAATCCTGACCATCTAGAATACACTGCTTTCCTCCACGCTCTAAACTACCTGTCATGTCATGACCCATATAAAACATTAATATTATGGTAAACCCACAGTATTCAATCCATGATTATGATCCTGATTTTCAACTACTTTGCAGAAAACTCATCAAACATTTATGGTTGACAAGGAGACGAAAAAGAGCACTTCAACAGGTGGTGTCTTGAAACAGTGGCATTGGCTGTCAGGCATCAAGTAAAGAAACACAGTCTTAAGGTCTGTATGCACCAAACAGTGGCACCAAATGGATCTGATATAATGCATTCAAATACAATTACATCTAACTCTAATTGGACGTTTATAGCGTTTAATTTCTCAGCTTTTAAATACTCTTTTAAAGCTGAAGAAAAAAAATGTTCAAAATAGGTCCAACGATGAAAAAGTTGTAGTCCTTTTTAGTGGAGATGCATCCTGTCTGCTGACAAAATTGGCCAATTCTTCCTAACAGAAATCATTTTAGGGATTGTACTGTCGCTGGCATTTACTGATGTTAAGTGAGAGCAGCAACAGATCCAGTAGATCAAGTCTAGTAAGAATTCATATAATTAAGTCTAATTATGGGGCACTGATGTAATATGGGATACAATATCAAAGGATATCTTAACCAATTAGATACAATGTGCATCACACAAGAATGATAAAAACAAGAAGAATGATCATTAATATTTCTATCGTTGTTGAACTGATAACATAAATTCCATAGGTTTTTAATGTTCACCAAATTCCCTGTATTCTATCAGAAGAGCGAGGTCTTTCACCCAGTTTTCATGTCTTGTGGGAGTCCTGCAATCAGTAACATTTTGACATATTCAGAGTGTTCCCTATGTAAATCAACTGATAACCTATTCACCTAAATATTAATCAGCAATAGTTATTGAAGCCTGAGATGGCCACATTTTATCACAGAGGAGAGTTGAGTGAAGGCCCATTGGCACCTGTGACAATACAAGATGATAAAATCTGATGCTTTGGTTGAACTACTTTGACACACCTTGTACACATGTGCCAATGAGCTGATATATGAAACAATCTCTATTTTTTGCACACTTGTTTTAGGCAAGTTTGGATGCACCTCCACTTAAAGTGTCCGTAAATTAAAAAAATTCTGCTTCAAGAACAGACCAAATCAGTTTTGTTTGGTGCATACAGATCATACAGATTTTGAGTCCGAAGTCTTAAAAAAACATTTCCACATTCTTCTGTCCGGTAAGTATCATAAGTGACCTACTTACATAGGTAAGGTAAAACAAAACTAATTAATTTGTTTCCAAATTTATTCCTCTATTTACAGAAATAATTCTTACAATATGTATGTCTTAATATACCGTACGCACATAAATTAATTTTTGTAATTTTGTGGTTTCTATGTCACAAACAAAGTTTGTTTTCACTTCCAGAGGAAAGGTCTCGGATTTGCTGGACAGAAGAATAGTGTACAGAATTTGTGACACTCAAGACGCAAATTCTTCACAAAAAACACTATATGTCACTGATAAATAACAATACAAAAAATGAAAAACTTCACATTATATTATTGAAGAACAATAAATGATTTAATAATTTCTAAAAAAATATTTGCACCTTTTTTCAAAAGTAAATAGGAGTCCCAGACATAAGTGGAAAAGTATTTTATGGTACGTGCTGTTTACGAACATAACAATATATATATCCAGGCTTAAAGGGATACATATGTGGTTTAAAAAAATCTAAGAAAATTTTAGCTATTCACTTTTATATATATATACATATAACAGCAGCACAGGAAATCCTTGGTACTCCAATACAATAAGGCTGGCCAACTGGTGACTTTGCAATGTAAACCTGAGACTGCACTCAGCAACTGTTACAGGGCTGTTCCATTACTGCTATTTTGATCGTAAACCTACCTCATTATTGGAAATATTCACGATTCATTCATAGGTGTAAGTTTGAGATGGGTTTAAGATAGGTTTCCAGTTCTTCCTGATAGCTTTCCAATGGATGCTGTGACTGCTTTAAAAAGTCTCCGATAGGTTCTCAGAAAGTTTGCAATAGTTTCCCCAGATAGGTTTAAGATAGATGTAACATAAAAAAGATGACTTTACAAATAGTAAGATAGGTTTAAGGTGAGTTAAGGATGATAAGGATCTGATAAACATTGACAGTACTTGGTAGTTTATGATACTTTCAAACAGCTTAATATTATTTGTAAACTGTTCCCAATGGACTCCTGAACGCATCAAATCGGGAAGCCTAAAAGGCTGTTGGGTAAAAAAAAACCAATTATAACTACAATTGATGCTTGGAAATACATGTAATTCCTTAAAATTAGCTGAAGAGATCGCAAGACATAAACATGAATTCTGCATTACAAATTCTGGAGCAATTAATTTGGTACCCACTTAGTTTGATCCATATATTCCCTTCTTCGATTGTCTTTACGTAACTAATCAGGACTATGAAATTCATTTGTAAGAATACTGGAACTAGTGTGTAAGATTATCGCGCTTGCAGTGAAACTCCACTTCCCCTCCCCCAATCTGTAAGTTAACCATACCAAGTAGAATCTAAAAGACCCTAAGAGAACTTTACACATGATATAACTTCCACCTTAACCTGATATTCCATATGACAAGTTACATTTCAAGTGAAAGGACCCGCTAAAGATTTGACTGTTTGTCCATGCACATAACTTGTTAGTACATATAAGCTAGAGGTCATATTTTCATACAAGGTGGTGTCTATTCAAGGCTCGGTCCTCCTCAAAAGATGAGCTGTATTCTGATAAAAACTCCAGAAATTTTTAAGGGATTTTTAGAAAATATCCGCTCCAGGACTCAAAAACTATTAATTGTATTGTGCGGGGTCTCATTTTCACATAAGGTGGTACCTATCCCTGGCTCTCTCTCCTGCTCAAAGATGAAGAGATCTGGATCCACACTGGGACACCAGAATGTTTTAAGCCCTGGTTCCACATCCCCAAGCGATTGTTTAAACAATTTCACCTAAAAGGTCTTATTTAACTACACATATCAATAGTACTGAGACACCTCTGTCTCTCTCTCTCATAATCTCACACATTGTGAGACTCTTGCGTCTTCGGTAATATCTTTTGATTCAAATAGGGCTGTGGTTACTTATACCAAACAAAAAAGAATATTTACACAGAAAGGTTTTCACATGCAATGTTCTCATGTAAAGATCGCCTCTTTTACTGACCCCCATAAGGCCAACTGGATTGCATACTTCAGTGTGAGAAACAAATTTTCTACAATAATACATGTTACAACACAGCCTCTGTAAACATACTAGTTATTGTATTATACAAATCAGGGTCTTCCAAATCTGGCCACAAAAAGACCTCTATTTTATATTTACCCTTGTTCTTTTAAGCAGAGAAGTCAGAAGACAGTAAAAAAGAAAACATATACATGTGCACCTCCACAATATTGGCCCTTGTTCTTAATCATCTACTTCACACTGATATAAAGTGCCCTTTTGTGAATCACAGAAAAAGAAAGAAATATATATATGGTGGTAGATTTACACACATTGAGAGGGTGGCAAAGTTCTTAAAACATAAGAGAACTGACCCCCCTCTCTCCTCTGGACAACATAGACATGATTTGTGTGAGGGGTAAGTGGTTACTACTGGCCAGTACTATGTCAACACCTAGGCTGATATGAGATAGGCCTACACACAGGGGATGGCCACAGGGGATGGTCAAGTCTGATTAACCCACTCCAAACTCAATCAGTGAACTCCTTTGTATGATCAAGGACTTCAATATAAGAAAGGATCTCATTATAAGTATTGGCCTGTTCACACCTTACCTTACAGGTGTTTCTTTTTTTTCCCCCTTGAGGACATTTTTGTTATTCCTTCAAAAAGAGATCCTTCATATCTGTGTAGTAAAATGTTGAAGAATGAAGCCTCCTATAATATTCATCCTGCCCCTCTTTGTCAGCATTTTCATACAATTCCAATTAAGACACCCAACCCAATTGCAAATCCAGATGAAGAAGTCCTACCCAAATACGAAGAGGATCAAATCAGATAGGAAGTCGGATGAGCCCTTTCGGTTGTGGCTCATGACTCCAGTAAGGAAAGATGTGA